>CM024246.1:44972648-45150582 GCA_013421045.1 Propylea japonica | reverse complement strand
TGCTCAAAAGACTGCTGCCTTAAAAGCCAATACTAGTGACATATCAAAGTTTTGCTACACAAAAAAACCGTGTAGGTACTACCAAAGTATCCACAACTGGCAGTCCTTCTCATTCTGTATCTAGTTCTCCAGATAGTGAAGACGAGCGAAGAAAAAATATAGAATTTACATCTAGTCAGAACCTAGAAAATGAAAAAAATGTTCAACTAAATCATGAACTGGCAAACAATTTTTAAGATTGTTTTTAACAATCCAACAACGTGGACATTAAATGAAATACGATTGAGATGTATGCCGAGCACGGTCCAATTTGTTGCGATGACATTGACTCTTACCCTTTGATGAACAACAGGCGATTTGAAAACATTGATTCACAAACAACAAAAAAAAATGGAGAAAAATTTTTCAGAAATTGGCTCATCTATTGCAAAGATTTTAGACTCGCTTTTATGTTTTTCATGAAAACTTTTCAATGATACGAATAACATTTGGACTACTGGTTTCAATGATTGGAAACTTGAATCCTTTTTGTTACCCTCGTCACGAAAATTCCACCAGTCATAAAGACAAATTATTATAAAGTTGAAAGCTTTTAAAAAAGATTGAAAATTGGTGCTTTTATTGATGATGAGCTGATGAAAATAATGAGAAACGAAAAAAATAGATGGAGACTATATTTTGAAAGTGATCATTGATGCTATTTTACACTAATGATGCTCTTAGGGGAACATCTGAAATAATCGGGCATCCAAATTGCGGTAGATTTTTCAACACAATTAATTAAAAAAAATCTACGCCAATTTGGGGCGCTGAACAGAATCTTGCCACAGGCGTAGTAGTACCTAGATACGGCCCTGATAATAACTATCGAAATCATGAAAAACAGCTTAAATTCGAAGCTTATATCCGAAAAGATTACTTTCGCTTGGAAATTCACCATGGCCGTTCATCAATCATTCGAGCATTGATTACTTTCAAGTCTAAACCTTTTCATATTTTATGGCAAGAGTAGGTCCAAACTAAAGTGAGCAGTTATTTCATACGTAGTATGGTCCCAAAATTTGCAGAATTTGACGTATATCCTCATATAATATTTATGGGCCGTATAAACGCCCCCTCTTATTACAGTTTTCTCCAATAGGATATTTTATGATGCAAACATAAAATAATGTTGGTGCTTAGGAAAACGCCAACCACGTTAATATCAAAGCCAGAGTCGGGACTTGCAACAATCCATGAAAATTTTAGTGCACTTTTACTCTGAAAGAATGAGATATGATTCCAATATAAAAACGAATGGAATGGTAAGAAGAAATCGTCAACTTTCCGATTTTATCTCGGAGTTGCCATCTGAGTCTGTACTCTCGACAAGTGCACTTAGAATTACAGGGTGTTTCTAAATTCATGTGACAAACTTCAGGAGGTAGATCTGCAAATGCATTGTTTACAAGATACAGGGTGTTGAAGTTTTATGTCGGGAAAAGACAGACCTCATGGTTAACCCTTAACTGGTATGGTGGGGCCCACCAGACCCCCAAGATTATTTTACTCGTATTACAGTGCAACTTCCCTATAACGAAATCGCTAAATCCCCAAGAAAATGTCGTTATACAAAGAAGTTTTTTTCTATAGTGTCATGTGACGAAACAAGCATTTTTTTAATGTGAATTTATATACATAATCAAAAGAAGCTTATAGGCATTTTATGTAGGTATACGTATATAATACACAAATTTTTTGGCAAATAATTCGTAATTTTCGTTTGAGTGGTGCAATTTAAAAACATTTTAAACTCAAAAAAACTTCGTATTTTCTCAAAGATTCAAAAATATTTTCCGGTATCCCTTCAATGGACCGGAAAGCGAGGCAACACGTTTTAAAGGCTTGAAGTACCTCTTCACGATTTGGTTTTTCGGCGGGTTGCTTCTTAAAATCAACTGCTATCGTAACGATCTCCAACTCTTGATTTGACACTGTTTAACATGTCCTTTTCAGTTGGCAGCTCATTTGTTACAATATTTACATCGACATTCACGAAATCATTTGAAGTAACCGTCATTATCAACATTTCCAGCTGAATCCAATGTTTCGGAAGGACCTATCCACCAGCCTTAATGATTTAGATTATGGTTGGGATTTATCACCTACGTCCGGCATAATTATGGAGAATACCCACCCCTATACTTTTTCACCATTACCCATTCAAAGAGCGATGTTCTTGTTTTTGGAATATTTCGTTATAGAGAGAATTAGCTTCGTCTAAAAGGGTGTTTTCAACATGGAATTTGGTTTCAAGGTGCAATGTCTTGAACGAAATTCTTTATACAGAGAAATTCGCCATGCAAACTTTCGCTGTAGGGTACAGTTCCACTGTATTTTCCTCGATAGTTCAAGTAGATTTCAGTTTATGATGCCATCCAATACAGTACCTTCATTTAATGTTTCTTGCGTAGTTCAGAGTTACGAATCTATTCATATTAAAACTCAGCACGATTCTGCTGGAAATTTTTGTTGGGTTGTGATATACTGGACCCCACTTACCAATAGTGGTATTATTCTGTAATCGAAATCATGTCGCTTTGGATTGTTGCGATATCAAGTTGTAGCCTTTCCGGCTTCAAATGGTTGAACTGCCCGAGCTCAGTCGTCAGAGTGGGCGTAGGTCTAATCTAATAATTGAAAGAATGGAGAAGACTCAATTACTCAGGCAAATCACGATCCTCAAATACTCACAAGTATTTATTCACAAATATATTCACAATTATCTGGTACCAGTAATGCAGTAGGGTAACAATAAAAACAGTAATTAATAATAATAATTAGCAGAGATATTAATTTGCTTTAATAATTGGCGATTTTGAACTTCCCTGTATTATTTTCCGATGTTGATGGTGGGTGAACTCCTGGTGGTTGTTGAGATCACTCTGTATAGTCGTCAAGGCAGAAATTGGCTAGTGAAAACTTCTTGTCGCTCCGACCACCCTGTAGGTAACGTCTTCAATCCTCAAGGTCAATGGCTTCCAGATGTACGGAAACTTTATTCTGTTCAATAATCTTCCAAGAAATCCAACGATATTCCAATTCTCAAACGAGTTCAATTATAAGAAATCTCCCAGAAAAACTGTGAAACACGAATACGAATCAGACGCCAAACATATCATAAATATCTTTCTGTCCCCGAATTAATCGAATTGACTTATCTGTCTAGTTCACAAAAATGTCTACAAAAAGTTCATATAAACACTTGAAAGTATTCAACGAAACTTTAGCGAAAAGGAAAATTATTTGCAGGTATTGAACATTAATGAATTCTACAAGCAATTATACACGAATTAATTCAGAAACAGAAAGATTAATTTAGAAATTTCCTGAAAAGAAATAGTGTAGATCAAGTAATATAGCAACATGCAAAGCACAAAAAGAAATTATTACAGAATGGAAATCGGTACAGGCATTGAATTCTCTGCATTGGCAACAGAAATACAAAAGGATTGGGGAAATCGTAGAACGACAATAATTTAGCAATGCAATTAATATAATATGCAAACAATATAGGAAGGAAGTCAGCGACAAAGCGGAATTGAAAAGATACTTACCCCTTATGAGGGTTTTCTATTCACGATAATTAATGTAAAGATATAAAAAAGTGGAGGTACGATATTATCACAACGCAAGTAAATAAATCTATATTCACTGCTAGGCGGTCAATATCGAAAAGAAATTCGCATAAGATTCACACGCATAAACCGAACATATGCAGCGCCGGCAATTATCGGGAAATATATACAGGCAGACACAAACAACATGTAGAACGCTACACCACCCCATTTCCCAAAAAAAAGGTCTTTGAGTACAAAGAGCTTTTGCAGAAAGTCACGATAAAGATAGCAAAAGTTAATGGGCGCCAGTGATTCGTCGAATCACGAGATACTTTCAAGGCAAACATTCTCGACCACAATCAGAGTACGATCGCATCTGAAGAGACGCACAGAGATATAAAATCTGCAGAGTAATTTTGGACAATTACACAAAAAGGATATGCCATGCATAATGAGGTACTGCATAAAGGTACATTACTCCGACATAAATTAAACGCCTTTTAAGGGAAGAGAGTTCCTGATTCAACAGAAATTCCGAACTGTAGCAGAAGATAAGATAGGTAAAAATTACATGCACACAGCTCAGAGGTAAAAATAAGGAATAGTAAGGCAAGAAGGTAAGATACTATTATTCCCTAACGCTTATACATTTCTATCTTTCGCTCGTTTCGTGGTCAAGAAATGTTCAAGGTATATCATGGGGGTTGCGAGTATGTTTCAAAAGTCTAGACATTAAAATGAACGACACCTATACATTTTAAATATTTCGCAAAATTAGTCGGATTCCTCATCTGGGGAATCGTCACTGCAGTTATTTTCACTCAGATCGGGTTTGATATCTTTAATGTGAAAATTTCCTAGATCTTTTCCATCCAGGTCAACCAAATTATAGACCAGAGAAGAAATCACCTTGTTCACAATACAAGGCACGAATTTTGGAGCAAGCTTCGCCGAAAAGTTTTTGGAAGCATCAGAAAGAACGAAATTCTCTTCCATACTCTATCACCAACATTGAGACGTAGGTCTCGCCGTCTAAGGTTATATCTTCGAGCGTTGACGTCATAAGAATGCTTCAACCTTGCTCGAATCTCGTCGTGAAGCTCTGGTAGTCGAAGAAGTAATTCGGGATCCAAGAGCTTTTCTCCTATGGAAATAACGTTGTCTGCATTCTCTGAAATAAGACCATAAAAAGATCCGTCAGTTGCGACATTTCTGAGAAACACTACAAAAGAAGGGCTATATTTCAAATTCTCATGTTTCGCAAGTCTAATGGCTTGTGCGATCTGATGAACATTTTGATCCCATGTTTTATGATCACCATTAATAAATGATCGTATAGCAGTAACGATGGTTTTATTCACACGTTCGGTGGGATTGATTTGGGGATGGAATCTTGCGTTATAAAAGATTCTCTGTACCTTATATCTATTCATAAGATCTTTGAAATCTTTAGATACAAATTGTGGGCCATTATCTACTGCAATAATCTGAGGAACACCGAAAACCAGGAATATTTGATTCTCAATAAACCTTACAATAGACCTAGAGGTAGCCTTAGGAAGTGGTTGAACCATCACAAATTTAGAAAACCAATCGGTTACTACTAAGAGGTATTGATTTCCAGCCTTTGATCGAGTATAAGGGCCTAATAAATCAGCACTCAGAAATTGAAATGCAAAATTTATATTTCGATATTTGCCCATGAGTCCAGCTTGAGGCAGATTACCAGGCTTACATGATGCACATACCTTGCAACTCCTTACATACTTAACAATAGAATTTTTCATTCTTGGCCAGTAGTACAGCTCGGAGATTCGGGATAAAGTTTTATAGACTCCGAAATGACCGGAGGTAGGTTCATCGTGGAACTCCTTCATAAGCTCCAACCTATGGGAGGATGGTACTACTATTTTCCACTCGGGAGAATCTTGTATTATTCGGTACCTAGGAAGAATATGTTTATATAAGACACCATTGCTTATTTTGAATTCGGGATAAAGATCTGGATTTGTTCCAACCTTCATCAACAAGCCACGATACCACTTATCAAATCTCAGTTGAGACAAATTCAACAAGGATATTTGCATTTCCGTGTTAGACATACGAGAAAGTGAATCAGCTACAGTGTTCAACGACCCACTGCGGTGTACAATTTTATAACGATAAGATGATAGCTTCATAATCCACCGGGAAATTCGCTGATTTGGATTTTTCATAGAATTAAGCCAAACGAGAGAGGAATGGTCGGTAATAATGGTGAATTCGGTACCTTCTATGTATGGTCTGAACTTCTCAATCGATAACACGATTGCTAAAAGTTCTTTTTCAGTCGTAGTGTAATTACGTTGACTTTTATTAAGGACCTTACTAAAATAAGCCACTGGGTGCTCTAGGCCATCTTCTTCTTGAAATAGCACAGCTCCAACGCCGTTATCACTCGCATCACATGCGACACAGAAAGGTTTAGTGAAGTTTGGACTAGCCAGTATGGGTGCTGAAGTCAGCAACGATTTTATTTGCAAAAAGGCATCATTAGCTTGCTCTGTCCATGCGATGGGTTGTCCTTTCTTTCTACCTTTTAATAAATCGGAAATAGGACTACAAACCGAAGCAAAATCTTTCAGAAATCTACGATAATAACCTATCAATCCAATCAACCGTCTTATTTGCGTGGTATTCTTGGGGACAGGATAGTCTAGGATAGCTTGGACCTTAGATGGATCCGTTCTCAAACCATCTGAGTCCACGACAAAACCTAGGAAATTTAAAGAGGACCGACAAAAACAACATTTTTCGAAATTAACTGTTAAATTTGCTTCTTTTAAACGATGGAAAAGTTTTCTTAAAACTGCCAAATGCAACTCAAAGGTGGGAGTACAAACTATAATATCGTCCATGTAATAAAATACATAGGGCTCTAGGGAAGGACCTATCACAGCGTCCATCAGCCTCACCATTGCCTTTCCAGCGTTATTTAGACCAAAGGGTACAACATTAAAGCAAAACAATCCTCTACCTGGGACTGCAAATGTCGTTTTAATTTTTGATTCCTCGTCCAGAGGAATTTGGAAAAATGCCTGCTTCAAATCGATGGAGGACAAATAAGAAGCATCCCGTACCTTACTCAAAATAGAGTCAACGGATGGCATAGGGTAACTGTCAGCGAGAGTAACAGAATTCAACTTCCTGGCATCGAAAACAACTCTGTGAGTACCATCCTTTTTTGGAACTAACCATAAAGGTGATACCCATGGGCTGCATCCAGAAATATGTTTTATAATGTTGAGCTCCAACATTTGATCAATCTCCTTATTAAGGATAGACTGCATCGCTGGTGACAACGGATACTGTCTCTGTTGGATTGGTTTAGCATTTCCAGTATCAATATTATATTCAAACAAATGTGTTCTTCCTAATCTATCAGAAGGGGCAATTTGTCTGAAGAGATCAATGGTGAATTCCAACTCAAATTTTTGAGGCTCGGTCAAAGTTTCAGAGCCAACAAGAGCACGAACGGCAGCTACGGATTCCTCTGTAGTTACGACAGAATTATTATTATAAGAAAAATCGCGAAAATTGAGAGTCAAGTTAAAGATTTGTATAAAATCCATACCTAAAATTAAACCGTGCGTGATGGAAGGAACAACGAGTACTTTCAGAACCTTACTTACGTTCTGCAAGGAAATAGGAAGATGCACATACCCTAAAGTATTTTGGAGTTTTCCGTCGGCAGTTGTGAGATTTATTGAAATGTCATAGTCGATGCTCAAATTTAGTTTACGGAGAAGGTGAATGGATGGCGAACCCAAAATAGTACGTTACTACCGCTGTCCAATAGAGAAGAAATAGGTTCGTCTTCGACATAAACGGTGAGGTAAGGCCGATTGTCATTTTGACGACTTCGAGAAGGGGATATATGTCTGTTGAGACCTCTGTCTCAACGTTCTTGCTCTGGCTTAATGTGCAGGGGTAATCTGCAGGGATGATTGGGGAAGTTATTTTAGGTGAATAGAAATCTTTGACAACATTGAGCCAGGATTTCCAATCTTCCTCATCGAAGAAGTTTACTTTCTCTTCGAATGGGTCTTTGGTTTCAGAGCAGGATTTTGACCTGAAAGACCTCCAATACCTGCGGGATTTTTGGCCTTGTTCACGTTTTTTGAACAAAACGCACAATTTGACTTGGTCACGTTTTTGCGACCGCATCCAAAACAAAATCGAGATTTTGGCTTGGCACACTCAAAGTATCGATGACCATCCTCATCGCAGTTCCAACACCTGACAGCAGATCGAACCTCAGAAACCTGCAATTCACTAAGCTGTCCAGACACGCTTGAACAAAGAGTATCTTCGATTCTCTTACAAAGGGATGTTAACTGAGCCACAGAATTAACGTCCTGTAGAACAAGAGCTTTTACGTAATCAGGCAGCAAATTGGCTCTAATTATTTCCACCATTTCCGGTTCCGGTGGACACCTTGTAAGCCTATAAAATTGAGCTTCCATAGAAGAAATAAACAAGGCAACAGACTCTCGGGATGTTTGCTTACGAGATTTTATTCCATTCAATAGAACAGAGTCATAATTTTGTGCAAAAAGGTGGATTTCAATGCGGACAGCAAATCTTCCCAATTTTTGAAACGATTTTTAAGATGGTTACTATGCCACCAGGTCCATGCATCATGTTCAAACAAATCGCTAGCAGATGCAAACAAATCTGAGTCGGTACAACCTCTAGAACCTTTCAAGGATTGTATAAGTTCTAAAAATGGGATAAGTGGTTCCTTACCCGAAAATTTCTTCAAACCCCATTTATAAACAGGAACACATTTCGAATGGGAGCCGTTATTTAGAGGAGGAAAAATCACATTTTGAGCTGGAGAACCGATAGTTTTCACAGGAGTGGAAGTACAGGGAGCATCGGATTCAGGAGGAGAGGCTTTTTCCGCTATATCCGCTTCTAACATTAAAACTTCCTTATAGAGCATTTGCCTAATAGCTTGTTCTTGTTCTTTATCTGGAGATAACCTCTGAATTCTACCGGTCACGTGTGTAAGTCTCGTGATTATGCGCCTAAACTCGAGTTGAGAAGAAAAACTGAATTTCGAACACAAATCGCTTAAATCCGCCAAACTCTCTTTTATTCCCATTACATTTTCTTCGAAAGAAAAAGGATCATTCACGTTAGTAAAACTTCGATCTGAACATTCTTGGGCTAATAATCCCCTCAAAATTTTACGCTTTTCATCAACTAATGATGGAACTTCAATTCCTCGAATTGCTATTTCATATGCCAATTCATTTTGTTTGAGAAAATTCGGATTGATTGCCATAATGAAAATATGAGATAATTATCCGAATCTAAGAAAAGAGATATGTGAAAGAGATATGTAAAACTTCCCTTATCAAGAAATTGAGAAAGAAAAAAAATCAGAAATTCGGTATAAATGCCAATAGAATCAGAGAGAAATTCAAAGTATCTTCAATGACCGACCGAAAAGATCGTAATGTGCCCTCAGAACCAAGTCACCTCCAATCAAATTCAAAAATGAAAAATTTTGAAAAAAATTTTAATGAAAAAACTCTAATTAGTGCACAGAATATTTTTCAGGGCCCCACGTTGGGCGCCAAAAATTTGTAGCCTTTCCGGCTTCAAATGGTTGAACTGCCCGAGCTCAGTCGTCAGAGTGGGCGTAGGTCTAATCTAATAATTGATAGAATGGAGAAGACTCAATTACTCAGGCAAATCACGATCCTCAAATACTCACAAGTATTTATTCACAAATATATTCACAATTATCTGGTACCAGTAATGCAGTAGGGTAACAATAAAAACAGTAATTAATAATAATAATTAGCAGAGATATTAATTTGCTTTAATAATTGGCGATTTTGAACTTCCCTGTATTATTTTCCGATGTTGATGGTGGGTGAACTCCTGGTGGTTGTTGAGATCACTCTGTATAGTCGTCAAGGCAGAAATTGGCTAGTGAAAACTTCTTGTCGCTCCGACCACCCTGTAGGTAACGTCTTCAATCCTCAAGGTCAATGGCTTCCAGATGTACGGAAACTTTATTCTGTTCAATAATCTTCCAAGAAATCCAACGATATTCCAATTCTCAAACGAGTTCAATTATAAGAAATCTCCCAGAAAAACTGTGAAAGACGAATACGAATCAGACGCCAAACATATCATAAATATCTTTCTGTCCCCGAATTAATCGAATTGACTTATCTGTCTAGTTCACAAAAAATGTTTACAAAAAGTTCATATAAACACTTGAAAGTATTCAACGAAACTTTAGCGAAAAGGAAAAATTATTTGCAGGTATTGAACATTAATGAATTCTACAAGCAATTATACACGAATTAATTCAGAAACAGAAAGATTAATTTAGAAATTTCCTGAAAAGAAATAGTGTAGATCAAGTAATATAGCAACATGCAAAGCACAAAAAGAAATTATTACAGAATGGAAATCGGTACAGGCATTGAATTCTCTGCATTGGCAACAGAAATACAAAAGGATTGGGGAAATCGTAGAACGACAATAATTTAGCAATGCAATTAATATAATATGCAAACAATATAGGAAGGAAGTCAGCGACAAAGCGGAATTGAAAAGATACTTACCCTTATGAGGGTTTTCTATTCACGATAATTAATGTAAAGATATAAAAAAGTGGAGGTACGATATTATCACAACGCAAGTAAATAAATCTATATTCACTGCTAGGCGGTCAATATCGAAAAGAAATTCGCATAAGATTCACACGCATAAACCGAACATATGCAGCGCCGGCAATTATCGGGGAAATATATACAGGCAGACACAAACAACATGTAGAACGCTACAAAGTTTTGCACGAAAGCGAATGCGAATGATTGATTCACGGTTTGAAGAATGATCATTTCAAAACTTGGATGCCCTGGAGAGCGTTTCTCCCTATATGAAAGAAAAATAGAAAATAAGTATATCTTCCTAAGATTCTCAAACAGAACATCCTTTCAGTTCTCTGAAGCTGAAGGAATTAGATCGAATACATTAGAAATAGGTGTCAGACGCGCTAAATGTTCACACTAGCAAGACATAAAGACTTGGTAACATGTGCTGTTTCCCATTTTCCAGTATGGCACTTGTGGATGAAGCAACTGCAAAGAATGCTCAGAAAACTCTTGTAGTTTTTATTGAATATCACAGAAATGTTGTTATATTAAGTTGTTTATTAATATTAGAATTAGAATTTATATTTTATGTTTTTAATCTTCAGTAACACATATCATTAGAATTTTCCGAATTATGTGAAATCCAAAATTTCGACATTTTTCAGTTCTGTCCGCATCCAGATTCATTTATTTCGAATAAAATAATTATTTTCTGAGTGTTCAATTTATATCATTCACACTGTACTTTCAGGAATAGGTACCTGAACTTTCATACCGTATCTACAAAAAGTCAATAGTTAAATGCGAACACATATATCTCGTAAAAAAATTTTGACTGACCCCACGTCACCCAATACGTACCAGGAAGCGTTCCATACCAGTTACGGTTTAAAACTCATTGAGTTTGGTAACATTGAGACTTGTTACTCAAGTACCAGGCCAAAAAATTTGGCTTAGTTAGTTAGGTACATGATGGAATAACAGCTAGATTACTCTGAGAATCATTACCATAACTGCCTGAATGCAATCATGGTATTATTTGATTTTCGACATTTTGTTTTCAAACTATGTAGTTGCTTTAGTTACTTCAAATATGGAAGTGATCTCGAATCCTTCATGAGAGCAAAAAGCAATTTCTGAAGAACTTATAGGTTTTCACTCCCAGTCTGTGAAACAGAAATAATTTAAAAAAATTCAGTTAAGATGAAGTGCTCCTGCGAAAATCTTCGCCCTATTTTGTCAGGAGCAAATTCGTTTTGAAAAAATTGTTGCCTTGCAGTAAAACTAAAAAAGGAAATGATAAAAAGGATAAGGTAACGTTTCGGTGTCTATATTAGACACTTTCTTCAGACAAACTTGTGAAACTTTCGGAATTTTGTGTTTTTTCATTTGCAGTCTAATTGACAGAATACTCCCAGATTATATTTCAATCGATATCAGCAAAAAGCAAGCTACACCTTGTTGAACTTGATGAGAGTGACATTGATCAAAACTTTAGAGGTGAACATCCATAAATCCCAAAATATGGCCAACGCAGCCATAATAGAAGTGAGAGATCGGGCAAATAGACATTGATCAGGATTTTAATCACCTAAAACATGAATACCATTTTTGAAGAAGCCTAACAGTGTACAATTACTTTCAATTAGTATAGAGCAGAATGTCCTTTTTTAAAGTTAATTTATCGTGTATGTAATACAGAGAACTGAACAAAAAAGGCTTTGTATCACTGGTGTGTAGACAGCAATCATTTTACCGTTCATTAAATTTTGGACATCTCTTTTGTCTGCCATCTCACACAGCAACATCGCTATAGCATCATGACAGTAGATTCAGACTTAATCAAAGATTTCCAAACGTCTAGAACTCATTTATGATATTCCATAACTTAAACAGAAAAAACAACCTGTATCTTTGTTATTAAACTTGTTAGAATCATAAAATATAGTAGATTCTGAATCACCTAGAGGTACTTCCTTCATCGTCCATTTATTTGCGTTTCCCTGTATACGGCGTTAGGTACAGAACCTCCCTAATATCATATTGCCAATTGGTATTCAGAAAAAAATAAGAAAAGCCTTGAGCAGGTGCTTTTGAACGGCCATTCATTGGAGTTCTAATGCTATAAACCTCATAATTTTGTATAGGACTTGAGATTCATGCTATGTACTCGTATATGAATGAAAAATCTCAGCACGATCGGAATTATATTCTGGAAAATATTCAAGGAATGAAATATGTAAAAAATCAATTAAAAAAAGTCAGATAATGCGATCCTTTTGAAATTTTGCATGATCATTCAGTATACCAATCTCCATTCAGAAATAAATTTCATACGAATCGATTCTTCTTCTCAATTTCCCCCAAAGCCAAGAAGAAATAGTTAACCTCACAAACACAAGACTTGTGAGGAAGCAAAATTTGTCCGGCAAAGGGTCCAACCCTATATGGTGAAGAAAAAAAAATTCATTTCGATTGGTTTCGTTTTGTCTGGGATACTGTGGAACAAAATTTGAATGGCCATATTTTATGGAACACCCTGTACAATTTGGCTGGTTAACAAACTCAACCGCGGCATTTGGGAACCGAACTCACCCTGAAAATCCCAACTTTTTAGGACAATCCCTTCGAAAGTTTTCGTGTTTACGGCCTGCCAGACGGCCCCACGGACAGAATTGAACTCGGTATTGAATTTTCCACGGATTTGTCATCAGGAAGTCGAACCTTATCGTTTTAGACCATTTTCGGCTAAAAATTTGAAAATTACAGACATTTGGGCAAAACGATATAGCACTCTTGTAAGTAGAACGAACGCCCAAAAACATCACCATTGTGAAATAAGCATGACTCAACACAGCAGTGTTACCACACCACACTAAACTTCACCAACTTTTCATTTTTCAGGGTATCCATCACGAAACTCACCAAGACTCACTTTTTCCGATCAAAAGAGTTTCGCCAATGACTATGATGAGTTCCTCCAGACCAACTATTCAATACCAAGACCTGCCTCTTCCACTTCCTTCAACAGGGTAGGGTTCTGGATCCCCTTCACGGCAAGATGGCGTGATGTCTACAGCAAAACGGTTGGTGCTGAGTTGGCGCGGGAGGAAGCAGTCGCACGACAGCTCAGTTGGTCGTCTGTGTGGTCATCATGGTGGCCTGAGCACCAGCGATAGCCACGAGCTGGACGAGATCGCTGTGGTGAGCAGTAACGCTGATCCTTTGCATGTCAAGTACGGCAGTGGACCTTTGACGACTGTGAATGGACCTAGACTTGTGCCAGGTATGTGGAGGTTTTTATTTTAGAAGGGCAACTTCCATGATAAATACGAAAAACTGTATTGTAGGGGAAGGAGGGGCAAGATGACGACAGTAAGCTAAAAAAAACTCATAAAACGATTATTTGATCATTTTACGGTGTGAAAAAAACCATTCTGTCATTTACTATTATTGAGTTTTCAATAAAAAATTTTTATCATTTGCAAGTTACTATTTGGAGTGAAAAATTTGAAGTTTATCTGCTAACGTCATTTTCATCATCTTACCCGACATGGAGGGTAAGATGACGAATTGTGGAGAGTAACATCAGGAGATACGTATTCTAAAAAACATAAAGGTAGCTATATGAAAAAATTTACAAATCAAGGTAAAATAAAAATATTCTAGGTTTTTTTTTCATTTTCGCCTCTTTAGTGTCCAGTTCTGTGCACTCTTCACATTTACTACAGCAAACTGCAAAACCATATTTCATTTTTTCCACGTTCACTGCAGATAATGCTCTTTCATCATCTGCATCATTTTCAGAGTCAGCATATTGTAGATCTATTGAGGAGTCAGAAGAATCGTTGAATTTTATTTTTCCTCTTACTGGTTTTTGGTTTACTTTCTGTGCTTTTCTACTTTTTTCTAATCTCTCATTTTTTTTTGATCTCGTAATTTTCTTCTCCTCTGAGTATGCATATGATCAAACGAGTTTAGTTTACCTCATCAGGATATTTCTTAACATATCTTCTGAGAGTAGCTTCTGGAATTTGATATGCTTTCGAAGCTGCATTTACACTCAACTCTTGATTTTTTATTTTAGTGAGTGCTCTTTTCATATTATCTTTCGACCATGATTGCCTGTCAGTTTTTCTTTGATATATTTTACCCATGTTTATTCAAACCTGAAGTTAAAAACATGATCTAATAAATATTTTTAATTATGTAGGGTAAGATGACGAACAACTCGTCATCTTACCCGCATTTGGCATTTTTATTTGAAAACGTCATAAAATGAAATTCATCACTCAACAAATGTTTTCAATAGGTACTCATATTTTTCTGAAACATGATAGTTTCGAAATAAAATTAGACTTACAGAAAACGAAATAAAGAAAACACTAAAAACAGTATTACTCGGAATCACATATATTGTCTCAACCAACACCCGACATGTATCAATCCTGGATCTTACTGAATTCTCGTCGTATTTTGCTGCCGATAAAAGGCATGAAGAATAGGACTATTTTTTCACGTTTGACAGAAGCTGATGCTGAAGACTTATATATTAGGAAATATCGAGAAGTCGTCATCTTACCCTATTCGTCATCTTACCCTCCTTTCCCCTACAAGGTGTACTTTTAAAGTGGATAAACTTCGATAGGTGATTGTACGAGTGATTTGCAACGAAAAATTTCAAATAACACATGGTCGAATGTTGACGGTTATTCTTCAATTTAACATTTCTGGATTTCACGAAAAATTTCGAGTTTTTTTCTTCAAAAAGGTCATTATTCAGTTTTCGTTGTAGTCTCATCAATTTTGACCACATCTTAGGAAAGGGCAATAAATTTGCTACAAGATGAGGGAGTCTGTGTGCAGAAACCACTCTTATTGCAGGCGTGGTAAGAAGAAAAATATCACTATTCTGAAGTTAACAAAAACAGACCTATTTTTCAAATGGGCTTTTCGATGAAATATTAATAACGCACGCTTTCTCTTCAGTAAAAAATACCTCATTTAGTGTACTTTCGAATGATATATCAACTTTTGTTAACTCATGTTGGAAATGAGAAACAATAGTCGCATGAGGGTTTTCTCTGCCATTGTTTCATTAATTAAGCACACCTGATTCCGTGAAAGTAAACACAGCACTACCTAATTTCCTATGGCCCAACCCCCTGAATTATTCTGGTAACAACTACAAAATGTAATTCTGGTCTCAGACAAGAGATGAATCGATACTTTCCATAAAATTACACAAAGATTCAATCACGAAGACCATCGAGGTAGAGAAAATTTAGGTTTTGAATTTTTAGACTTTTTCATTGCTATCATGTTAGCCATGATATTATAGCGGAGAATGAGCAGCTTGCACAAATGTTGATGTCATTCGAAAGTACACTATATATGATGTATTTTTTACTGAAGAGAAAGCGTGTGCATAATTATTAATATTTCATCGAAAAAATCATTGGAAAAATAGGACTAATTTTGTTAACTGCAGATCATGCAATCATGATATTCTCCTCCTTACCACGCCTGCAATAAGAGTGTTTTCTGCCCACAGACTCTCTCATCTTGTAGCAAATTTATTACACTTTCCGAATATGTGGTCAAATTTGGCGAGACTGTAAGGAAAAATGAATAATGATCTTTTCATGAAAAAAACTTGACATTTCTCGTGAAATCAAGAAATGTTTAATTGAAGAATAACCGTCAACATTTCAACCCTGAGTTATATGACATTTTCTGTTTCAAATCACTTGTATAATCACCCCTCGAAGTTTGTCCATTTTGAAAGTAGACATCCTGTAGAGGGTTGAACTTAAGTATGAAACCAAGTAGGTAAATATCATTAGAACGAGAAGGGAAATCTTCATGCAATTATGCAGAAAGGTGCAATGGCGAAAAATGCATCTGATGTTCACTTCTTCGTTGATAATATACTTCCGGTTGAACCAGAAATACTCATTTTTTTTGCCCGTATATCTTTGCATATGTTGTAAAGGCTTGGAATGTCGAATTCGTACTGGGTTTGGTGAAAAAAATCTGTATACACGATGAATCATTGCAACTCTTTTTGAGTTTTTTCACATAACCGTAAAAAACGTCCAATTAAACAAATTAACGAAGTGAGTATGCATGGTTAGTAATAAACTAGTACAATCTAGTGATAAATGTTTGCCAAGTGTCAAATTGGAATTTACATATATAAATTCAATTGAACAATAAAGAATGATTCATTTAAGTGAAAAAAAATCTTAATGAAATATTGATGACAATCGGTAGACAGGTTAGGGATTTTCCGAATGCGATTTTTCCAAACCGATGGATTTGAAGTAGAAGATTCATAGAGTGGTCTGTTCGGTCTCTGCATCTTTGCCTGTTAGATTTTTTTCTTTGAGATTTTCTAAAATCACATGTTAACATTAGACCACCAACATGCCCATGTAGCACAAAGTCACAAGCTTTTTCAGCTATGACTACTTGTAATTTCTCAAAGACTACGTATTCTCGATGTTTCATGACCAAAAAGTTATTTTGAGATTTAAAACCATTAGGCGTTGTTATGAAGTCTTGAAGTAGATATTAGGAGAAAGCAATAAGGAATTGTAAACAAAACAAACTTCGAAATATTAACAAATACCATGGTTACAACTAGAAGTTAAATGGAAAGAAAATCATAGAAACAATCGATTATTATTGTAATAAAATGATTTCTACGTGAAAAATGAAATCTAGGCTCCACCTAAAACTTCAGAACGATATATTCACCAGTTCTCCAAAAACGTCTAATAAGCCTAGGTACTTAAAAGAATATTTTGTACGGCGGCACAAAAATTTCAACAGCACTGATAAAAAGTACTGAAAAAACCTTGCCAAAAATGTTTTTATTTCTAGATCGTAGTCATAATACTGCGGAAGTTATTACCAAATGTAATAATTGGCCAAACTCCAAAATCACCTTGTACCACGAAAACTAGACAATGGAGCGACTGGTCAAATTGCTGCGTAAATCCTTGCACTAATTTCTCAGGAGCAAATAGGTTTCGAAAAAATTGTTGCCTAACAGTAAAACTACAAAAAAAATAAATGAAAAGGGTAACGTAACGTTTCGGTGTCTCTGTCAGACTCTTTCTTCAGAAAAACTTGGAAAATATTTGGAATTGTTTTTTTTGTTTGTATCTAGTCTATTTGACATTAAAAAACAGACACAATTTCAAAGATTTTTCGAGTTTTTCTGGAGAAGGAGTCTGATATAGCCACCGAAACATTAAGTTATCCTTTTCATTTATTTCCTTTTTTAGTTTAACTGTTAGGCAACAATTTTTTCAAAACCAATTTGCTCTTGACAAATTGGTGCAAGGATTCACGCTGGAGCATTTCATCTTAATTAAAAATGTTCGCAAGAAAAGATAATATTTCAATTTTATTTACATATTTGTAATGGTTTTTATGATAACTCTTCTGTAACAATATTTAACGGTAATTGATCTGAATTCGAACTCAAAATAACGTAATCAATTTGAATCCACCAATTGGAAGTTGTTGTACATTCTGTTGACATGAATTAATTTAGCGAGCTGTGCTACAATAATGGATACGAAAATACGAGTAGATACAAACTACAAATTGAATATTTATTATTCAAATTAATAGTTGTTCTATTCATTCATTCGACAATTATTGTAGATAATGTCGAATCAATATTCGATTTGCCATTGGCGAATTCTCATTCAGCCAGTTCAATTGATTCAATTCCCTTACAAGTTATGGAACTTGTTTGATCACCAATTAATTGACTATATCTCCCGTTCCTCCATTTCATGGGACACTAATGTTTCCATTGGAAGATCATCAAGGAATGGGGACTCTATGTAGCTTGAAGCTCGACCCAATATTCCATTCGAACTTCCATTTGCCTTGTTCGAGAATGGAACACAATATTTTCTATTGCTCAATATTCAGGAGAAAATAATAAGCTCTTCTATTGGTTCATTCCAGAGGTTTTTTTTGCTTAGCTCGAAATGGTTTAAAGGACTTAATTAGTTATGGGCATTCAGGGGATTCAAGGGTTATTCTGTCATATTCGCACATGGTTACAAATAATCTGAAATTAACTGCTCCACATGAGTAGAGGGATGTTGACATGAATTGCAATTACATTAATATGATTTCAAGTTGAATGAAATATAATTAATTCTACCCTGTAGGTCTCCAGCGTCTAAAGCTGTTTAGGAAAAATCGAGTAAAATGATGAAATTTTATTACCAGAGAATTCAAGCATTTTAAGACTATCAATACAATGTATGACCTCCACGGGCATCAATAACAGCTTGACATCTTCTTTGCATACTACACACGAGGTTGTTGAACATTTCTTGAGGAATTTGAGTCCATAAATGGAGCAGAATCTCTCTCAGATCAGTTGAGGATTCTGGGTTCTCTAAAATGCATTATAAATCAACAGACATAGCCTTCTTGAAAACTTCTATCCTAATAAATCTATGGTTCGACTAAGAAACCTTGATTCAATCCTGAAATTCGAATTTTATTCAATAACGGCAAAACTACTGATTTTAGGGGCATGAAATGTTGGGGACACCCTAACTGGTTTTTGACGAGCCATCGATTGGAATTACAAAATTATAGGGTTGCCATTTGAAAAAAGTGAGATTTTATAATTTTATTGAAGCTCACTTTGGGGCCCTTTTTCAGACATCCTGTATAATATTTCCCCATAAGTTATACAGGAATCAGTATCAGCGTACTTTCTTTTGTTTCACTTTCGCAAAAAGAAATTCTTGTAATGAGGGATTTTGAAGATATGGACACTAATTTGTGACAACCTTTTTTTCAGAAAATTTGATAATCAGGCTATAATTCAAGAACCGCTTAAGTGGTTGCACATATCATACATCAAATTAGTGTAGAATTAAACGAAGAATTCGAATATGTATAAATATACAGGGTGTTGCATTTGAAATGACGAAGTTTCATTCGTTTCCGGTGAAACCAGAAGTAGATTCCTCTTGAAAATATTTTACAATTAAAGTTCATGTACTCTAAAACGAAAATCCAAAATCTTGAATCTGTATTACAATTCGTTCCTCGAAAACGTCTTATGAAACACTTAAAAAAATCACCATGTATACTGTGTTGATATTGCAGAATATTAAGGTTCATTTGTAGCTCCACAGTTAATGAAAATATATTTTTTCAATCATTAACATATTTCCTGATTGCTATTTTTTTACATCCACTAAAACTTCACCATTCTTGAAAACATCGAAATTAGCAAAAAGCTAATCGTCAAAGATTACCTCAACATATTATTTCTATTTCTTATTTTTCAACCAGCAAATTTCTCGAAATCTCAGGAAAATTTAAGGTTAATTTTAGAATTTTCTGGGTCCACTCCTGTGCTAGGAATATAGATAAATGCTTGCACCAGACTATACAGTAAAATATTCATGGAATTTAAATTGGGCGTACACAGATATGGTAATTGGGTACTTCATTCACAAATTTCATAAGGTATCCATTCCATTTTAGATCAAAACACAAGAGTTACTTCATGTTTCATGAAATTATATTCTCTTGGTGATTAAACGTTAAAAGAAATTTAAAACAATTATATTCATTTCGAACACTATTTTGAAGACCAATAAATACAAATCTGCCCTAGAGGATTTTCATTGACTTCAACTCCAGATGGTACTTTTTACTCGCAATGCAAACTACACACGCTGTGAGCAAAATTTGCAGTAATGTATTAGCTGATTGCAAAGGCTTCAAAATCTAACAACAACAATATCTAAATATAAAAGATCAGTCAATACAAAATTACATAATACCAGAGACAAGAATGTCTCTGATAATACTTTCCAACTATGTATTTGTGTGTGAGTTACTTATACAGGCATGCCAAAAAAGTAAATTCGTCAACTATTCTTATCAGAGAAAATCCTCGCACGCGTCCATTTTCAATTTCAAAAGCAATTTATCCTATTAGTCTAAGGGCCCCCGCAGACTGCAGACTTTTTATCGGCCGATAGTTTGGTCGGCTTCTTAATCAGTATGGAGAGGAATGCATATGCGCACACTACAGCGATTCAGTATCGGCCAGTATCGCACTTTCAGCCCAACCCGACTAAACTATCGGCCGATAAAAAGTCTGCAGTCTGCGGGGGCCCTAAGAGCCCGTGAACCCCAGACTTTCGTTATTTTATAAAAGCTGAAAACTTGTCTACGCATGCTCCCAACACAGGTAAGAACGATGGACCATTATGAAGTTTGGGTTACCCTGGCTTTGGCAGGTAAACTGTATTAAAGGGGTGCAAAATACTGATCTAATTTCTTCAAATTATAAAGTGTGATTTTTTGATATTACCATCAGAATATCATTAAAAATCACGTCACTAATTGCCAGACACTTACTATAGTGGCAACCCCTTGCCAGACACCCTTAATGTTCATTAAATTATATTTAATTCTACTTTTTTTTCTAATTTTTTGGTACAGATTTATATAACTAATCATTTAAGTGAATCCCAAAAATATCTGAAGAAAAGACATTCGATGCTACAACTGAATAAAGTGGTTAAAAATTTTAATTTATTCTATTAACAATTTAATTTAGTTGTAGCATCGAATGTCTTTTCTTCAGATGTTTTTGATATTCACTTAAATGATTAGTTATATAAATCTGTACCAAAAAATTTATTTACATAAGTGATTATAATCTCACTTGTACCCACTCATATATCTGTCTCGCGCTCGCAGCTGCAGCTAAACTACAAGCTTGTCTGGCAAAGGGTTGGCACTATCAAAAATGTCTGGCTAATGAAGAAACATTATCTTATCATTACCCAAGTATTATTTATAAAAATCAGCTTTTATACTATACCGTGAGTAGAATTACATATAATTTAATGAACATCAAGGGTGTCTGGCAAAGGGTTGCCAATATAGTAAGTGTCTGGCAATTAATGACGTGATTTTTAATGATATTCTGAAGGTAATATCAAAAAATCACACTTTATAATTTGACGAAATTAGATCAGTATTTTGCACCCCTCTAATACAGTATACCTGCCAAAGCCAGGGTAACCCAAACTTCATAATGGTCCATCGTTCTTACCTGTGTTGGAAGCATGCGTAGACAAGTTTTCAGCTTTTATAAAATAACGAAGGTCTGGGGTTCACTGGCTCGTGCTCTATATGTTTTTCGAGCTCTCGTTCTACTTAATAGAGTGCTATATCGTTTTACCCAAATGTCTGTAATTTTCGAATTTTGAGCCGAAAGTGGTATCAAACGATAAGGTTAGACTCCCTGATGACTAATACGTGGTCAAATTCAATTCCGTCCGTGAGGCCATTTGGCCGTCCGTTAGCACAATAAATTTCGAAGGGATTGTCCTAGAGACTTGAAATATTCACAATTTTCAGAAAACTCAATTGGAATATTGAGAAGAAGAGACTTCATGTTTCCATGAAAAAATATCCGATTTGGATGAATTTTATTTTATAAATGTAGATTGATACACCGAATGTTCATGCAAAATTTTGTGGCCATAGTGTCAACAGAACCATAGAAAATTCAATTGGAATATGGAAAAGAAGAATCCCTATAACAGGATGACCGCTTCAAGTGAAATTCATTTTGTGAATCAGAACTGATATACTGAATGTTTGCGCAAAATTTCAAGAGAGAGGTTCGCATCATTGGAATCATGGAAAAAAATTTGTGATTATTTATTTTTATATATTTCATTTTTTGGATAATTTTCAGAATATAATTCCGGTTGTGCTGAGGTTCTGCATTTATATATTTGATATCAATCTCAAATCTCATAAAAAAATATTAGGTTATGGTCTTATTGCTCCACCAAAGAACGAGTGCTCAGGGCCTTACTTAATTTTTTATCGATGAGACCAGGTGAATTGTTCAGCACTACTTCGGCATAAAATTCATCATTTCGTGAAAGTTTCACTGTGCTGTTAAGTGGAGGGCTCATGATTTAAATTTCACACTTGTTAATTCATCCTCTTCACCCCAAATCTTCAAATTGATAACAGAATATAAATTTTCCCGTGGTTGACTGTTCATTTCCACGAAACTTATCAATGTAAACAAAACAGCCTAAAACGAACCGAAACGTGAAACCGAACACCACCCTTTTGAGCTGGATTATCGTTCTTTCTTATAAAAGTGTTTTGAGTTAAAATCTGGCTCGGGGTAAATTTTAGTATGAATTTTGATAGAGAGTCCTCGTGTTTCCCAGTGAATTCAGCCAAGTTGTTTCAAACCACTCCCAGCTCAAAATGTGATAACTACAGACTATGGGTAAAACACAGATAGCATGTTTTCTTGGAACAAGCGCGCAATAAGTCATTTCAGCAATATTTCAGTCTTGTATTTTTATTTTAATTCTCACAAAAAACCGATTTTATAGTATTCACAGACGAACAGGCAGAATTTATTTTGACCTTCGATTCTTTATCGATGAGACCTGGGGCCTATTGCACCAAAATACTCTGCAACTTTTAACTTTGCATTCTGACAGATTCACAAAGTGAGAATTAATTATGTTGCACTAGATTTCACCCAACATTTGAGTTCTGCGAAGTGCTTTTTACCATCTTCTTCTTCTTCTCTGTGCGGTGCCTTTCCGGCCGAACTGAGGCCTAGTGGCCCATTTTTCACCCGCATCGTTCTATAGAGACTCAGCTCCTCAGACACGAAGACAGAAATGTCGCGAGCCTGCCAGGAGTGGTCCCTCTCACCATAGGGATAGGAGGTGTTGGATTTCCTAGGTGTGTTGACCTTAACCCATTAAGGTTCCCACAGTTGAACAAAATATGCTCAACCGTTTCATCAGGACTCCTGCACCACCGGCATAGGGAGCAGCTCGTCAATCCCATTCTCTCCAAATGCTTGTTAAACAGGTGACCAGTCAATGCACCAGTAACCAGACCGAGTTGTTTCCTCTCCAGCAACAGAAGCCTATTGACATCAGATCGCGAGGACGGTCTCTCAATGAGAATCCTCGACCACCTCAGGCCCACCCCTGCGCTCCATTCCGAGGAAAATTCCCTGTTCAGCCAGTTCCTGAAGAAACTTCTGACAGATGTGCTACACATTGGCAGCGCAGGCTCCGGACCAACAAATGCTAATCCGGCTCCCGGCCTAGCCAGTTCATCTGCCTTAACGTTACCAGGTATATCCGCGTGAGCCGGACACCAGATTACTTTCAAAAAGTTATCAGAGCCCAGCCCACGCAGAGCTTTCCTTCATTCGTCTACCAAAAGAGAATCAACTTTAACATCGGATAGAGATTTCAGAGTTCCTTGGCTGTCGCAACATATGTAAATGTGCTGGCCAGAGTATCCCCTGCGAATATTTTCTAGTGCGCATGCAAGAACCGCAAATAGCTCAGCCTGCACAATGGAACAGTCCTTCCCCAGAGGGATAGCCTGATTGAAGTGAGGACCCACGATTCCGGCACCAGACCCTGTTGCTGTGACAGAGCCATCAGTGAACCAGGTGGGACCCTCTGGACTAAGAAGCCTGTTTGATGAAGACCATAGGTCTCTGTCAGGAACAATTACCCTGTAGGGTTCGTCGAAGTAGAACTTAGTGCCCGCGCGGTCACCTCTTTGGAGAAGGGGAGCGTGAGCATCCTTAACCATTTTGAGGGCCCTTACGTGCCCAGTGAAGAGTCCTCCATCGCGCCATTGTCCCCGTTCCCAGATTCCTAGAGCTGTCTTCATAGCCACCTCCTTCACAACTAGGTGCAAAGGAGGGAGACCCAGCAGACATTCCATCGCTGCTGTAGTGGTAGACCTCAGAGCGCCTGTAATACTTAAACAAGCTTTCCTCTGGCATTTAGTCATAATGTTCTGGTTTTACCATGCACTTGACTTTTCACATGGCACTTTGCAATCATGAATGCGTTTCATTCAACGTAAATCATTGGAAAAATGGAAAGTGCAAAGTCAAAAGTTGCAAAGTATTTGTTGCAATGGGCCCCAGTGGAATCTTTCAGCACTATTTCGGCATAAAATTCATCATTTGGTCCAAGTTTCACAGCACTATTAATTACTGAAAGGCTCATAATTTAAATTTCGCACTTGTTAATTCATCCTCACGCCCCCATCTTCAAATTGATAACAGAATATAAATTTTCTCATGGTTGACTGTTCATTTCCACGAAACTTATCAAGTTAAACAAAACTGCCAAAAACGAACCGAAACGTGACACCGAAGATCTGAGTTCAAAACAGAAAATTTCTGGAGTAATTTCGCAACAAATTCAG
The DNA here is from genome assembly GCA_013421045.1 of Propylea japonica. Lineage (NCBI taxonomy): Eukaryota > Metazoa > Arthropoda > Insecta > Coleoptera > Coccinellidae > Propylea > Propylea japonica. Next base: position 45,126,008 of record CM024246.1, on the reverse strand, counting down.
TTTCAGTCTTGTATTTTTATTCGAAATTCTCACAAAAAACCCCGATTTTATGGTATTCAAAGACGAACAGACATAATTTATTTTGAGCTCCTATTCTTTATCGATGAGACCAGGTGAATCGTTCAGCACTATTTCGGCATAAAGTTCATCATTTAGCCAAAGTTTCACTGTTCTGTTAATTGGAAGGGCTCATGATTCAAATTTCGCACTTGTTCATTTATCCTTTCACCCCAAATCTTTAAATTGATAACAGAATATAAATTTTCCCATGGTTGACTGTTCATTTCCACAAAACTTATCAATGTAAACAAAACTGCCTAAAACGAACCGAAACGTGAAACCGAAAACACCACCCTCCTGAGCTGGATTATCGTTCTTTCTGGGAAAAGTGTCTTCAAGTTAAAATCAGGCTCGGAGGAAATTTCTAGAGGAATTTCTAGCGAGCTCGTGTTCCCAGACCAGCACGTTGGGGCATGATCATTTTGCTCCTTTAACGTTTCAGATTAAAATTCATACACTGAGAGTGACGTCAGTTGTCCGCATTCCGGCGCACAGAATAAACCCCTGAAGCTTTGAAGAGCCGGAAGATTTCAGAAAGGATGAGTCTTTGACGCTCAGAGGAGTTCCAGCTCTCGAAAACAATCGAAATTTCGGATTAGGGATACAGCTTCTGAATAATTGCCGGAATACGTACGAAACTCGAGGAAAACAAGGACTTGAGCTTTGGAAGTTTTAGGAGCTTTTATTTTCTACCCATTCATGTGAAAAATTTACCGAGCAATTGCAGATCAGCGTATTGACTTCTCCGATAGCTGCAAAAATTTGTAGTATAAGTTTGCAATACTTCATTATTCGCGTCCATGATACTATAAATAGGGTATGAGCTTTAATGATTGACACCTTAGGGGCATGAATACTTTCAATAGGCGAATTCAGTTCCTTATTTTCTTGTAACACCATCGTTATTATTACGGAACTTCAGTTAATGTTACCATTTTGGTATTACTTTCAAACTTTCAATAAATATCGATTGAAATTTCGAGGAGAAACCAATTTCGTCGAGATTACATATTATTTGATATACTTCGATAGTAATTGACATATAGTATGATAGTCATCTATAGTCCCTTCATGATAGGTTGGGCCGTCGGTTGGCCATGGAAATTTGGCATATTCCACTGTGTATATTAAAATTTTAGGTTATGTTCTTTGTTTTCTTGTCAGATTGATACGCAATGTTGTCAAAATTGCATAGGGTTCTCTAATAACTCGCAAGCTCGTCGGACGAGGCCGAGTACATTCGGCAACGTTGACTTCATTTTACGTTATAATAGAAAATACTGCCAACTTCAGATAAATAAAGAAACGCCTACTATGCGCTCAACCTTTCGTGAACGGACTATACATAATTTCATCTCACTCTTGGATCAATTTTGCATTCTCTTTATATGGATCATTGAGACATTCATACTAAAATCAATAGAAAAGTGTATATCATGTTTACTTAAGGATTTTGTTCTGTTTCATATTCGTTAGAATGTTTCTATAAGTTGGCAGGTTCCAAGGAATATTTAGATGTAAGTAAACCCTTCAATCCATACTATCCATACTTCCATACTAATATTATAAATGCGAAAGTAACTCTGTCTGTCGGTCTGTCTATCTGTTAATCTTTCACGCCTAAACGGCTGAACAGATTTTGATGAATTTGGTATGGTAATAGATGATAACCTAGAAATGGTCATAGGCTATAAATAATCACGCCATCGTTCTTAGGGGGTAGGCAGTATGCAGATAACTAAATTGAGTTAGTGATTTTTAGTCGTTTTTGTTGGGACTTTTGCTCTTTCACGTCTAAACGGCTAAACAGATTTTGATGAAATTTAGTAAGGTAATAGATGGTTATCTAAAAACGGATATAAGATCAAAATGATCACGTCATCGTACTTAGGGGTAGGAAGTAGGCAGAAAACTTAATTGAGTTAGTGATTTCTTTATGATTTCCTGGGAGTTTTGCTCTATCATGCCTAAACGGCTGAACGAATTTGATGAAATTTAGTTAGGTGATAGATAGTAACCTAGAAAAGGATATGGGCTATTAATATTCATGCTATCGTACTTAAGGCGTAGGCAGTAGGCAGAAAACTAATTAAGTTTGTGATTTTTAATCGTTTGTTTTAAAAGTTTACCTCATTCACACCTTAACGTCTGAACGGATTTTTATGAGACTTGGTTAATATAAAGATAGGATCCTAGGCACGGACACAGGCTACTTTTTACGGCGGCAAAATACCTCATTCCCGTGGAAATCTAGCGTGATCGTGTCAAGAAGCGCTTGACGCCATAGCTACTGAAATGATTTTGATGTTTTTTTTTAACTGAGTGTTACTTAGACTTCAAGTTAGTATTTGATCACTTTTCTAACTAAGAGGGTCGGTAGGCGCCATAATTTAGTACTTCTCATGCAGACGATGTTGCGGATGTCACACTGTCTAACATCGGGGGTTGGCAGGTAGGTAGTTAGTGGTATTTTAAACCGATTTACATTATTTACTTTTTATATTTACTAAGGAAACATTCGGAGCTATCCATTATGTAGCTTAGTTTGCTTTTGAACAAATTTTGATGTGAAGTTGAGGACTGGAACACGATAGTGGGACATTATTGCAGGGGGACTTACAGCCGGTAGAAAACAAAAAACTTATGCGGACGAAGTCGCGGGTAAAAGCTAGTGATTTATTTATTAAGGTTGAAGCCGTTCGATGTAATATTATTGACACAGTTATTAACATAATGGTTTGAACTTGATGATTGAAAGGTTTACTTACATCAATTCCTTGGAACCTCCCAAACAATAGAAAACTTCCAATCGGAAATATACGCAACTATTTCCAGTCACTATCCTTCTATAAACTCTAACATATACTTATTGACACTACTGCAAGATATCCGATTCGAGTGATATTTTTTTGTGAATGGAGATCGATATTCTGACTGTTCATCCAAAATTTCGTGACCATACTTTTAACAGAACCATAGAAAATTCAATTCGAATATTGAAGAGAAGAATCTATATTTTCGTTACAGGATATCTGATTCGAGTTAAACTTTTTCTGTGGATAAAGATTGATATTATACTAAATCTTCAAGCAATTTTTTGTGGCTATAGTGTAAACAGAACCATAAAAAATTCATTGGAATATTGAAAGAAGGATCTTCATATTTCCTTAACAAAATATCCGATTCGAGTGAAATTCATTTTGAAAATGAAAACTACTATACCTATTTAATTTTACTAAGGCTCTGAAAAGGGGAGTATACCAGACAGCCATGCTGGGTCCAACCACAGACTCGAAAATTACAGAACAATTCGAATGAAATGAAATCTGTAATCGAATAAATGCTTATGCTTACCTGTCTAGTCTCCAACTTTATTGTTTTGAATAAAAAATCAATACTTTCTATTAACTATTCTTCTAAAAAAGCACGCAACTAACAAAAGAGCACAATAACTGAGAAATTGACATTACCATCTGTAGTTTTCGAGTCTATGGTTGGACCCAGTTAGCCTGTCTGGCATACCTATCTTTCTAGTGCTCTAATTTTACTGATTGATTTTCAGAATATAATTCCGATTGCGACAAGATTCTGCATTCATTTATTTGGTATCAGTCTCGAATCCCATATAAAATTTTGAGATAATCATCTTTTTGCTGCACCAAAGAAGAGCGCTCAAAAGCTTCTGCTCAGGGTTTTTCTTGAATTTTTTCATTCGAAAAAGATTAATTACTAACAACTAACATCTGATATATAGTATATCTTAATTACCACTAAATAAACCTGCTAGGAACCCAGAGGAGTCACTCAGAAAATCATTTTTTTAAATTAACGGACATAAAAAGAATATATTATAGAATGAACATTTTAGTTACTTCTTTGGGTAACATCTGAATCCCTGACCTATTTTGAAGGAACAATGTATATTACTTTGAATTTCTGTATTATGTCGTATAGTTAACACAATAGTCACGAAATATCAAAAAGAAAAATGATGATAAAAGTTTGAATATCTCGAGAATTTTTTCCGTTCTTTCATAAATTCAAATCTGTTTTTCGAACCTTGAACCTACCTTCCAAACTTCCGACTTTTTCAGCCCAATTCATTATTGAAAAATGAGAGTTTTTGTTTTGAAACGAAAATTTACAAACGGCTCGAACACTGCACTTCAGTAATTCGAATTAAAATCATAATCCGAATAGAAGAAGCAGGAGAGTTCTTGGTAAGATGTGAATTATTATCCGAAGGGATGGAGAACTTGAGGTTTTAGGAGTAGATTCGCTCTGACAGTAATCTAAGTGATATATTAATTAATCCTGTTTGTAATCTACAACTATCCATCATCCGAGGGGAACATAAATCTACTGGACGTAAATCCAGTCTTGAATTATCCGACATAATTTTCCAGGAAGAATCTCCCTCCCTGATTTATACTAATTGAAAGAAGTCTATGATTTCCTGGAAAAATTCTTGCGCAACAAAAGGGGACTCGAATTCCAAGAACTAATTGGAATTTATGCCAGCTAATTAGGATTTGTTGTCATGACAAAATCGAAAAATCGGAATCTATACAGATAGGGAGCACCAGACACGATATTCTATCTAGTTAGTTTAGTTTGAATCGAGTGTTCTTGAATTTCCTTCAACAAATTATTTGATTTATGGAACTATGCATGAGATTAATACAGAAAACTATTGAAGAACAATGTTTTGAGCTCATATAAGGGCATGCCAATCTGATTTTCTGGGAACTCTTTCGATTCATCAAATAATAAGATAAAGGGGTTTCCAATAAGAGGTGTTATTTTGAATAGCCCGCTATTTCGGTAGATCTCACGTTTGAAGCTATCATTTTTTATTATTTTACGAGTAGAAACTACGCCATCAATGAAAATGAAACGATACACTCTTCAAGAACGCATTGAAATTATTCAAATTCACTATAAAAATGGTGGCAAATTTGGGTCGTCGTGAAGCACCTTGTCGGATTGGTGGAAAAATTCGAGCTGTTGGGACAAGTTAGTGATGTGAAGAATAAAACCTGTGCACGTCGCTCAAGAACAGCCGAAAATATTGCTGCTGTAGCCCAAAGTGTTGAATAAAACCCAGGTTTGTCCATTCTTCGTCGTTCTTTGGAATAAGGCATTCCGCAAACGTCATTACACCGTATTTTGCATAAATATTTGGGTCTTAAGGCTTATAAAGTTCAGTTAATACAAGAACCCAAGCCAGCCGATCATCAACCACGTCGTGTCTTTGCTGATTGGGTCGTTGAAAAGCATGAAAATGATCAGGAATTCCCTCGAAAAATCATCTTGAGTGATGAGTCCCATTTCCACCCCGGTGGCTTCGTCAACAAGCAAAATTGTCGCATCTGGAGCTTGGAAAACCCAAGAGTTATTGTTGAAAAGCCTCTCTATCCTCAACGTGTGACTGTTTGGTGCGGTTTAAAGTCCGTTCCACAGTGCGAGGCTGCTCGATGCGAATGCTTCGTGGCGCATGTTCGGTTTGGCCTCGGACTGTGGATACCGGGGTGCGTATTGGTATTCTTTACTACGCTGCAGCGCATACATGGTGTTGCAACGCGGTAAAGAATGACTGAACGTATGCTCTCTCTATCCAGACATATCTTACCACGGCTCAGCGCATGCAGGCGTTCCGGTTCTTAAAAATAACAATAATATACTTTTGCCAAAAACAGTTTATTCCATACTGAAATATAAAAAATAATATACGGTAAATAATACTAATAAAAATTAAAATGAAAATATGTATAACAATATGGTAAGTATAGCTAAAATCTGTTTTTTTTTAAACGAATATACAAAAGACTACATCAAATGGAAATGCAAAATCCACTAACGTATACTACCTACTAGTGTGCATTGCCATGCGATTTTGCATTTGGTCTGTTAAGATCAATATTTTTCTTCAAAGACCTTTTCCTTCTTGGATTCTTCGCCATTTCTTTATTGGATGGCCTACCAGCTTGAATGCGCTTTGCGCCGCATGTCAAACCACCTGTTATTTTTCTTCGACTCAGTGATGTCGGCTGAACAGAAATGTTTTTTTCACAGAAATGCTTTTTGATACATGAATAAAATTGAGGAGGTCCGATGATGTAATTTTGTCTAAGGTTTTATTAATTTTTTTTATGGCATTAACCATATCAACCGTTTTACTTTTGGGATGCTATTTCACTTATGCGTTTAAAATTTTCTGATAGTTTTATTACAGCACCAGAATGTTCTTCAACTAAGTTTGTTTTACTAGCATTCTCGACGGAGATGATTGTTTCCATGAGAAAATTATTCTACTGCATAAAAACCTCGCTTTGATCTAAACCAGTTGCCAAGTCATTTTGTGTACCCACATCAGTTGACATGTCCCCTTAAAGTTCTGGGGATATGTTTTCTCCTAGAGCTAATTTTGCTAATGCTTTTCTATCAACGGTATTTATTTGCACACAGGTCCTGAAAGTTATTCCATACTCATTTTGTATGGCGCAAAGGTGCTTACAATACCTTCCACCCTGTCCAAAAATACAATCGCAAAATGCAATATCTACATAGGCAGTATGACATCTGATCATCGGTCTCCGAAGAAACTAAAAAAGTATTTTCGTCGATTTTTTGAACAGAGATATCAGCAGAATTCGACATTTTTCTAAAGAGTATTTTTAGATCTTAGAGTTCCGAAAATTGGCAAATGACAGCAAGTGTCGTCTCTGATAGGACTCGAAAACATTGGCGACAAAATCCACCGAGGCACAAGCACTGAACGCTTTACATCTTTGTAGAACACTGTCTTTAAAAATACGAATGGATGCTTCTACATAATTGTTTGTATTATTTCCTCTTATTAATAAATTACTTCTATAAGCCAACGACCACTCTTCCCTTCGATCCCAATAATTGGCTATATGAGCATCATTACGAATATGGTCATAATTCTCTCGAATCTCTTCAATGGTTTTGGAATACAGAATTCTTCTGAATAATAACATGATAAGTCTTATATCATCTTTTAAAATACCATGATGACTATCCCATAACCATCGCAAACATGCAGCGTATCAATATTATATTACAATAGTTACTACGTCTGAACGCCTTCCTGCGCTGAGACGTGGTAAGATATGTCTGGATAGAGAGAGCATACGTTCAGTCATTCTTTACCGCGTTGCAACACCATACATGCGTTGCAGCGTAGTAAAGAATGCCAATACGCTACCGGGGTTGCTCGCTGTGAGGCGTTCGCGTCGCACAATTCGAGTCGAGCAACTAAAGTATCCACAGTCGAAGGCCAAGCTGATCATGCGCCACGAGGCATTAGCAGCGAGCAGCCTCGCACTGTGGATTCGGGCCATTATGGTCCGCCGGAGTCATTGGACCCAACTTTTTCGACAATGAGGCTGAAGCAACAGTTACGGTGAATGGATTGCACTATCGAGAGATGTTTAATGATTTTTTATGACCGAAATTGGATAGTAGTGATCTGGACAACATTTACTTTCAACAAGACGGCGCTTCGTGCAACACAAGCAACGAAACCATTGATCTTTTTCGTAAAAAGTTTCCGGACCGTGTTATCTCTCGAAGAGGTGATCACAATTGAATTCCAATTGAATTTTTTATGGTTCTGTTCACACTATGGCCACAAAATTCCGTATGAAGCTTATTATTACCATCTTGCATATGGCTGCAACATTTCATTTTGATGAGTTTCGTTTTGTTAGAGATATAGCGGAACAAAAATTTTGAATGGCTATATTTAATGGAAGACATTGTACGATTTGGCTGGTTAACGAACTTAACCAAGCCATTTGGGAACCGAACTCACCCTGAAAATTTCAAGTCTCTACGACAATCCTTTCGAAAGTTATTGTGGTAACTGACGGCCGGACGGCCCCACGGTCAGAATTGATTTTGACTATGCGGCTGTTCATTCTGGAGAAATGAAGATTGAAGTTTGAATATCCCGAGAATTACTTCCGTTCTTTCATGAATCCAAATCTATTATTCAAACCTTGAAAACTCCCAGCTTTAAGCACCAATGGTTATTTCCAGTATGTTCAAATAAAGGAACTATTCACGTATTAAGGGAATTGTTAAATACAGACCTATCCAATGATTCACTTGAAATTCCAAGTAATTAAGTTTCAATTGAAAAAGCGACTTCTGTATTGTAAGTTAAAAAATCGCCTTAGGATGACGCATGAGTAATCATAATTAGTAGGGATGACGATTGATAACATTCTTCCATCAGGAAAAATCTCCTGCTTTGATTCATACTAATTGAAAGAAGTCTATGAACTTCGTAAAAATTCCTACTGCTACTAGAGGGGACTCGAATTCCAGGAACTAATTGGAATTTATGATAGCTAATTACGATTTGTTGTTATGACAAGACCGAAAAATCAGAATCTATGCTGTTAGGGTGCACCAAACTCGACGTCCTATTATGAACATTAGTTTAGTTCCTCATTTCCATCCTTATTGAGAAATAATATTGAATTTCCTCCATCTATTTTGATTGAGATTGTTCATTTCCTCTTTTTGGGAACTATTTCGACTAATCATTAGATATTAGCCGTTATGCTTGAGAAAAAACCCAAGAAAAACCAAAAAGCAGGAAATAGGAGAATAGGTCAGCATAGAATGCTTCGTACAGCTTCCAAACAGTGTGCTACATTTTCATCCTGGTAGAATCATGAAAAAATCAATATCAGTCCTCTTCAGTGTAGGAGAGAATAAATATGCTGTTTCCAATTATCGTCCATCTTCGATATTATATATTTTATCATTTTCTGCTTTCTCAGAATGGCTTTTTTCCGCAGATGGAGACAAAAGCTCCCCATCTCCAACATATTTATTCTGAGGGTTGAATATTATCAGTGAGTCCAACACTCCTAGCTCAAAATACAAAAACAAGACATTTAAGCGCAACTTTAGCAAACTGTCGCCTCAAGAATAGGCACGCAAAAAGGAGTGAACTTCTTTAATTCGAAAAAGTCATGTCCATAACACGCAATGAAGATGCGCTGCAAACTTCTTAGCACAGAGTGCAGTCTCCTGTACATTTTCATTCTGGTAGAACCATGGTGAAATCAATATCAGTTCTCTTCAGCGCAGGAGAGAATAAATATGCTGTTTCCAATTATCGTACATCCCAGGTATGATATATTTATCATTTCCTGCTTTCCCAGAATGGCTTCTTTCCGCAGATGGAGACAAAAGCTCCGCATCTTCAATATACTTATTCTGAGAGTCAGCGAGTTCAACTGAATCGTTTGAGATACACCCAGCTCAAAATACAAACATTTCAGATCTTTGGGTGCACCTTTAGTAAGCTGTTTCCCCAGGTTAAAGCGCTAAAAAGTAGCAAACCTCATTATTTTGAACAAGTCCAGACCACGCAATGGAAAAAAACTGCAAAATTCTACATTTTACATCCTGGGAGAATAAATATGCTGTTGCCAATTATCGTCCATCTTCGGTATGATATATTTGATCATTTCCTGCTTTCTCGAATGGCTTTTTTCCGCAGATGAAGACAAAAGCTCCCCATCTTCATATTTATTCTGAGGATAGGAATCCGCAATATTTGAATACCTAACAGTGTTAACAGAAAACAGACATTCAGGTGCAACCCTTAGCACTCTACTCTATTAGGAACAAGCGCAAGTGCGCAAGTGTTCTCTTGAAAAAGTCATGTTCACACCACGCAATGAAAAAGCGCTGTGAAATTCTTTAGCATAGAATGCTCCGTATAGTTTCCAAGCAGTCTGTAATGTTTTCATTCTGGTAGTATCATGGTGAAATAAATATCAGTTCTATCCAGCGCAAAGAGAATAAAATATGCTGCTTCCAAATATCTTCCTTCTTCGGTATGAAATATTTAATCATTTCCTTTTTTTCATGATTGCTTTTTCCGCAGATGAAGACAAAAGTTTTCCATCTTCAACATATTTATTCTGCGGGTAGAAACCCGTAATATTTGACTCCCCAACAAGTTGAATATAATCAGTGAGTTCAACCGAATCGTTTGAAACACTCCTAATACAAAATACAAAAAATTATAGACATTTGGTTGCAACTTTAGCATGCTGTTACCTTAGGAAAAGCACTCAAAAAGAAGTAAACTTCATTAACTCAAAAAAGTCATGTCCAAAACACGCAATGAAAATGCGCTGCAAACTTTTTAATACAGAGTGCTTCGTATTTAGCTTTCAAGTAGTCTGCTATACATTTTCATTCTGGTTGAACCATGGTGAAATCGATATCACTCCTCTTCAGCGCAGGAGAGAATAGATATGCTGTTTCCAATTATCGTCCATCTTCGGTATGATATATTTGATCATTTCCTGCTTTCTCAGAATAGCTTTTTTCAGCAGATGGAGACAAAAGCTCCCCATCTCCAACATATTTATTCTGAGGGTAGAAACCAGCAAAATTTGACTCCCTAACAAGTTGAATATAATCAGTGAGTTCAACCGAATCGTTCGAAACACTCCTTACTCAAAATACAACAAATTATAGATATTTGGGTGCAACTTTAGCATGCTGTTACCTTAGGAAAAGCAAGCAAAAAAGTAAACTTCTTTAATTCGAAAAAGTCATGTCCAAAACACTCGGTAAAAATGCGCTGCAAACTCCTTAGCACAGAGTGCTTCGTATATAGCTTGCAAGCAGTCTGCTATACATTTTCATCCTGGGAAATTCATGGTGAAATCAATATCAGTTCTCTTCAGCGCAGGATAGAATAAATATGCTGTTTCCAATTATCGTCCATCTTCGGTATGATATATTTGATCATTTCCTGCTTTCTCAGAATTGCTTTTTTCCGAAGATGGAGACAAAAGCTTCCCATCTTCAACATATTTATTCTGAGGGTAGAAACCCGCAATATTTGACTCCCTAACAAGTTCAATGTTTAATCATTCTGTCATGAAATTTGTAGGAACATAAATCGCAAAGGATTTGTACGGCAGATGAGGGTAGGAGGAACATTCACGGCAGTCGGAAATTGATTTCCTGTTTTAGGTACTGCTACATACGTAGATTAGGGTCAGATGGGGGTTGAATATTTCGAATTGCGGTATCTGAGAAGGAAATAATGCCAGCGAGAATGGAATAGAAATATTCTGTGGGAGAAAAACTCAATTTTATGAAGTCTTCATTGAGGGGGTGAATATAATGAAGGTGAATGGAGGGTTTCGTCACGCGAGCGGAGGCAGGAAGTGGAAAGCATAAACCTCTTAATCTCTGAATCAAGGTGGTCTATAGAAAGCGTATTCTCTGCTCTGATATGTGAAGGTCATAGAACACAACTGTCACAGGAAGTGACACTTTCAGTGAGAGCAGTGTTGAAATTGCGCGTATGTAGAAACGTGTGAGCATTTTTTAAATTTAGGACGATATCCTTCACTTTCCTGGTTTAAATACGTCATTACCTTGAAATAAACTGCTTCACATGAGTTAGACTCAAATTGCAAAAAAATATATTTTAAATGAGTTATTCGTGATGAGAATTCATATTAATATGATTTCAAGTTGCAGGAAATAAAATTAATTTCAGCCTGTAGTAGGTCTGCAGCGTATACATGGTGGTTAAGAACAATCGAGTAAAATAACGAAATTTTATTCCTAAAGAATTCAAGCATTTTGAGACAATCAATACAATGTATGGTATCCACGGACCTCAATAAAAGCTTGACATCTTCTTTGCTTATTTCACACGAGGTTGTTGAACATCTCTTGAGAAATTTTGTTCCATAAACGGGCCAGAAGCTCTCTCAGATTATTTGAGGATTCTGGGGTAGGTTGACGATTCTTTGGAGCATATCCCATGCTCGCTCTATGCAATTCAAATCTAGGAGGTATTCCCAACTATGGCTGCACGGTGCGGTCAAGCGTTATCGTATAGAAATTGAAAAGTTTCACCAATAGCAGCGTGAATATTTGGCAAAACATTGTCAATGACATGCTCCTTAAGCGGCCTACAGACGATCAACTTAGTTGAAGACTATGTTGTCAACTAGGTTGTAAACCAAATGAAAATGAAAATAGCGGTTGTCAACCAAGTTGAAAACATCATTTCAGCGGTGGTTTCCGTCGAGTGAACTAGTCGGCTGATTTGGAGAAATTATCGAAACATGGAGAGAGATCTTTCGTTATATGTATGTTATTATAAACGATATATGCGACAATGTGGTGCAGCACAGTTCTTGAATGAAAGAATTTGGACCAAGGATTGGTACCACAATCGGTCTCATTTTTCCCATTCCGGTTTAATGAAAGAACTTTTCGAATTTTGAGCCGAAATTGGTCTCCAACGATAGGGTTCTGCTCCCTGATGACGAATCCGTGGTCAAATTCAATCCGGTCCGTGAGACCGTCCGGCCATGAACACGATAACTTTCTAAGGAATCGTCCTTGAGACTTGAGATTTTCAGGGTGAGTTTGGTTTCCAAATGCCACAATTAGGTTCGTAAATTAGCCAAATCATACAAGGTGTCCCATAAAATATGACCATTCCTAATTTTTGTTCCTAATATCTCAGACAAAACGAAACCAATTGGAATAGAATTTCTCGACCACATGCAAAATGCTCACAGTAAGCCTCATGCGAAATATTGAAAGAAAGAATCATTATAAGTCATAACATAGATATCCGAGAATCGCATCATCTGAAGCATATAATTCAATTTTCTTTTAATTATTGATTTTTACATATTTAATTTTTTAATAATTTCCATAATATAAGTCTGATTATCCTGAGATTTTGCATTCATTTACTAAGCATGAATCTCAAGTACGATACAAAATTATAATAGCATTATTGCTCCACCAATGAATGTTCGCTCAAAGCATCTGCTCAAAGTTTTCTTTATATATCTCGGATTTTACTCTCCATAATTCAGGAAGATCTTTCATCCAATCAAAGAAATCTACCCAAACTCGAATGTTTGGAATTTTGCTCATATTTTCTAGTTAAATTACTACCTTTCTTCGAATATTTACGACGAATTTTGAATACGCTATGAGATGTTCACTCTACAAGGTAGAATACCAACTAGTGTTGTCAAACTAGTTGATGACTACCATACAGACGCTCCAACTTAGTCGTCAACATCGGGCTCCGCCCACCAAATATCAAACCAATTTGATCTCGCATCAACTTAGTCTTCAACCTGGAATATCAACCACCAAGCAGCCTACAGACGTTCAACTTGGTCGTCAACATGCCGTGTTCACAACTTAGTCTTCAACTAGGTTGATCGTCTGTAGGCCCCTTTATAGTGTGAGGCGGTCATATTCCCAGGATAAATGTGTATATCTGTGCGTCCGTTGAAATATATCCCGGCCCATATCATATCACTACCTTCTCGGAATGGACGGACTTCTTGGACATAGTAACGATTACGGGGTATGCGTGGGATTGTCCATACCCTTATTCTTCGATAATATGAAGATCGTCCATATCTGGATTAATCAGTGAAAAGTACACTACGCCATTGATCGTTCCAATTGATATGTTGCCTTGCCCACTCCAGTCTTTGACGCTTATGGTCAAGTGTTAATGGAACTCATGTTAATGGACGTTTAGAACCTAGATACATCCCTCTCAATCCCCATCTGCATTCTACACGTAAATGTAGGGTTTCTTCTCGCCGAAACGGTGATGGAACGATCCCGAGCAGGTATTGTTTTTCGTCGCATACCAAGTCTTGGTCTTTCCAATATGGAACCTGTTTCATTGAACCTATTCCAAAATCTAGATATCACACTTTGGCTGACTTGGAGCCTTTCTGCTGCAACAACCTGAGTTAGACCAACCTGTAGAATTCCGATAGCCCTATTAGCCTCAGCGTTTGTTAATTTACATCTTGGCATTTTCAGAGAACTCGTTTCAAATCGAAGCGACTCTATTTCAAAATAAGAACAATCATGAAGCATATGCAAAGAACCATACTTCAGAAAAAAGGCAACCAGATTGACTAAATATCTCGTACTGAATTTCATTGGATCGATTTAAGTTGTTATTGAGTTTTAAAATGATTTAACAGCGATTTTCTCGAAGATTAAATACTTTTCAAAACGATTGAATACGATATCCCCAACTCTCGTATAGGAGTATATTACTATTATTATTAGTTCTGGGTTTCGTATGGCTAGGTTAGCCTTCCAGAAACTGCGACCGTATAGATGTTTTGTTCTTTATCCTTCTCATTCATGGAAACCCAAGGAGGTCATCAATAGCATTGATTAAACCGTCAACTTCCTTAGGAGCCTTGACCTTTACCTCTTGGGTATCCAGGATCGGGTTTCTCATAAGAATTGTTGTTCGGGCAGCCAACTTTCAACACTTGCATACAATGTGTTCAGCTGTTTCAGCGTCTGAATCATAGAACCTGCAAATCTCATTGGCTGACTTTCACACCATCAACCGAAGCTGAGCTCCTAACAGCTTCAGGAGCTTTCTGGTATGGGTAGGTGAAATCATCACAAATTTGTTGGTCTGAGTAAGTCCAGAAGCGATTCTCCAGAGTATTATTCTGTTTTTCAACTTCTATTGCTGAATCGCTGCCTTATTTTCCAAGCCCATAGAAAGGCTCAGGTCCAAAATTCTGAGGAAAGAGGCCCATTGACCGCAATTGAATAGACTTGTACGGCAGATGAGGGTAGGAGGAACATTCACGGAGTCGGAAATTGATTTCCTGTTTTAAGTACCTACTGCTACATACGTAGATTAGGGTCAGATGGGCGTTGAATGTTTCGAACTGCGGTATCTGAGAAGGAAATAATACCAGCGAGAATAAAGAAATGGGAAAAACTCAATTTCATGCAGTCCTTATTGAGGGGGCGAATTTAATAAAGGTTTATGGTTTCGTCACGCAAGCGGGTTCAAAAAGAAGCAAACCCAAACCTCCTTATCTCTGAACTACAATCGTCTATAGGGTGCGAACAACTACAATGACAACCAACATTTGCAAAAGTGTTGTGAAAGCTTGTTGAAAATATTTTCAACACTTCATTTTCAAATGAAAATATTTAAGAAAAACCCTGAGTAGGAGCCTTTGTGCGCTAGTTCTTTGGCGAAGCAATGAGATTATTACCTCAAAGTTTCATATGGTACTTGAGATTGATACCAAATATACAGGGTGGTCCAGATCGTAACCAAGAAATTTCAACCACCCTGTATAAATGCAGAATTTCAGCACAATCGGAATTATATTCTGGAAATTGCAAGAATATTCAGTATATCAGTCTTTATTCACAAAAAAAAATTACTCAAATCGGACATCCTGTTTCGAAATATAAAGATTCTTCTGTTCAATATTCCAATTGAATTTTTAATGGTTGTGTTAGACTATTGCCTTAAAATTTTTCATGAACATTCAGTGGACCAATCTTTTTTCATGAAATGAATTTAAATCGAATTGGATATCTTCATATGGAAATATAAAGTTTCTTTTTTTCAATAATCCAATTGAATGTTATATGGTTTTGTTTACACTATAGCCACACAATTTTGCATGAGGCTTATTATGAGTATCTTGCATATAGCCGCACACATTTTATTTCGATAGGTTTCGTTTTGTCTGAGATATTGAGGAACAAAAATTTTTAATTACCATATTTCATCGTACACCCTTTACGATTTGGCTACTTAACGAACTTAACCGAGCCATTTGGAAACTGAACTCACCTTGAAAATTTCAAGTCTCTAAGACAATTTCTTCGAAAGTTGTTGTGCTAACGGCTGGCCGGACGGCATCACGGACACAATTGAGTTTGACCACGAATTAGTCATCAGGGAGAGTAATTCATTTTGTGAATGGAGGTTAATATACTGAATATTCATACAAAATGTCCAGATGAACGTCATAACCATAGAATTAATTTTTTCAACTGTTGATTTTTCACATATTTTATTTTTCGAATAATTTCCGGAATATATTTCCGATCGAGATAAGATTTTGCATTCATATACTCAGCATGAGTGTAAAGTCCTATAGAAATTTTCTAGGTATAGTCCGTTCACGAAAGGTTGAGCACATAGTAGGCGTTTCTTCATTTATTTGAAGTTGGCAGTATTTACTGTCATAACGTGAAATAATGTCAACGTTGCCGAATGTACCCGGCCTCGTCCTACGAGCTTGCGAGTTATCAGACAACTCTATACAATATTGACAACATTGCGTATCAATCTGACAGAAAAATAAAGAACATAACCTAAAATTTTAGTATACACAGTGGAATATGTCAGATTTCCATGGCCAACCGACGGCTCAACCTTTCGTGAATGGACTATAATAGCATTATTGCTCAACCAATGAACGAGCTATGGAAAGCACCTGCTCAGGAATTTTCTTAAATTTTTTTAGATAAACGAAAGATACCTACCTTCAATCTTCTCAAGGATTACCGTCCAAGTTTTCGGCTTGAGGATCTAAATTTATGCAATAATCTTCAACCCTTTCCTTGTACTCAAGGATGAACACCTCGAAAACAAGCGACCGCACAGTCCCAAATCCTGCCGAATTTCCCGTAGAATATCAAATTACCATCTCGTAATTGCTTTTGGTTAGAGTCCAATGTACTAGAGATGAGAATCAATCGACAACTCTTGATGGCAACTTAACCGGAAGATTATCTATTCTTTCAAGGATAGTCAGCCAAAGTTGGGGTACTCCTGTTCAAGTTTTATCTGAAAGTTTGTGTTATTTAATTGAGTAATGATTTCCTGACACCTCTCAATATAAGCTCTTCGAGTAAACATAAATACGGAGGAACTTCACTTTAACGAAAGCGCTAAATCTGCAAAAAAATCGTTATAAAGAAATTTCGTTGAACAAAAAAATTGTTTCAGTAGTCGGCAATGTCGCGGTCGACTTCACTGATAAATTTAAGTTTATCATTTAAACTTAAGCACTTCCTTTTAGACATTTTCGCACTTTCACACTAGCGTAATGGTTAGATTGAAACCAAACAGCCAGGGATGTATTTGAAACTGTTTCAGAAGGATCCCTCGGCCCACCGTAATTATTTAGTTTAAGGCCGGGATTTATTACGTACTTCCTGAAAAATTTCGGAAAAACCCACCCTTATACCTTTTTATTATTAATTTATTCCGTTTTAGAAAGAATTTACTTTGTTTAAGAGGGTGTTCGTTATAGGGAAGTTCCACTGCATATGCAATAGAAGGCAATTCCCATCTTCAAAGAGTGGCGTCAATCCCAATACGGTGACGTTAACTATATCTACTGAAGTTTCAGTCAATAAACAGAGGTACCACATATTTGAGTATAGGTATTTTACGTTCCATGTCAATTCCACCAATATTTCTTTTCGAATACTCCATACTTCCTAGCGAAAACTTAAAAATGAGAATAAACCATATTTTACTTGGTAGTATAACAGAATAATCATCCATTTTAACAAGGGCAAATCGTTTAAAAATGTCTGTATTATTGTCCAGTAAAAGGACCTGCAAAGATTGCAGAATAAATCGAATAATCACCAATGTAACCATCCCACACGGTTAATTAAAAATTGCTCTTGAAATGAGTTCCTTCAATTTCAAATTAATTTTCCCTAGCCAATATACATGGTGTTTCTGAATTGATACGAAAGATTTAAGGGGATGAATCCTGAGAATACTTATTTTATGAAAAAAAGTTCCCATAAATGTAGTTCCGGAAATGCATTGTTTCCAAGATACAGGGTGTTGGAAGTTTTACTTAAAAACTGAGTGGTACGCCACAGAGATTTTTAAAACTTACAATTATTTTTGAATTTTTCGTTCAATTTGTTGCAATGTGTGAAATTTCTTCGGCTTTCCTTTCGTGTGGGGTGCCGATTTCATTCAAGATAAGTAAACATCTTAATGCGCATTTGTCGTTACTTTAACACATTATGTAGTAGAGATACTACGCAAAGATGTTTTATTTTTCCACATGAAAACGGAGCCCCAAACGAAAAAAAACGACAAAGAGATTTTTCGTCATAAATTGAACGAATAATTCAAAAATAATTGTAAGTTCAAGAAATCTCAGTGGCGTACCACTTTTTCAGTCAGTTTTTAAGTAAAACTTCAACACCCTGTATTTTGGAAACAATGCATTTCCAGAACTACATTTATGAGAACTTTCTTGCATAAAATATTCTTAGGAATCATCCCCTTAAATCTTTTTCATCAATTCAGAAACACCCTGTACACTCGTTTGGAAAGTTTATAATTGTTCAAGAGAAACAAACTGAATCAGTGTATTAGATTCGGAAATCCATAGTCTAGGTAACACTGAAAAAAATTTATTCTCGGATGCAAATCTTCAATCAGATGCGCTATTACAACCTCTGAGTTTGATGACCATACAGCAAATAATCTAAAAAATTCCACTAAATGACTTGCATTCAGATTCCTCCAACCTACTGAAATGGAACTGATGAGGAAAATGCTCTAGAAGGAAACATAGGAAATACACTACAAACTGCGAAATACTGATGGAGCAGTAGTGGGAACACCTAGATCGGTTCCTGTAAGTACATTTCGGATCATCAAAATTCATTCGAAAAGAAGCATTACGACACTCGAATCAAAACACCTACAATACTTTTTAAGATGAAATTGAAGTACGATTTATTACCGAAATAGATTTTATTGACATTCAAATCTGGAAGACCCAGCTGAAACCTTTTCTAATCCTCATTAAAGATATGATTGTACCGATTCTAATTAGTGGGAAATTTTTCTGGAGACTTGGAAAAAAGACTTTATTCTGTGAAATACCTACTGGTGGAGAAGAAATGGGTACTCTAGATCTCGTCCTGTTCAGCGAAAAAAGTATATTGACACTAATAACACTCGAGTCGAAACACTTACAATATTGCCATGAAATTGAGGTTCGACTTAATCCGAAAATAGATTTTATTGACATTCTAACCTGGAAGGCCCAGCTAAAACCAATCTGAAAAAAACCTCAGGGGCAGAATTATAGGAAATACGCTTCAATCTGAGAAATTCTGAAGAAGCAATAGTAGACACACCAGATCTCGCACTGACGGTATATTTCAGGGAATGAAATTTCTATCGATAAAAAGCTTCACGTCACTCCAATCAAAACACCCCCATAGTATTGCGATGAAACTGATTGTAAATACTCCCGAAATAGATTATTATTGACCTGGAAGACCCAGCTGAAACCTTTCCTAATCCTCATTAAAGATAAATTCATCCAGATTCTTCCAGCCTACTAAAATCGAACCAATCTGAAAAAAACTTTTGGGGCAGAATTCTAGGAAATACGCTTCAGTCTGAGAAATAGTGAAGGAGCAATAGTGGGCATACCAGATCTCATACTGACGGCATGTTTCAGGGAATAAAGTTTCGTTCGAAAATACGCTTTACGACACTCCAATCGAAACACCCCTTCAGTATTGCGATGAAACTGATCGTAAATTGAGGTTCGACTTACTCCCGAAATAGATTTTTATTGACACTCTAACCTGGAAGACCCAGCTGAAACCTTTTTCTAATCCTCATTAAAGATAAATTCATCCAAATTCTTCCAGCCTCCTGAAACGAACCAATCTGAAAAAACCTCAGGGCAGAATTATAAGAAATAGATACGCTTCAAGAAAAACTGAAGAAGCAATAGTGGGCACACCAGATCTCATACTGACGGTATATTTTAGGGAATAAAATTTCTTTCGAAAAAAAGCTTTACGACACTCCAATCGAAACCCCTAGAGTATTCCGATGAAACTGATTGTAAATTGAGGTTCCACTTACTCCTGAAATAGATTTTTATTGACATTCTAACCTGGAAGACCCAGCTGAAACCTTTCCTAATCCTCATTAAAGATAAATTCATCCAGATTCTTC
Source organism: Propylea japonica (assembly GCA_013421045.1). NCBI lineage: Eukaryota > Metazoa > Arthropoda > Insecta > Coleoptera > Coccinellidae > Propylea > Propylea japonica. The sequence goes on along the minus strand of CM024246.1, from coordinate 45,106,057 downwards.
CAGCCTACTGAAATCGAACCGCAACGGAATAGAGTAAAATGTAAAGGGGTAGAATTATAGAAATACGCTTTATGGTGGTATTCTGATTTTCACCTGTAAGTTACGATACTGTAGCGTACGATTGATATGTAGGTAACTGGCCCACCTACAGATTCGTAAATAATGCAATTCTGGAATGTTTCCTGTAACTATTTTATGATGGTATTCTGCTTTCATCTATAAGCCAATCTGTAATTTTTCATAAGCTTACAGAAAAATTGCAATTCTGGATCTCTTTAAGGGATCTGTAGCTTACAGAAATCGTTAACCATTTACGAGTACTCGACGGGCGATCGGAAGCATTATCGAATGACATGAAGATGACACATGATGAATAAAAATAATATGACTTTGTTTATTGAATTGTTCAATAATATCCATGACCTGAAACTCATTCTTTTTTAAAGTAGGAACTTTATGAGAATTGGGAGGAAAAGGTTGCGTGATCAAATGAACCCATTTGAAAAGCCGGATACTCAGAAAATGTTCAGATTGGAGAAATGCCGAATGCCCAGTTTATGATCATGTTCAGATTGAAGAACCAGTGTACTATAAACTGAATCAATGCTCTACAGCAGTTTGAACCAAGAAACTTTTTTTTTCCTGTTTTCAATTTATTATATGGAAAAAACAAACGTTAACTACATTCGGATAATTTTTTTTTCAAATTTAAATCAAAACCATTTACTCATAATACATAGAGTTCCATGATCAAATCTTACGATTGAGTGTTATGTTTTTCGATGAGTAGTTCGCAAGTGACACTGTTAATAAGATAGTTACAGGAACCATTGCAGAATTACATTTATTACGAATCTGTAAGTCAGCCAGTTACAGATCAATCGTACGCTACAGTATCGTACCTTACTTAAAGCAGAATACTACTATAAATCTGCGAAATACTCTTTGAGCTGTAGTATAAGCACCAGATCTCATACTTCAGGGATAAATATTCGTTAGAAAAAAAGTTTCACGATACCCCAATCGAAACACCCCCGCAGTATTGTGATGAAATTGATTGTACATCGAGTTCGACTCACTTCTAAAATAGGTTTTTATTGACATTCTAACCTGGAATACCCAGCTGTAACCTTTCCTAATCCTTTAGAGATAAATTTATCCCGATTCTTTCAGCATAATGATATCGAACCACACCGGAATAAGGAAAATTCTTTAGGGCGGAATTATAGAAATTACGCTTCAATCTGCGAAATACTAGAGGAACAGTAGTGGGAACACCAGATCTCACACTGTTGGTACATTTCAGGGCATAAAGCTTCGATCGAAAAAAGCTTTACGATACTCGAATCGAAGAACCCCCGCAGTATTTCGATGAAATTGATAGTAAATTGTGGTTCGACTCACTCCCAAAATAGATCTTATTGACATTCTAACCTGAAAGACCCAGCTGAAACCTTCATCCAGATTACTTCAGCCTACTAAAATCGAACCACACCGGAATGAGGGAAAACTTAGGAGGTGGAATTATAGAAAATACGCTTCAATCTGCGAAATACTACAGAAGCAGTAGAAGAAATATCAATTTAAATCTTGGGAGAAATGTTATGCAACATAATTCATTTTTACTTTTTGGTATTTTGGTCTAATAGGCTCCAGATCTCGGCCTGTAGGTATATTTCAGGACATTAAGCTCCGTTCAAAAAAAAGCTTAACAATACTTTAATCGAAGCACCCGTAGTATTTCGATGTAATTGATTGTAAATTGAGGTTCGACTCACTCCCAAAATAGATTTTATTGACATTCTAACCTGAAAGACCCAGCTAAACCCCAGCTTAAATTCATCCAGATTCTTCAAGCCTATACTGAAAGAAATCGAACCACACCGGAATGAGGAAAAATCTTTGGGGGCGATTTCATAGAAAATACGCTTGAATCTGCGAAATACTGGAGAAGCAGTAGTAGAAATACCAGGGGCCTATTGCACCAAATACTTTGCAATTTTTCACTTTGCACTTTTCACTATGTGTAATGTTGCACGAAATCCATTCATAATGGAAAAGTGCATTGTGGAAACGTAAGAGCAAACTGAAAAACACGCAAAAATTGAATCTTGGGAGAAATGTTATGCAACATAATTCTTTTTCACTTTGCAAATTTGTCAGAATGCAAAGGGAAAAGTTGCAAAGTATTTTTGTGCAATAGGCCCTAGATCTCACCCTGTAGGTATATTTCAGGACATAAAGATTCGTTAGAAAAAAGCTTCACGATACTTGTATCGAAATACCCGCAGTATTACGATTGAACTGATTGTAAATCGAGTTTCGACTCACTTCCAACATAGATTTTATTGACATTCTAACCTGAAAACCCCTGCTGAAACCTTTCCTAATCCTCATTAAAGATAAGTTTATCCAGATTCTTCCAGCCTACTGATATCGATTCACACCGGAATGAAGAAAATATTTAGGAGCGGAATTATAGAATATACGTTTCAATCTGCGGAATACTGGAGAAACAGTAGTGGGAACACCAGATGTCATCTTGTTGGTATATTTTAGGGCTAAAGCTGCTGCCTTCGAAAAAAAGCTTTACTTAAATCGTAGCACCCCCGCAGTATTTCGATGAAATTGATTGTAAATTGAGGTTCGACTCACTTCCAAAATAGATTTTATTGACATTCTAACCTGAAAGACCCAGCTGAAACCTTTCCTAATCCTCATTAAAGATAAATTCATCCAGATTCTTCCAGCCTACTGAAATCGAACCACACCGGAAGAGAGAAAATCTGCAGGGGCGGAATTATAGAAAATACGCTTCAATCTGCGAAATACTGGAGGAGAAGTAGTGGGAACACCGGATCTGATCCGGATATTGGAGGTTTATCGCTAGGGGATTTGTTCCGCCACTCCAACTGCAACGTTGCCGACTTTGCGATCGGCAATAAAGATCTAATTAAATAGAGAGCGATGTCCCGTTTATAAGTTTGTGTAGCAGCTCGTTGCCTGCCGTTCGCGAGGACACTTTCTTAACTGCTGGAAAATAAAACGCATCCTCGAAAATTCTCATTAAGCCGAGAGAAAAACAGAATTATTTTCACTCCGTTGCTTGGAGAAATAATGAATTTTCTTTTCGCTGTCCTGTAATTAACATAAATTGGATGCATGATGGCAGTTAAGTTCAGCACATATTTTATATTTTTAATTTATATAATTCGAGTAAGGGCATGGTGTTCTGTTATGAATGTATAACTGCGAAAAAAATATCAATTTTCATGAATGTTCGTAACGTGAAATTATACAGGGTGATTTTTTTATGTGTTTCATTAGACGTTTTCGAGGAAGGAATTGTAATACAGATTCAAGATTTTGGATTTTCGTTTTAGAGTACATGAACTTTAATTGTAAAATATTTTCAAGAAGAATCCACTTCCGGTTTCACCGGAAACGAATGTAACTTCGTTATTTCAAATGCAACACCCTGTATATTTATACATATTCGAATTCTTCGTTCAATTATACACTGATCTAATGTATGATATGTGCAACCACTCAAACGGTTCTTGAATTGTAGCCTGATTATCAAGTTTTTTGAAAAAAAGGTTGTCACAAATAGGTGTCCATATCTTCAAAATCAAAATTCAAAATCTTCAAAAAGAAAGTACGCTGATACTGTTTCTTGTATAACTTATGAAGAAGTTTTATACATGGTGTCTGAAAAAAGGCCCCAAAGTGAGCCTCAATAAAACTATGAAATCTCACTTTTTTCAAATGGCAACCCTATAATTTTGTAATTCCAATCGATTGCTCGTCAAAAACCAGTTATGGTGTCCCGAACATTTCATCCCTCTATAATCAGTATTGTTGCCGTTATTCAATAAAATTCGAATTTCACGATTAAGGACAAGTTTCGCACCGTTTGTAAGCTTGCATTTTTGAAGTAGGCTACGTTAGGAACTGTCATTCTTACTTTTTCTTACAGATCAAGCACTAAGCAAAACATGCAATAATAATTTCACTGAAATGATATATCAAGGGTATGTTCTTTATTTGCGACAAATGTAACAAATTCCTAGAAAAGGTAATTAGAAATTAAACGAACGAAATTCACATTTACTGAGTTTTTTTGTTAAAGGTGGTAAATGTGGATTTCTTCCGTTAAAAGTTCTGACTGCCCTTTCTAATATTTCGTTACTTTCACCATAAATAAAACATATTCAATACATCACTGTTACTGTAATTCATATTTTGCATAGTGCCCGATTAATCAAAAAAGTTTAAATGACAGTTCTCTAAAATGCATTATAAATCAACAGACATAGCCTTCTTGAAAACTTCTATCCCAATAAATCTATGGTTAGACTAAGAAACCTTGATTCAATCCTGAAATTTGAATTTCATTCAATAACGACAAAAATACTGATTTTAGAGGCATGAAATGTACGGAACACCCTAACTGGTTTTTTACGATCCATCGATTGGAATTACAAAATTATAGGGTTGCCATTTGAAAAAAGTGAGATTTTATGGTTTTATTGAGGCTCACTTTGGGGCATTTTTTCAGACATCCTGTATAATATTTCCTCATAAGTTATACAAGAAACAGTATCAGAGTACTTTCTCTTGTTCCACTTCCGTAAAAAGAAATTCTTGTAATGAGGGATTTTGAAGATATGGACACTAATTTGTGACATCCTTTTCTTCAAAAAATTTGATAATCAGGCTATAATTCAAGAACCGCTTGAGTGGTTGCACATATCATACATCAAACCAATGTAGAATTCAACGAAGAATTCGAATATGTATAAATATACAGGGTGTTGCATTTGAAATAACGAAGTTTCATTCGTTTCCGGTGAAACCGGAAGTAGATTTTCCTCGAAGATATTTTACAATTAAAGTTCATTTACTCTTGAACGAAAATCCAAAATCTTGAATCTGTATTACAATTCCTTCCTCGAGAACGTCTAATGAAACACTTAAAAAAATCACCCTGTATACACTTGGAAAATTTATCTTTGATATGACTGCAGAAGGTAGTGATATTTTTCCACGAATTATTTAATTCCTGGGCATTCTCATAAGTTGAGAAATGAATACTGATATACTGAATTTTCATGCAAAATTTTGTGGTCATAATGTTAACAGAACCATGAATAATTCAATTGGAATAGTAAAAATAAAAACCTTTTTATGTATATCCATAACAGGATATCCGATTCGAGTGAAATTTATTTTATGAAACAATACTGAATGTTCATGCAAGATTTCAAGATCATCGCATCATGAGAACCGTGGAGTTCATTTTTTTCAATTATTTGTTTTTTATATATTTAATTTTTTGAATAATATCCCAAATATTATTTCGATTGCGCTGAGATTCTGCATTGTGTTTGGTAATGACTTAGCGATAATTTAAGGGCATCAAATATACCTTATCTTATCGACAAAAACACCCACATTGGGTAGTTTTTTTATTGAAGTAGAACAATATGAAAACGTTCAACTTAAAAATATAGAAAATTCTTCGAAAAAATTTTAGTGAAAAAATTTACTGATTTTCTAAGTAAATCCGCAATAGTACAAGAACTAATACATTGAAGTATATTTTTTTTCAATGAGCTAACACGCAAGGATATTAGCTACAAAACAATACCAACATAATCTATAAGTTACATAATTAGAAAGTTTTTGCTGTTCGAACATGACCCTTATGAAAATTGATAAAATAAAATAAAACTCAGTACTGCACTTTCGATAATTTTTAATGATCAAACAAATAGTCAGTGGCCCTCATGACGACCTGTAGCAAAAAAATTTGCGCTTGCATAGTGGTCATGTTCGAACATCAATAACTCTCAAATTATGTAACTTACAGAAATGATGTAGGTGTTGTTTGTAGCTAATATCCTTGAGTGTTAAATCATTGAAAAAATTATACTTCAATGTGCAAGTTCTTGTACTATTGCGGATTTAATGAGAAAATCAGTACATTTTTACACAAAAATTTTTGTGAAGAATTTTTTTATGGCATTTTCAAGTTGAATGTCTCTATATTGTTCTACTATAATGGAAGGTTGTAGTATAATCTTTCAAAAAACATTTTTTTCACATCTGTAGTACATTTAGGTATGTCCAAAGAAATCGATATTATTTGGAAGGGTGATCGAAAAAAAAAGTAAATTTAATATGGGGGCTACTCCAAAACTAAGGGGCAAAAATTCCAATGTGGGTGTTTTTGTAGATAATATTAGATATATTTGATGCCTTTAAATCATCGCTAAGTCATGACCAAACACACTTCATATGGTTTCAATTTCGAGTCGAGTGAGGTATTTGTCTCTTTGCTCCACCAATGAACGAGGACTCAAAAGCTCCTGCTCAGGGATTTTCTTAAATCTTCTTATTATTATTTCTTATTCTTAGAGGATTGCAGAATATGTATTATGAGAATTTCAATCATTGTCATCTTAATCTTTTATATAATTTCAATCCACAAAGAAGAGTTCTTGTTGAAAAACCTTCCATCAATTTCAGATATGTTGATGTACATAAATTTTGTCTGCTGACGATTTGGTTTCTTAGGAAATGAGCTCCTTTATCAGCTACATATGATGTTCAGTCACTTAACAAACGAACACACTGTATATGTTTACCATCTTTTTTATTCTTCAATGTCGATGACGGAAAATAATCCGCAGTATGATGCCGTTGCAGTTTCAACATTGAAGGTTCATTATCGGAAACCAGCCAATAAAAATGGAAGAGAATAACACCCTCTTTTCATATCCAGCTTCACCCTGAGGTCCTCGTAATTATGTTCGTGAAGTAGTGAACCAAACAACCATTTTTAAAACATGCCGCTTGAAATTTCTAACAAAATGAAAGGAAGAAATAGAGCGTAACAGGCTTCGAAGTAAGCTCCAGAGCTTCCTATTGAATTCATACTGACAGCACTTCAATTTTTGATTTATTAACTGAATAAGGAAGCTTAATGAAATTTTCCATTCGTCGAGCTGCCAGCTATCTTGAAGAGGCAAGATTCACTTAATATCGCTATTTTGAATCGATCATCGTTCTGTTTTCTGAAGTGGTTTGAATCTCATCGATCCTGATATCAAATTGCAGCGATTTTCATGGGGAGTTGCAAATCTACACCATCTACATTTCTGGGTCGCGAATATATATATTGAAATTCTTAGAGGGTTGCATGATATGTAATGGCTTTAATTACTGTGATTATAGTTCAAACATTTCGGGATCATCATATTCGGTCCCATTACAAGCGATGAAATCTGAAACGTACTACTCAGGTCAAATTCGCAATTAATATCTGCAATTGCTACACCATTTGGTAGGTAATTTTCAAAAATAATGATTCTATCGAGTGGAAATTTAGTATGCAATAATAATCTTCATTTAAATTTTATCTATATTTATTACATAATGAAAAGTTCCACGCGGCTAGCGCAAGTGAGAATATTATTTATTATAATAATGAAAGCAGATCGATTGAAATCAACCAATATTAAACTCATACTTCGAAGCTAATCTCGTCCTCGTTCAAGAAAAATGCAAGGAAGGGGTATCAAACAGAGCACCTTTGGATGGCCATTTCGTCCTTATTAGGACTCACCAGCACAGGATTGCTCTGAATGATACAAGGTATTTCTTGGAACTTAAAGCGAAATGGCACCTTTTTTTAGTTATAAATATACCGAAAACGCCATCTCCAGTTCCATACGAAAACCTTCTTCCATAGCATAAACCTCCAACGAAGTAGCTAGATGTTTACCAATTGTCGCATTTACCGAAGCGTCTTCAGTCCATGACGCGGTGCGCTCAGGATAACGTCAGTTGGCAACGTAGTAAATTATAAGAAGAGGTTTAACCGGTAACATCGCCATGAATATCAAAATAATGAAAGCAGAAAATAATATTAATTGATTGAAATCAACCAATATTTACTCATACTTCGGAGCTAATCTCGTCCTCGTTCAAGACCAAATGCAAGGAGGTGTATATTGGATTTTAATCGATTAATATTATTCGCTGCTTTCATTATTTAGATATTACGATGTTACGCGTTAAACTTCTCTTTATTATTTATTATTTTCATCAACAATTATAAGTAGTTGCCTCTTCGTTTTCAAGAAACTTTCGATGTTCCGAATCTGACACTTCACTCTCAATATAGACGAGGTAGGGTACATACTGCAACATCAATGAAAGAATGTTTTTCGGCAGGTGCAAAGAGAGTCTTCCTTATACACACTAAAAATATTAACAATATCTTCGCACGATAATATACCGGGTTTTTCACTATAATTTGACCCCCCTTTTAACTTTGTTACTAAAGGAGATACAAAAAAATGTTTCGTATAAAAGTTTCACGAAATCAACTGAGGTTTTTTGAAATGACTCCAGAAACTGAAATATATACAGGGTGGCCAACATATTGATGGAAACTTCATTTTTTCAAATGGAACACCCTGTATATTTTTCCATGTTTGGCTAGCTCTTTTTCCCCTGATTTCGAATATGTAACATATGTTGGTCTATCTCTTTTATTCTGAAAACCACAGAGTTTCAAATTTTAAGAACCACCTGCCAAGATCTGTAATCATTTTACAAGTGGCAGAGTGCGTTTACTGAAAATGCGTCAATGGGAAGATATACAGGGTGAACAACATTGAATGCAACTATATTTTTTCAAATGGGACACCCTGTCCTCTATATTCTTCTTTTTTTGATAGGATATTTCAAAGTTTTGAAATGATGACACCGAATAAAAAAATATGTGAAATACCTACGGAATTATTTATATCCAAACAATCTACTTAAAAGTATTATTTTAGAATAAATACTTAACAATTACTTAACCCATGAAAAATGATAAACTATGGTAGTATGGTAAGAATAACATCAACTAAAGAAATAGCTCAAAATGATAGTTCATATAGTTGTCTCAAGTTGTTTAGACTATTTTTGATAGCATTATAATGGCTTTGATTCAAGTCAGAAATTAAAGATTCAAAATTTGTTTCTAATCATTACAATATTATCATTATTGTTTGCGTGTTGACGGGATTAGTTCCGAATTATGGGTTTAATATTGGTTGATTTTATATCATTAATATTATTCTCTGCCATTGATTGTCATTATTGCTGAAGTAAATTTTTTCCTTTAGAAACGGCTATAAAAACGTGTTCTAAGGTGTTAAATCGAGACTATTTGGTGGCCATAAAATGGGTGCGCCATTACCAAGGCTAAGATCAAATTGGCCACTTGAATATTCACGAACTTCCAAAACGCTATGCCAGATGGTTATTGAAATTTGAAACTCTGTGGTGCTCAGAATAAGATAGACCAACATATGTTACATATTCGAAATCAGGGGAAAAAGAGCTAACCAAAAATGGAAAAATATACAGGGTGTTCCATTTGAAAAAATTAAGTTGCCGTCAATATGTTGGTCACCCTGTATATATTTCAGTTTCTGGACTCATCCCAAAAAACCTCAGATGATTTGGTGAAACTTTTAGACGAAACATTTTTTTGTATCTCTTTCAGTGAGAAAGTTAATGGGGGGGTCAAATTATAGTGAAAACCCCGGTACATATGCTTTTCCTATCAATGGGTACGAGGCTAGTGCCTATCACCTGCCAATTTCTCTTTTAGTCTATAAAACCAGCTGAAAAGTTCGGAGCTGATACATGATCTTTTTATCAAGTTTCTTGAATACCCTCGAGGGTGTTAAGGAAAGATCTCCGGACGCCAGGTCAAAATGATAGCTATTTGAAGAGAAACTATTTCATGTCAGGAATTCGACAAAATGATTCGACCTATTCTCAAAACGTGGGTGTGCTGGAAACCTGAAATTCTCTATTGAAAAGTACTTTAAAGGAGAGTGTATTATCATTTATAGTCAAAAATGAGCCAGGGTAGTTAATCATGTAAACAGATAATACTAATGAAGATCATTGCCTTACTTACCTTCATCAGTAACTGAAGCGTTTTCCAATAAGAGGTGTAATTTTGATATTCGAAGAAAAAATGTAATTTTTCAATATAAATGATCGGATGTTTATTTCATATTATTTTCATTATAAAGAAGAAGCTATGCTGTTAATAGTGGAAAATAACATCAGGCAAATGACCACCACGACCATGCTTACAGGACCATATCCTTTAAATGAAATTTTCCATAACCAAATCGCAAAGTGGTTGCCCTATGTCCTCGATAGCCTCACGAATTTCATCTTTGATGTCATGAATCGACGTTGGGCTATTGGCGCAGACCTTCTCTTTCACGTGGCCCCAAAGGAAGAAGTCGCATGGTGTTAAATCACAAAAGGATCTCGTTGGCCAAGTGATATCACCTCTTCAAGAGATACACGTTCCGGAAACTTTTCCCGCAAAATATCAACGGTTTTGTAGCTCGTGTGGTACGTAGATCAATACTATCCAATTTCGGACATAAAAAATCATTAATCATCTCTCGATATCTCAATCCATTCACAGTAACTGTTGTTTCAGCCTCATTTTCGAAAAAGTAAGGTCCAATGACTCCGCCGGACCATAAACCGCACCAAACAGTCACACGTTGAGGATAGAGATGCTTTTCAACAATAACTCTCGGGTTTTCCGAGTCCCAAATGCGACAATTTTGCTTGTTGACGAAACCATCGAGGTGGAAATGGGCCTCATCACTCGAGATGATTTTTCTATGGAATTCCGGATCATTTTCATGCATTTCAACGACACAATCAGCAAATACACAACGTTGTTGATGATCCGCCGGCTTGAGTTCTTGTGTTAACTGAACTTTATATGCCATAAGACCCAATCCTTCATGCAAAATACGGTGTAATGACGTTTGTGGAATACCTAATTCCAAAGAACGACGAGGAATGGACAAACCTGGGTTTTCTTCAACACTTTCGGCTACAGCAGCAATATTCTTGGCTGTTCTTGAGCGACGTGCACGGGTTGTATTCTTCACATCACTAACTTGTCCCAACTGCTCGATTTTTTCCACCAATTTCTTTATTGCGGTCCGACAAGGTGCTTCACGATGACCCAACATGTTCGAGTTTTACGAACCGTCTCTGCCAAATTTTCACCATTTTTATAATGAATTTTTAATAATTTCAATGCGTTCTTGAAGCGTTTATCGCTCCATTTTTATTAATGGCGTAGTTAATATTTGTCAAATGTCTAAAAATGACAGCTTCAATCGTGACATCTGCCAAATAGCGGGCTATTCAAAATAACAAAACTTATTGGAAACCCCTTTATAAAGGACGTTTTTCGACTTCAAGGTTAGAGAGTACCTCGATAAAGAGGAGTCAATATTTTCAAACAACACTCGGCAGGTACGAAGGAAGTGTCCCTCACTCACTTATAATATTAATGATAATAATTGAAGTCGAAACTATAACATAAGTTTTTTCCCTTTATGATTATGATGATAGTGCTAATCACTCATCAACCCATTCGAGGTTTCAACTTTTTTCGTATATAGAGAAGTTCTGAGGTGATACATGATCTTTATATCAAGTTTCTCGAAAATGGCGTCAAGGAAAAAACTCCGGACGTCAGGTCAAAATGATAGCTACTTGAAAAGGAAATATCTCTTGTCAGGAATTCGATTAAATGATTCGCCCTATTCTCAAAACGTGGGTGTGCTGGAAACCTGAAATTCTCCATTGAAAAATACGTCAAAGGAGAGTGCGTATTATCATTCGAGCGAATAATCTACATCAAACCATTACGGAACCCTCTGTCTGATATCCCTCGCCTTTAAAGGAGCTGAACATTCCATATTTTTATCAGGAGCCAGAAACCGTTTACGTGCTTTTTCCACCTATACGAATTTGCTCATCAGCGGACATAAAAGTTAAAGGCCATTTTTATGATACTGCCCACATGACCGTTTTTATTTCCGTAATACCCTTTGTAATAACGGCGTATTTCAATATTTTTTCTTGGAATAGTGAATATTCATTTGGATTAAATTTACTGGAATTATAGTCTCTCGGAACCTTATTTTCCTGGAATAAAATCGTTTCTTCAATTGATTGGTTTCGAACTGCTTCAAATTGTGATTAAAAAGTGCAAAATAAGCACGCGTAGTTTGAATTTATTGAACGTATGACCATTGGTTAAAGGAATCGTGACGTCAGAAAACACTGCATCCTATTAATAGACGTTGTAGTTCGTGTTGAAACCGAAATAAATACTTGTTTGTTTTTTTTTTCAGATGGTTTAATTTCAAGATAATGACGGTAGTAACGAATAAATCAGGAGAGATTTAGGCCAATAAGATTGTTTACCAAAAATAGATGCATTCATGATATTAACCTTGCGTCAACAGAGAAAATCTGCGAGGCAATTCTAAGAATCCTTGATAATAATATTTTAATCTATTGTATGTGTAGGTCCATATTCATGAGATAATGTTACATTCCGTGAACAGAACCTATAAGTGAATAAGTTTTGCTATTCTTAATCAACTAGGTATAGGTATTCTTCGATCTGAGATCATTTTAAAATCAAGTGGAATTTGAACGAAAAGAAAAGAGAGGTAGGAAGAGGATTTTTGAAAGAAAGTTAACCGAGCTTTTGTTAACTAAATTATGTAGGTGTATTGAGATACTTAATACTTGGCTATTTGAATCAAAATATGCAAAATACAACCCAAGTTATGGTTTCAACAGATAGTATACAAACACCAAACGTGGTTTATGACGTCATTACGCAACAAGCGTATAAATATTGCTTATTTTCACATGGGGAAGTTCAGGCTAGTTGCCAGATTCAGCGAGTTAAAAATAGCCATTATACGCGAGTAGAATACTATACTTTATTCACGACTACTGAGTATTTTTTTGAAGTTTTTATAATTGAGTGTCCATATTAATATGTCCCACTATTACTAGGGTGGAAAAAGTCCAGTAATTTTTTTATGAATTTGTCATCTTATATTCTGTTGAATTATACACTCACCGGCAAACTGATCGATCCATTCAAAAAATCGATGAAGTTTATTCATTCATAAATATGTTATTAAGAGTCCGATTCGATTGAATATTTTTTTCAATTTTAGGTATGTTAATCTTTAATCAATCATCAGTTTTGAATTTCAAGAAAACTCGGTATGAATCATTTTAGACAGGGTGAAACAAAATATCTTTTTTACCCTAACTTAAGAACCACCCCTGATGTGTTCCGGTTGTTCCACAGTGTGATTTCTTATTTCATCATCAAGACACATCTTCTTTTGATAGTTTAATTTTTCATTTATAACAATATTTTAATATTTGTTGAAAATGAAGCGCTTTCAGTAAAATATTAAATGTCGCTAAGGCTAAAGCAGTATTTCAACAAATTCGAACCTAATGAAAATGAACTGAAAACTAAGTCAAAAACATAACGTGTTTTCCTCTGAGATGCGGATAATAGGTGAAATTCGTCTCGGCATGTCCTCATTAAGGTATTGAATCAATAAGAGCATCACTGAGATGCTGCAAATTTTCCTCCCAAAAGCATCCATACATGCTCAATTGGGTTCAAATCTGGGCTGAGAGCACGCCAATTGAATTCTTGGATATCAACCTCTACTAAATACTCCCTGGCAATCATAGTCATATGCGCTTGATGCGGTCGGGCATTACCATGCATTAGCACGAAATCGTTTTCAATAAACGGTGCATAAAAAACAACATGTCACGCTAAATTCCTCTCGTTTCATGTTTTTCCTTTGTTTTCAGTTCATGCTCATAACGTTCGGATTTAAGGGTTAGATCTGTGAGTGTACATTCATAGCCAAATTGTGAATTTCAATGTTTCACTGAAAACCCTGTATCTTTAACAAAAATTTAGCTATTGTTATAAATGAAGAATTAAATTGTCAAGAGAAGATGTGTCTTAATGATGAAATAAGAAATCACACGGTGGAACAACTGGAACACACCAGGGGTGGTTCTGAAGTTAGGGTAAAAAACAGATTTTGTTTCACCCTGTATAAAATGACGTACGCTGAGTTTTCTTGAAATTCAAAACTGGTGATTGATTAAGGATGAACATACCTACAATTGAAGAAAGGATTCAATCTAATCGGACTTCAAATAACATATCTATAAATTAACAAACTTTATCGATTTTTAGAGTGGATCGATTATTTTGCCGGTGAGCTTATTTATAATAGATTTCGTCCTCGATTGAAGGGGTATTCCTACCTAATATCCTTGTTTATGTAAGTTACATAAACAAGGCTAATATTCATTAGTTAGGGAACTCTATTGCTCAGTTGCAGGAACGTCCATTAAAATTTAAAGGTCCATTAAACCCTTAATCCTCCATTAGTTCCTTGTAATAATGGAGGATTAAGAGTTTAATGGACCTTTAAATTTTAATGGACGTTCCTGCAACTGACACTATAACACTTAAGTAAATCAGCTTAAACAATATGATATTATAGAAGTGATTAATGGGTATTATTATGGCCGAGCAAACAGACATATAATGGGTATATCATAAAATAGTCTTGGATAAAAACAAAAAAAATTGCATATTCCCTGTTGAAATACGACCCGACCTCTTTTCTGGCCATGAACAGTTCGATGGCCTTTATGATACTTATCGCTGTCTGGAAATTCAGGTGAACAAGGTATCGAAAAATAACGAAGATGAATTGCTGCATTTCCTGTAAGAAGCCTTCCTACATCTGAAATTGAGTTTACGTTGCAATCTGCGCGGTTTATATTATCTGCTTCGGAGAACTCGGAAGGCTTCGCGAAAACATTGTGACAACCATAAAATTGTTCATGTGATCGATTTCAACTTGATGGATTTCCTGAACATGGTATACGAGGTTGAAGACTTAAAGAAATTCGAATAATTGTGTGAAGTTTTGAATCATTTATTCATTTATTTTTTATTTATTCATTTATTTATTTACTTACACATATGTACACGTGACAGAAATATCCCAAATATATGTACAGTAATCTATTTATGAAGGGTTTTCCAATAAGACGTGTTATTTTGATATTCAAAGAAAAATGTTGTTTTGCAATATAAATTTTTCGGATGTTTATTTAATCATAAAGAAGAAGCTATGCCTTTTATAGTGGAAAATAACATCAGCCAAATGATCACCACGACCATGCTTACAGGACCATATCCTTTTTATGAAATTTTCCATAACCAAATCGCAAAGTGGCTGCCCTTTGTCCTCGATAGCCTCACGAATTCCATCTTTGAGGTCTTGAATCGACGCTGGGCTATTGGCGTAGACCATAGACCATAGACAAACTAAAAAATTAGATGAGCCACTCGTATATTCCGTGCCATCTGTCGGAGGAGGAGATCCACGAAAAAATTATTTTCAATTTGAGAGTTAGATGTCGTTGCATTCATGGAAATCCTATCGAGAAAATAGTAAGTATGTAAAATCATTATTATCAAAAAACCTTTGAATTGTCAACTGACACAAGGAGTGGTTCGACACGTTCTTTTTGAAATATAATAAAATTCGATATGCCTGCAAGAGTGAAGACGTGCTGTGTTATTGGATGTGAAAATCGAGATGCAATAAGGTAATTATAAAATATATATGTATATTCTGTTATCTATAAGAATTAAGATACTCGTAGTTTTCAAAAGAGTTTTTCATGTATTGAATAAGTTTAGTAGGTAAATACTCATATTTTGTATTGTTGAATTCATTACTGTTAGTTTTTGAAAATGTTTTCAATGCAATTATTAGTTTATTGATTAGATATTTATGAAATAAATCTGTATTTTCAATTGGTGATACCTATTTCAGTTAATAAATTTTATTCTATCCAGAATTTGATTATTGATCCCCATTTCTCGATTCCAAAAGAAAATCAGATGAAAGTTCGTTGCAGGTATTATTTTCATGAGAATAAATTTCCTCACTCATCGATAACTTGCACGAATCCATTTCTGATATCCTTTTGGAAATTGAATTTCAAAAAACTTTCTGGGAGTACCTACCTATCCAAAATGTGCACTACAGAATTCTTTTTGCGGCAGCTTTACGATACAGATTCCTTTTTCAATTGAGGTTTTTTCACGAATTAGTAATGTTGTACAAAAACAGATGTCATTGAAGTTTGTTCTACTAGTGTCTCATCTATTCTCCGTTTAGTTAGTCTATGCTCTTTCACGTGACCCCAAAGGAAGAAGTCGCAAGATATTAAATCACATGATCTCGGTGGTCAACTGTGATCAACTCTTCGAGAGATAACACGGTCCGGAAACTTTTCCCACAAAAGATCAATGTTGATGATCGGCCGGCTTGAATTCTTGTGTTAACTGAACTTTATAAGCCTTAAGACAAAAATCGTCATGTAAAATATGGTGTAATGAAGTTTGTGGAACGCCAAATTCCACAGAACGACGAGAAATGGACAAACTTGGGTTTTCTTCAACACTTTCAGCTACAGCAGCAATATTCTCTGCTGTTCTTGAGCGACGTGTACTGGTTTTATTCTTCACATCACTAACTTGTCCCAACAGCTCGAATTTTTCTACCTATTTCTTTTTTGCTTCACTACGACCCAAAAATGTTTGTGTTTTACGAACCGTTTCTGCCAAATTTTCATCATTTTTATAGTGAATTTTAATAGTTCAATGCGTTCTTGAAGCGTGTATCGTTCCATTTTAAAATGACAGCTTCAAACGTGACATCTACGGAAATAGCGGGCTATTCAAAATAACACCTCATATTGTAAAACCTTTCAGTATTTCTTCAAAGTTTTCTTAAAACAATATAAGGATCAATTGAAGACATCGATCTCTCTTGAATTCAAGTTAAACATCCGACACATTCTACATAACGGGGTGTTTCCTCCTGAATTCGTCCTGTAATTTTGGACCCTGAAAAGAGGTTGTTCTCTCGAATAAAATGTGGGAATGTGGAAATTCAGTTGACAGAGAAGATCTGGGGAATCTATGTAACCCTGGACGATTTTGAATAGAAACACCAAATCCCTATGAGTTCTAGATACTTCCAGCGTATTGATAGAATACTTTTTCCTCAGGTGTGAAATCTCCCCTAAAGGGTAGACGTTCGTATTTTTGTATTGAACGTGTCTGATAAATCTGTTCTGAACATGTTCGGGGCGTTTTTTATACACATTGTATTGAGGATTTCAGACTCAACTGCCAAAACTCAATGGACTGTCAAGTGGTTCAGTTGATCTGAAAGATTTGCAAATTCTTATTATGAAGCTCATCAGCCTCGAAAGTCATCTTCGAATAGAACAAAATGCCCAAATCATTCACGGAGGATACCCTACACAAAGTGTAGTCGCCAAGAAAGTAGTTGAAATCGAAGATATTGAGATTTCTAGTGAGAGTAATCGACTGACTCTTGGTAAAATTAGGATGAAGCTTGTTCAGTTTACAATATTCAAGAAAGGAATTCAAGTCCCTCTGAAAGATTGAGCAGTCTAATAAACTTCCGATGGAACGGAAGAACTTAATGTCATCTGCGTATACGAGGAACATAATCAACTCAAATATAAACACCAAATCGTTAATATATACGAGGAAAAGGAGGAACCCAGATAGGATCCCTGAGGGACACCCGAAGTGGCTATAATTGCTCCCGATTTAAAGCCCGAAATAGACACGACCTGCACTCTATGGGACAAGTAAGAAGCAAACCCTGACAAGAGATCACCATTGATACCAATGAGTGGAAGATTGAACCTAAGAATTGTGAACGGGGAATTCTTGATAATGAATCATTAGTTGGAAAATTATTTTGGCTGTTTCCATTATCTTAGATTGTTCTATTCAACGTTTCGGCAAGCATTCACCAGCCGTCTTCAGGGTAATCGCAAAATTGAACTTAAATTCAGCAAAATTAATGCACCTAGCTTCTGACATAAGCTGTCAGAAAATTGAATTTTTACAAATTCTGTGTTAGAGGTCACTGACATGATTTCTCAACAAGGATGATCTGTGTAGTAGTTAAATTAGTTTGGTACTTCCCTGATTCGAGTTCGTCCTCCTCAATTCAGAACGTATTATTGGTCTCCAAACATCTTTCATTTCAATGGAGGGCGCACTGATCGGGTTGACAGTTATAGTCATGAAGGCTGCTTCCTTCAATTTTTTCCTTTTCCATCTTTCTTCCTTTGATATTATGAAAGCCTCGTTCCATCTGATATTGTGGTCTTCGTTCATAGCACGTTTGACCAGTTTGGATTTTTCGGTTTCCCAAAGTCGAGCCAATCTGGATCTGTCGCATTCACAGGGTATTTCATAAATACATTTCTTGGTAATTTGATTTTCCTTGAAATGTTTCAATTACTTGCATTTTACCCTGATTGGGTGTTTTGTCTTGAATGCGGTTCTCAAATTGTATTTGTTACCAATGAACATAAGAATATTGTGACAAAATTTGTCAAATCCCTTGCTTAGATCTACGTAAACAACAGTGTCAACTTGAAACCTTTTATCTAGGGTTTTTACTCAGAGTAAATTGTTGAATTGGATTCAACTGATCTCCTGTCAAAGAAGCCATGTTGCTGAATATTGAGCGAGTTCTTCACAAACCAAAAAACAAAAATTTTTATAGGACTTGGGACTGACACTAAATATATAAATACAAAATCTCAGTACGATCGGAATAATAGTCTGGAAATGATTCGAAAATTGAAATATGTAACAATTTCATAATTGAAAAATTTAGTTCTATGGTTATGATGATGGGATCTTGAAAATTTGCATGAACATTTAGTTTATCGATATTTATTTACAATATGAATTTCACCCTAATCGGATATCTTGTTATGGAAATATAAGGATTCTTCTTTTCAATATTCCAATTGAGATTTCTATGGTTCTGATGATGCGATTCTCTCGATTTTTTTAAGAATTTTCGGTTCATCAATCTTGATTCACAAAATACGGAATAATATTCTGGAAGTTATTCAAAACCCGAAATATGTAAAAACGTGAAGCTTCTTCTTTTCAATATTGCAATTTAATTTTCTATGTTTCTGTTTACACTATGGACACAAAATTTTGCATAAGGCTTATTATGAGCATCTTGCATTCTGCCACAACATTTCATTTCGATGGGTTTCGTTTTGTCTGAAGAAATTGGGAAACATAAATTTTGAATGGCCATATTTTATGGAACATCCTGTCCCTGTCGTGAAGTCAAAAGCTTTTGCGCGCTTTACCTAATTCGCTGAACGATAAGTCAAATTTCAACATCCTGAAAGGCATTGGTTTTCTTTAATTCGTTAACAACTTCAAATTTCCTGTTCAAGTCTTGAATACATCTTAAAAATTCCGAGCTGCAGATTCAAAATTATTAGTTTAATCAAAAAATATTATCCGACAAAATTTGGTGTTAAATGAAATAATGATAGAAGGTATTCTATAGTCCATTCACGAAAGGCTGAGCACATAGTAGGCGTTTCTTTATTTATCTGAAGTTGGCAGTATTTACTGTCATAAAATAAAATAAAGTCAACGTTGCCGAATGTACTCGGTCTCGTCCGACGAACTTGCGACTTATCAAAGAACTCTATGCAATATTGACAACATTGCGTATCAATCTGACAAGAAAATAAAGAACATAACCTAAAATTTTAATATACACAGTGAAATATGCCAAATTTCCATGGCCAACCGACGGCTCAACCTTTCGTGAACGGAGTATAACTTATAGGTGTTCTGGCAAATGTCAGACTTGTGACATGTTCGGTTTTTTCGGTACGAGCAGAAAATCTGAATTATTTGATGCATTCTTATTGGATCCGTATTTTTAAATATTTTCTCCATTTAATTAATGTGTTGCCAATGATCAATAGAAGTGAGTTTACTTGTTGAATGTTGTCATCAAAATATCGTGGGAAATTTACTGAATATACTGTAACGTTACTAAATTCTATAAATTCATTTCGATTGATCTTCGTTAACAAATCAATTGAAATCCAGATATTAAATTCTTTAAATTTTTCATAGTATTTTAATGAGAACATTCATTCACCAAGTTATAATATAAATGTACCTATATTTGACAAAAGAATATAACACTCCACAAAATCGTTCGTTCGATATTTGAAAATATTAAATTTGAAGAAGTTGTACTTGGTAAGGATTTTAATCAAAATATTATGAATAATTACCGGAAAATACTGCCTTACCCACTTCAAATTACATTTCGATATAATTGAATATTTCTTAAGATATTACTTTTTTATTCGAGACACGTTGTGCCAGAAAGTATAAGAGATAACTCTACTGGTCACGACATTATATTCTGCAATTTTCTCATAATATTTTAAGATAAATTAAATCTATTCCCTAGAATGGTAAATCATCAAGTTTGTTTTCGTCCGTTAACGTGGAGGGGTCGTTTTATGCATAGATAACTGTAACGCCTATCGATTTCCAAGGTTTATTATTTGGAAATGATGAACCAGGAGGCGATTAACGTCGTTCTGATTCTCCATGTTTATGTCTATTTGTCCAATGGTTCTTGCGAAAACACAGGCGAAAAGAGGGGAGAGAGATTAATTTCCATGAAAGCCATCGACCGAAGTCGTCTGAACGTGATTCTGTTTCAGTTTTTAGAATTAAGTAAGCGAAAAATTTTAAGTAATTCGTTTTACTTGAATTTGGCAAGGGTGCATATTCATAGTTTTCATCTCTAACTTTCATATAAGATTATGGTTTATATTGAAAACTGACGTTTAGGAATGTAATAGAGTCTGTTTAACGAATGAAGAGTTTATGGCTCGGCAAATTACTTTGGAGATCTGTCAAAGTGAATTCATTGGCACGTTATATATTTCGGAACCAGAGAACAGGAACAAATATTGAAATTAAAAAATAGTATCTATTAAATTATTGTCGAAGTTTTCTCGGACCGGAAAATAAAATTGAAGCAATCAGACACAGTGGATAAACGTACTTTCTTCGGACGAGTTGTGCCTTTTCAGACAGATCTGAGTAAAGAGTTCTAGAATGCTTCTATTATTCACTACTATCCTTCATACTGATGAACCCCGGTAAGGCGAAATAGCTATCTATAGGATACTTACTCGGCTTAACTCGATCCCGAACCTTCGCGTTCGTTTACCTAACCCGAACATCCAACCTGTATTCGGAAAATACGGTGCTGCTAACTCGATCACTGACTCAGGTTGATCTATCGTAACCCTACACGAGAACGGGGTTGTATAGTGACCACATGCGCACTGCAGTTCAATTTTGTATTTGAAAAAGGCGTGAATGAGTCTTCTTCCCTTATCTTAGTTTTTGCATATAATCTATTCCTAAAAATCATCGAAAGAGAAGAGAGTTGGGCTCAGTATTAAATGTGTGGTTCCATAAGCCGAGAAAATATGTAATGTGAAACAACTTCTTCATAACTCTGTATGCAGAACTTTCTGCGTTGAAGCTAAAGCCATATTTACTTCTTCAACATAGGTACTTGAAAAAACATTGAACCTGCGAGGGCACGCCAGAAATTATAAGAAGGATTTTACAGAAGCCAATAAATCCAAGCAAAGCTAAAGACAATCAGTAAATAAACTGAAACTGAAAAAAAAATTCTCTACTTCGTTAACATAGGTACTCAAAAGTAACATTAAACATTGAAATGCACACCAGAAATTATAAGAAATATTTTACAAAAGCCGAAAAATGCAAGCAAAGCCAGAGACAATCCAAAAATAAACTGGGACTGAAAAATAATTCCATAAAATATTTGATTATGTTATTGATACTACTGTCACTTCAAATCCTAAACCTGATGTGTTCGTAAACGTAAAACCAGGTCCGTGATCCGAGTAGATCCATCACATGACCCAATGGATCGAGTTAGTTTAACCATGAGTAAGTTTCCGAAAACGCCTTATGAATGCTTCGGATGAAGTTCCGAATGTTTGACTTTCAATATTCGTGGAGCTTATACGATTATTCTCTGCTATTTTACATTCTCAATTGCTTTATTTGCTATTTTATATGAAACAATTGAGTGCCATAACATGTGTTGGGTTCAAAAATCTAAATTCTCAATACCATAGTTCAATCGTTCATCTAATAATTTTCCGGAACAATAAAACTATGGCGTGAAAACTCCAACTTTTCTGATCACGGAGTAGAACAAATCCAGAAGATCAATCAGCAAACCACTCGATTATACCTGTTTACAATAAAATGATGAACGTTAAAAACCTGTATTTGTTTTATAGAGATGTGTTGTTATGTTGCATTATATTTCTTTATCTATTTTCTTAAACCCCGAACAGAACATTTTTAAATGGAAAGACGTAGCAAATAGCAATGCATCACTTCTCAATAATGGAAACCTTTGAAATTCATCTATGTGAATTTCAAATCCAATCTAAAATTCAATCTCAATTCCGACCGAAATGATGTATAAAGATAAAATCGTTTTGTCGAAACTCACACGAAGAGCAGTCAAAAAATTTCCCTATCTTCCATCTACATGAGAACCACAACACCACGAGGTTCTAGAATCACTAAGCAAATATCCATCTGTAAATTGAATGAGGAAGAAGAGGCAAACCGAATCTGCCTAATATACTTTCCATTTGAAAATTCGGGGCGAAGCTTTCAGAAAAATTGCTGACAAAGTGAATATGCTAATGGAAACGATTCCGGGCGTGTTGTGAAAACAGAAGTGAATCTATCACACACATTGGTCGTTTTGAAAACAGTGTGAAAAATGGACATCTGTTATTTCGAACAGACCGACGATCATTAGTCTGTGGTTTACGCGTGAAATGAAAAAGTGAATTACTTCAAATACTCTGAGTTGCTTCGGAATGTTCTGGATTTCAGATAAATCATTATGTTTTCTGTTGTGAGTGTTCTCTTATTCCCAAGTTGGTTTAATGCTGTATTTGTTCTTCCAATTATACAATCTCAATACCATATATATTTTAGACCTGTATTGTGAATGTCATTCAACATGCTTTGAAAATTGAAGTCAGAATGACCCGGAAAGATGAGCAGTACTGCTCAAGCGCAAAACTTAAAAGTTCAATTTGACAAGTGTAATGCTGTATATTCTAGAAATATAATATAATATATATATAATTCAATCATACAGTCTCAATATACACATCCTCAAAAGTCTTGGCCCACTAAGTTTCTCAAAAAATAAACCTTTGTTCTGGAAAAGGGATGGATATTTCCCCTCTCAACTACAATATTTAATAAAAAATCATCGTTTGTAACTCTTTGGTTTATGCAAAATGAGAAAAAATTGATCGATTATTCATTTTTGATTAATAGTATATTATGCAACGAGCTTATTATGATAGCTATTATTCACGAGGTGAAGTTCGCCTACGGCTCCTGGCCTAAATCACTCAGCGAAAAACAGCCATTATACGCGAGTAGCATACTATACTTTATCCACGACCAGTGAGATTTCAACATTTGTGACCGTGACAAAATCCTTATATTTCAAGTGTGAAACATTCGATTCGACACTTGAAACATTTTTGAGTACTTGTTCTGTATATTTTGTTATATAATTGCTTCATTAGATGTAATAAAAGCAGATTTGGTCCTCGAATACAAGATATACCCATATTTCTTATTTGTAGTACTTTAGAATACTGAAAAATATAATTTCAAGGATTCATCATTGATATTCGTGGCCTAGTTTTTAAAAATTCAAATATGTAGTGGCCAAGAGGACTGGGAAAATAAAATTCCTTAATGAAATGCCGACGTTTCGACTTTTATTTCTGGTCTTTTTCAAGGCTGAGAACAGAAACGACAGTGTGAACATTGAGATATCATAGTACCGAAAAAATCTCACAATATCAAACAATATAATACAATGCATAACATAAACCACAATAGACAAACATGAGATATAAAAAAGGGGTGATATACTTAGAAACACATACCTACCTACATACGGAATACCCCTTATAACATTCCGAAGTAGACATAAACTGTGTCGTCAATTTTTTTTAAAAACCCAGTATATACATTTATCAAAAGATAAAAATCTTTCACTACATATTTGAATATTCTAAGGATTATAATATAAATCTAAATCTATGAAGCATCTGACAGCAGTGATTAATAATTCATTATTCACTTGTGATAAATGGATATTATTGTGGCCGAGCAAACGATGTATAGGGATGGGTAGATAATACAACAGTCGTGGATAAATATAATTATTCCACAACTGAATCCAAATTTAATAGTTCGTATTATCACCTCTTCTTTCAATTAATTGTCCAGTACGCCTAGACACGAGTCAAATCATTAATGACAGTTGTGAAAACAGGAGTGAATCTTTCACCCACATCCGTTCGTTTTGAAAACAGTTTGAAAAATGGACATCTGTTATTTCGAACAAACCGACGATCATTGGTCTGTGGTTTTACGCTTGAAATGAAAAAGTGAATTACCTACCTATAGTCCCTTCACGAAAGGTTGAGCTGTCGGTTTGGCCATGGAAATTTGGCATATTCCACTGTGTATATTGAAATTTAGGTTAGGTTCTCCATTTTCTGTCAGATGATAAGCGATGTTGTCACAATAATGCATAGAGTTGTTGACAACTCGCAAGCTCGTCGGAGGCCGGGGTACATTCGGAAACGTTGACTTTATATTACGTTATGACAGCAAATACTGCCAACTTCAAGAGAAGCCTACTATGTGCTCAACCTTTCGTACGGACTATAAACATATTCTGAGTTGCTTCGGAATGTTCTAGATTTTCAGATAAATCATTATGTTTTCTGTTTCGTGAGTTTTCTCTCATTCCCAAGTGTAATGCTGTTTATTCTAAAAATATTCAATTATTCAGTCTCGATACACACATCCTCAAAAGTCTTAATCTTAATCGATTATTTATTTTGATTAATTTTCGTTATTATTCCACAATTGAATCAAAATTCAATAGTTCGTATTACCATTGAGTTTAAAAATATATTTTGAAACTCAATGGTATTACCCCTCTTTTTTCAATGAATTGCCAAATACTCTTAACACGAATCAAGTGACTATAATATAATATAGGATTTCGGGGTTATTCCTGAGATGGATTATTAGCTTCATAACACATCGTAGATTGAATGTAAGGGTGGGTAATCATGCTCTTCTGAATTCGAAACTGAACTTGGTGTCCCACAAGGTTCAGTACTGGGACCAATACTTTTTATTTATCATAAACGACTTACCGGGCCATATAAGGCTTAAATAATAATTTTTGTTGATGATACCTCTTTTATTCCGAGAGCAAAAAGTATAAAGGACCTTATGAGTTTTTGTGAATTACTGTTAAAGAACTTTAGATCATGGTGCCAGACAAATAGGCTTATACTAAATGTAAAAAAAACTGAGGTGATTAAGTTTGAACTGAGAAAATCTTCACCGTTAACTCTGAACACTGAAAATGATGTTATCTGTAGCAAAGGCTTCACAAGTTTTTGGGTGTAATTATCGACAGCAAATTGAGATGGTCCGAAACACATCACTTACATCAGTAAAAAAACTATCATCATCCTTTTACGCCTTAAGCAGACTGAAGAGCTCGCTTCCACCCGATGCACTATGGATGTTATTATGGACTAGTATATTCTCATCTGTAATATAACATCGAGGTCTGGGGCAGGTCAATCGACTTCAGTAGAGTGTTCATTGCACCAAAACCGTATTTTACGTATGATATTTGGACTCAGCTCACGAATGTCTTGTAAACCAATTTTTACGATCATAAAAATACTGACTGCTCCATCTATTATATTTATAAATGTCTTCTCTACACCAAGGATAATGAAAGACAGTACGTTAAACTCTCTAGCTTCCACAACTATAATACAAGAAATGACAATTTGTTGTCCATACCGAAGCATAACACTAGCAAATTTGAAACATCTCCAATGTATATATTGTGTTAAGTTATTCAAAATTACCAGATAATATTAAAATTCTTGACAAAAATCGTTTTTCGTACAGCCGTGAAGGCATTGTTGTACGAGAAATGTTATTATAGTGTAGATGAATATATCTGTGATAGTCTCTAAGGTTTCTGTACAATCTTAATTTTTTCTGTATTTTTTTGATCTATCCTATACATTGTAAAATGTTTCACAAGTTGAATAAAGATTTATTATTATTATTATTATTAATCTATACTTAATATTATAAAGGGTAAAGTTTGTGTGTTTGTATATTTATTAAATTGTAAGAGCTTATCTCGGGATCTACTGAACCGATTTGAAAATTCTTTCACTAATAGAAAGCCACATTATTCATGAGTGCCATAGGTTATATAAAAAACCGAAAATATAAAGGCTATTACGTGGTAGCCCGTTTTGCAAAGTGACTCGGAGAAAAAACGTATGAAGGCCAAATCAGCGCACGGTGCCGGCGCGCGATGTTTTCGGGTTAATTCGGTTCGTCTCGTGCTCACTTCGGGAGAAAGGGGCGTGGCCATTTACATGTGAGAGGGATACATTATTCTTATATCATGAGAGGTAGGTGTAGGTATCTGCGTCTGCACGGCTCAATCGTTTGGTCGGCTCCTTAGGCAACGGACGTTCCCGAACAGTCAGTTTGTTCTATACGTAAAAATGGGCCACTCGGGAAACTTTTACAAGAAACATCATTAATTATATGGGACGAATGTACCATGAGCCATAGAGCTCATGTTGAAGCATTAAACCGAACGCTCAAAGACTTCAGAAACTCTGATGCTATAATGGGTGGCGTTACTTTTGTTTTCGCGGGCGATTTTCGGCAAACACTGCCTGTAGTAACGAAAGGAACACGCGCAGATGTCATCAGAGCATGCTTGAAAGCATCTCATTTATGGAGTTCGGTTGCATCTCTCAATTTACGAACTAACATGAGAGCCCATTTGAGCGACAACGACGATGACGACTTCCCGCGTCAACTACTCAATCTAGGCGAAGGAAAATTGTCTCTCCTAACACCAACAGCAATTACATTAAACTTGATGAGACATTAGGACACATATTGCACAGGTTGGAACATCTTATTGACGCAATATATCCCGGTCTTGAAAATTTATTGGAGAGAGATCATCATTGGCTTTGTTCTAGGGCAATATTGTCACCTAGAAACGAATCAGTCAATTAAATAAATAAACTCATTTCAGAGAAAATTCCCGGTCAGGTCAAACACTATAAGTCCATTGATAAGGTGTGCAGTATTGAGGATACGGTGCACTATCCCCAAAATTTTTAAATTCTTTAAACCCTTCTGGCTTACCTCCTCATGACCTCGTGTTAAAGGTTGGCATTCCTATCATGTTATTAAGAAACTTGGGCCCCCCCAACATGTGGTAATGGGACAAGGCTGCTTACCAAAGAGTTACGGGAAAATATAATCGTGGCGACCATTCTCACAGGGCCAGCAGTGGGACAACTGGCTTATATTCCGCGGATACCCATGATTCCCACTGATTACCCATACCGTTCAAAGGCTACAGTTCCCAGTGAAGATCTCTTTCGCCCTCACTATTAACAAGTCCCAAGGTCAAACATTCTCTCTGGTGGGGCATTGACCTGAGAAAGCCGTGTTTTTCTCATTGGCAGTTATATGTTGGCTTATCTCGGGTTGGAAGTCCTGATAGACAATATATTTTGCTACCAAATGATGATAATACATCTAATATAGTTTACAGAGAAGTTTGGAAACAATTAGAACTACCATAACCAAACTAACTTTTCCCGCGACTTGGTTCTCATGGTTTTCGTTTATCGCAAATCCCGTAAAAATGTTTTTTCTTTCGGACAGAATTACGTTCGAATTTTGTATTAGCATGAAAATACTAACTATACTATACCTACGTATAACCCTCCAAACCCAGCCAAAAGGAGGGTTTTAGTGCAGAAGTACTTAAAAAGGATTATTAACATTCCTATGCCCAACGGAGTGGGGCACGGGTCAGCTAGTGACTTGTAAAAAGAGAAGTGAATCTTTCGCACACATTTGATCGTTCAGAAAATACTGTGAAAAATTGACAGCTGCTATTAAGAACTGACCGACGAACATTAGTCTGTGGTTTTACGCAGGAAATGAAAATTTTACTGTAAAATTGACGTTTATAATAATTTTGAATGGAATGAATTGAAAGTCTATGGTAAATGAAATTTATAATTACACAATTTGGTGTGACAATTTTTCACCGTATATCACATGAGGTCAAATGAAATACGCAATATTTTTTCACTAATGAATATTTTCAGAAAATTGTCCCTCGTATTCGACTCGCGATAATTTCCAAAATACTAATGAGCTCAAAAAAAATTCGGAAATAAATTGACCTCAAGTGGTATTATTAGTGAAAGTGCATGATCTATGATTCACCCACTAATAAGTAATAGCTTAATAGTTCATAGTGGACCCTGTATCCAAATCCGTGCCATTTTCAAAGGTTGGCAGAAAACCATCGCGTTGGATGAACATATATCTTAAATTTCAGCATTATTGAAGGATGAGCAGTGGTATAAATTTATTAACAAATATAAACTGCCCACATGAGTTAGTTTGAATAAGATTTTTGTGATGGAAATTCATATTGATATAATTTCAAGTTGCGGGAAATTAAATTCAACCTGTAGGTCTGCAGCGTATACGGTCAGGAAAAATCGATCAATACAATGGATGGCCTCCGCGGGCATCAATAACAGCTCGACATCTTCTTTACATACTATACACGAGGTTTTGAACATTTCTTGAAGAATTTGGTTCCATAAACTTGGATCCCATCTGCATTTTGAAGAGTATTACGTAGTATTCTGCACGTAGAGGTAGGGTTTCTTCACGAAAAAACGGTGGGTGAAACGATCCTGAGCAGGTGTTGTTTTTCGTCGCCTACCAAGCATTGGTCTTTTCAATACGGAACTTGTCTCCTTGAACCTATTCCAAAGTCGAGATATCACACTTTGGCTTGGAGCCTTCCGCTACAACAACTTGAGTTAGGCCACCCTGTAGCATTCCGATAGCCCTGTTAGCCTCAGCGTTTGTTAATTTACGTCTTGGCATTATCAGCAAACTCGAAGCCGTTGGTAAAATGACTCAATTTCAAAATAACAACATTCATGAAGCATATTCAAAAAACCAAACTTCAGATTGACGAAATGTCTCATACTGATTTTTATTGGACCGATTCATGTTGTTATTGAGTTTTAAATGATTTTACAGCGATTTTCTCTAAGATTACATACTTTTCAAAAACGAGCGAATATGATATACCCAATTCTTGCGGAGCAGTATATTTTCGCGTGTAACAGGTGCCTTTATACAACAACAAACAACATATCCAACATTTCTTCTCTAGTAATCGAATTAGTAATTAAATTCGACTGAATGAAAGTGGGCTAACCATACGTCATACTGATCATGATAGATGCCTTTAGGGAGGAAAGGATCGTAAATAACATTCCCTGTATTAGGCTCACAGCGTATTCCTCTTCAGTACGTTTTCGATTATACTCAATCCGGCTTATCCATTGCGTTGAAAAAACAAGCCAGTAATCAGTGGCGTCTCGTCCAGCACGTCAAGGTCGTCATTGTCAAATCAAGAAATCAATATGGTCAGTTTCGGTCTGACCTTGCTACTAGGAAGTAAAAAATGGTCTCTTTTGGTTAAGTTGGACTCGCTTTTGAGTTTGATTCTTTTGTAAAGATAATTAGTTATGCAGGTCCTAATCATTTGAAGCCTACATGTCATTTTATAATGAATATCTATATGAATGTACACAACGGTTAGGTCTAGTTGATGTTTAGGGTGAAGTACCACTGGAAAATAATTTTCCGAAATAATAGACCTGTAGGCAGTTCCTTGGAAATCTGAAGTGCTGAAAATCATCACTTGAAGAACCAAACTTAATTTAATGAAGCTTCATGGTTGAAGAGAAGCTTTATTTGAATATTGACGAGAATTCAAGGAAAACTACTTTTTGTTTCCACATTTTATGATGATTGTTTTGGCGAAAGATTTCTAGATTTACCACCTGTCGAAAAAAGCCCAACTTGAAAAAACACACTGTATACAGATTGACCAGAGATGTTCTATACAAACAATATCTTGACTCAGACAAGGTAGAAAATTCAAACAAAAAGTATAATGAATGACAGCAAAAACTCTATTATTATCTGTCGTTTAGATTTTGCCACCGCTCAAAAATGCCTCCAGATATTTTTTAAATTGCACCTCTTCAAATGATAACATCATGAACGATAAAATATGTTCAAACATTTTTTCATTATTTTACGTAAATTCAATCCTCAAATGATGGCTTTGAATTGCGGCGCATTCACCATTTTGCAACGCATGGAGAAATATTTGGAGTGTCTCAAAATATAACCAAATAATAAACGAAACATCGACAAAAAACACAAAATTTAAGAAAAGCCCTGAGCAATAGTTTCTGAGCGCTTGTTCATTAGTGGAGCAATAAGACTATAACCTCAAAATTTTATATGGGACTTGAGATTGATACCAAATATATAAATGCAGAATTTCAGCACAATCACCTAATTATATTCTAGAAACTAGTCAAAAAACTAAATATGTAAAATTAATGAATTAAAAAAAATTAAATACTATGGTTCTGATTATGCGATCCTGTTGAAATCTTGCATGAAACATTCAGTATATCAGTCTAGATTCACAAATAAATTTTAACTTGAATTGAATATCCATTTATGGACATATAGAGATTCTTTTTTCAATTGATTGAATGTTCTATGGTTTTGTGTACATTATGGCCACAAAATCTTGCATGTGGCTTATTATGAGCACCTTGCATGTGGCCGCAACATTTCATTTTGATTGATTTTGTCTTGTCTGAGATATTAAGGGACGAAATTTCGAATGGTTATTTTAAGGAATACCCTGTGCGATTGGCTGCTTAAAGAAACCTTACCGATGCATTTGGGAACCTAACTCACCTCGAAAATCTCAAGTCTCTAGGAGAATTCCTTCGGAAGTTATCGTGCTCACAGCCGGCCCCACGGTCAGAATTGAATTTATCCAAGGGTTCGTCATCCGGGAGTCGAAATCTATCTTTTGAGACAATTTTTGGCTCAATATTAGAAAACTACAGACATTTGGAACAAACGATATAGCACTCGTTAAGTAGAACTAGTGCTCACGAATGGCTATAAATTGCAGACAGACTTTTTAACGATTTTGTAACTTGGCAAATATGATTTTATTTGGTCTATCCTGTATAACTGACAACTATAATTCACAAACAGTGACATAGATCAGATCAATATCTAATGACTTGCTGAATTTCTGACTTAAATCTTAAATATTGAGCGAACTGCAGTCATTTTCTTACACGTCAATTTGATATAAAATTCCGAAAAATAATTGTTAACTCAAAAACCGTTAAAGATAATATTAAAAAGTAAGAATGAATAGATTTAATATTTCATGCAGTATCATAAAAATATAGAAATACCATGTCCCATTTAAAATAACAAAGTTGTTGCCAAATTGTTGCATCCGGTAACACTGGAAATGTGTACCTTCCATGGCCAAATATCGATCTACAAAATTTGAAATCTTTACCATCAATAGTTTCCATAATTATTATTTAATAGAACATTCACCTTGGGACACCTGATATACAGGGGTAGTTTTTTTTGAGGTGGTGACCAGAAACAAAATTTTAATGACGGATTTCGATAGAGTTTTTGCTGCCATTTGGAAAACATTTGGTTTGAACTTCCTATCATATCCATGTGCCGAGATTTTGTCTGTATGAAACATCCCGGGACACCCTATATACGAGTTTTTCGATTCAGTTATGTTCAACCTAAGATATAGATATTGAAGAATAATGTAAAACTTTGGTTGAAAAATCTTTTCAATAATTCCATCTAAAGTACATGACCTCACAAAGACTTGCATAACCCACCTGCCGAGCCGCCACTGGAAACCATTTAATTCAAGTTTGGCCGTCGAACATCCGCCAAACTTTTTGAATTCGGTTCCGTACGGTGTGATAGATCTTCAAATTTCCCGGGTCTCTAAGGGACGTTGGTCATGGAAACTTTATTCCAATATCCGAAATATTTCATGTTGCTGGGTGTATAGAGAAAGTATGTTCTGTTGCGTGGATCAATATCCATCTCGATTACTCTGGAATGTTTCAATTGGGTTGAAGTATTTTCGACAGCGTAGATCCATCATGGTAGTTCATTTTCGAGGCGATTTTCCAGAGATAATCTGATTTGCGACCTATCTGATGGCTGTAAAAGCTCTGATCGAAATTGCCAAAATATGAGATTACAAGGATGGGATAATATTGGATAATTGAGATAGATATATCATCGGAAATATTGAAAATGTAAAACAAAAGTTGACATACTCTTTATATATATTCTTTTGAATTGATATCTAACAAAATACAATACATGAAACAAAAAAGTCTCTAGCTGAGATTGGTGCAAATCGGGGTACTATTGGCGAATCCCAAAAATCTAGACGCTCTCTGGTGGCTAATTTCCGAACCTACTTTGTCAGTACTGTTTTACTGTTTAGTTTGGTTGTCTCGACTTACGAAGTGTTTTTTATCATTATTTGGAGTATTTTATATTGTGGTTATTGTTATATTGTACTGGATTTTGCAGCAGAAATATTGAGTGAAGAAAAATATCCGAAAAGGTATTTATATTAGTGCTTTCAAATGAATATATAGAGATTTAGGTTGAATGATTTTGTTTGGAGCTAAGTTTTCAGTTCACGATTCAGAAATGCAATTTCATAGTTTTTAACTACTGGGTTGTGCATTAATTCATTAATATAATCAACAATATCTAGAATTTTTATAATAATAGTATATTATATTATAAGATTAAAAGTGCATATTATTTTACGAGCATATTTACAGTTGCGAGGCGCAGCCGAGCGAATGCAGAATTGCGAGTTAAAATAGGCACTTTTAATCCGAATATATTATACTATTTTTTCTCCAACCAAGTCAAAATTACAATAAATTGGTTTTAGTGAAAAATCGTTCATAATTTGGTATGAATTTGAACACAGAATCATGACAGTGATTGTCAAGTAGACTTCAAATGCATTTACTTTTAATCCAAGGATTAAAAGTAGCGTTTTTAATCCTAGGATTAAAAGTGTTGCTAAGCAACGAGCAAATTTTTACGGTAAGGGAATTTATGACTTTTGCACCTAAAAACAGTACAGTAAAGCACTAATTAGAAGGCAAGGTGCCATTATTTTATGGAGCAAAACACAACATTATTAATTTTTTCATCCATTATGCCAGTAGAATCACACTTTTATACACTTATTAGATAGGGTTGAAATAAAATACTATTAAACTTAACTCCTTGTATTTACTTTCCCAGGCAAACTATATATACCAATGATACATCTATTACATTCTGTCAATACCTGTATTCACTTTCCAATCCAGTTATTATATTATTATAGTCATCTCTCAACTTCAAGAGTCTATACCTCGTTCAACTACATCGGGATCTGAATATGTATTAGCAATCCATACACTACATCTCTTCCTTTCAACAATTAGATAATTGTTAATTGATTGAGGGTTTCCCAACTACTTTCAGTATCATTATGGTATTAGCAGCAGTTATTTATCGCATTATGTGAATTTCTTTTTAGCGGCTATAGTAATTGACTATAACGAAGAGGTATTCTCCTTTCGATAGAGGACCAATAACTACAATACCCACCAATATTAGGTGCTTACAATTGAGGACTTGTTCACCTTCTATTATGCATCTTTTATTGGGTGGAGCCCCCAAATAATTGAAAACGGTATTCAAGCTCAAATAGTGCACCATTGTTCCTATTAAATTATTGTCTATTTCGCCAAGGATTAGACTGAAGGAACCAATTTTTCACCTTAATTTTATAACTTTATAAAACATCAACCACAATCCACTAATTTACTTTCAATATATATATAATAAATATATAGATTTTCAAGAAAATCGTACAAAAACCTCCATCTCGCTATACTAATCTCGAAAATAGTACTGACAAACGTCAAAGTTTGTTTACAGTTCGCAGCGCCATCAACGTAAATTGGATTCGCCAATACTATTCTGGCGTATGTTACCAGAGCACAGGGAAAAATCTCAGTAGAAAAACCCTGCCTCGCCGTTCTTACAAAATTGAAACTTAAAACTATTCGTATAAATATCTTCAATATTCAGATACAAAATACTTAAGTCTTGCTCTCGAGCCAGGAAGGTGTTTTAAACCAGGTCTGATGTTCCAAGTGATAATTTTTCGAATCTTCTGTTCTTCTAAGACCGCTACAGAACCCTACTGAAGGGTGATCATCTCCCATAGATTTAAAAAGTGGTATCTCATCCTGAATATTGAATTCAATTTCAGATAATGATAAAAAACGTGTGACATACTCTTTAAACCGTAGTTAATGACCATTCTGTTTGTGCTCATCGATAAGCTTCAACATTTCGCTGCAATGAGCAACTTTACATACTTAATTTATGGGTTCAGGGTAAGATTTGACTGTAGTTTGTAGCGTAAAGAAAATATTATATATTCAATATATTTCATATTTTAAACTATTTGTATATTTATGTTATTTTCCTTTTTAGATTTATAATTTATATTATTTGTTGTTTGGTATTCTCGTCTAGATATTGATAATCTATCTAGATAATAAATAAAAACAAATTCCTGGCAATTGCCAAAGATGTATGAATATCAATAATTGAACGGAGAATAATATTCGTCGATAAAATCAACAAATATTAAACTCAGGCTCCTGAGCTATTCATGCATATCATCCTGAGAATTTGCAGATAGCTTTTTGGCGGTCATCAGTGTGCAATTATTTATATCTAGATAATGATAATCAGCTCATCTTTCACCTTCTCTTTCGAAATAGTGGGGTAACACAGATTTCCATCGTCTCTAATGAAAATTAGAACTCTCTCTACAAAGGCGAATAAGCATCACCTAAATGCTGCATTGAAAGAACAGCGATTACTTGAACTTAAGGAATAAATGGCTTTGTGGATACAAAGGAAATGGTAACTGAACAGCTAACCAACTCAAGAAAATACTCCGTAGATAGGTCAAACATCTGCTCTTCCAACGAAAAATGAGAAATCTCTGTACAAGGTTGAACAAGCATAATCCTAAATGCAGGACAACTATTCCTAAAACTCAAGAACAAAAAAGCTTATGAACATAAAGGAAATGGCGACTGAAATGATCTTAAAATAATACTTTGTAGACGAGTCGAACACATTATAAGATACTGTAGAAAGCATATGATTCAACATCTCTACGACTTTGCAAATACCTCTAATGAAATCACCACCTAGATGACTGGTTAAAGAATTGAAAGATGGTAGATAAGCCCTATACATAGAAGGCACCTGAACGAGAGAGAAGACTTCCACATTCCTGCATCGAACTACTGGCTGACTACTGGAAGATCCTCCTGAAACACAAGGGTTTTTTTAGTTATTCAAGATCAAGTGATGCAAGCTAGAAACGATCAGAAATATATCCATTAAGGACAGCAACATAAGAAAAGATCTAACATATCACAGGAATCTGTCAAATGCTTGCTGCAAATGATTACAATAATTGGCATAATGCAGTTTGTGAAATACTTCACCAGGCGCTCGATATCCAACTGTAGATCTGCAACCTGAAACAAGTCTACACTTTAAGTTTCAACATGAACTTATTTTGGTTAAAATCACTACAGGCTGTACTGGGACCGCACAGTACTAACAAACTGAAAAATTGCTAAAAGCAAGCCGGACATAATATTAGTCAACAAAAGGAAGTGGGAAACAATCCTCATAGACGTAGCCATCCCAAATATCTACAATCTACGTCAAAAATCCGCTGAGAAATATCTGGATTTAGAGCTCCAAATAAAAACGCAGTGGGGAATGTCCAACACCAGAACCATTCGTATTCTCATATCGACCATAAGAATTATTCTTAGATAAAACCTCAATGAGCTATATTTGGAAGAATACTTTTTCATAGTAATGCAAAAAGCGGTAATTATTCGCGTTACTGTTTGAATGGTAAAGAAGTTTGTAAGATACGACGGACGCAACGAACAATTATGTAGGGAAACATTGCAAGACTGACCAAGACATCATTCGAGGAACCCAGGATCAAACAACGCAGCCTTTCTCTTTATACCAGAAAAGTGGGAAAAGCACCAACTGTGCACTCTTGGTTAGATATAATTATTTCGGTTTTTTCCGTCTTATATTCTCAAAACGTGTTCGTTAATATCCTGGGAGATTATATCAGGAATTTGGTAGTCCCACAACGTAATATGAGTTTCTGATACTTTTGCAGACATACATATAAAGAAGAATTCATATTGCATCGTCGAAGCACGCCATTTCACCATTACGAATCTGCGTTATTCTATCCATCAGTATATACTCGCAACTCATCTTTGGATACAATAAAATGTGTGAGAGTATTCAGGATACTGAAATTCGATTAGAACGAATAAAAACCCACATTGTATGAATTCGTGGCTTGCATTTCGAAGTGCTTCACATATTCCATGTCTATACGCCAGCTACGTAATTTATATGTCATTTGGAAACGGATGAAATATCTCAGTGGATACAAAATTGAGTATACGCCATTTAAAATCCTAGGAAACTGCTGGGTAACACGACCGTGAGTGAGGTTTAGTGAAATCTTGTTATCGTTATACTTCTATTCCCTACTTGGTTGTCGTCAACTGTTTACCGAGAAATCCTGATCTTGTTATCAAACTTGGGTATGCAACGGAAAATCACAGGCGGAGCTAAAGACACTTATACAAGCTGACATTACAGACACAGGGAAAGATATATGGATGGTCCTCTCGGCGCCCCTGAAATTAGAAACAAACTGCAAACCAAGGGTCTACACTCATTCAAAAGATTGAAACCAGAATAAACTGGTTCTTCTTTAATTCCCTGTCATCGTGTGTTCAATTTGCAGACCACGAAATTTTCTACATGCATACAAAATAGTCTAATATTCAACATGTTCATTTGAGATTCTTCATGATAAGTCAAAGCTTGTACATCATGCTCTGAATGAAGACCAGATGATGTCAAAGCAGTACTCATTCGCGGTTCTGTTTGAAATTTGAATCGCAAGAGAGTTTGTAGGTCACGACGAACGCTGCGAACAACCATATAGGGAAACATAGTTCGTATTCAGTGGACGAAATCGTTGGAAAACTGTAGCGGAAACGTCAGGTGGCATACACACTACCAACTCAACATGTTTTACAGCGGTCGCCATTTTTGGGAGCGTTTTTCATTTGCGCTAGGTGATAAGAAGCGAATGTGGCAAAAATATATGCTGTCTATGGTATTTGTTCTGTGATTGGTATTGTCATACTTCTCAAAAATTATTTCTCCATAATCTTTGTTACTAATGATTTATAGAAAATGGCTTGCCAGCAAACGTTCAACATGTTCCCGAATTCTATTGCTACCGATTGGTAGCGGAAGGGCTTAGCGCTACGTCCGCTAAATGCGACCATTGCCAGGACATCACCCGAGGAATCCAAGTCCTAATAACAAAGTATGTCTATTGATACCAGAAGAATTTTATTGAGTGACGATAGCACCAAACATACATTATTGGGTAGAGATTCTGTTTTTTCCGTCTCATATTTTTGAAACGCGTTCGTTAATATCGTGAGAGATCATTTCAAGAATTTGGTAGTCCCACAACATCAAATGAGTTTTTGATACTTTCGCAGACATATAAAGAGAAACTCACATTGCATCGTCGAAGCACGCCATTTTACCATTACGAATTTGCTTCATTCTATCCATCAGTATACAGTATACTCGCAACCTATCTTTGGATACAATACAATGTGTGAGAGAATACAGGATACTGAAATTCGATTAGAACGAATAAAAACCCTGCACATTGTATGAACTCGAGGCTTGTATTTCCAAGTGCTTCACATATTCCATGTCTATACCATGTCATCTGGGAACTGATGAAATATCTCAACGGATACAAAATTGAGTAGACGCCATTTGAAAATGTAAGAAACTGCTGGGTAACACGACCGTGAGTGAGGTTCCTTACTTGGTTGTCGTCAACTATTTACCGAGAAATCCTGATCTTGTTATCAAACTTAGGTTTGCAACGGAAATATTTCAGGCGGAGCTAGAGGCACTAATATTAGCTGACATTACAGATATCAGGAAACATATATGGATGGTCCTCTCGGCGCCCCTGAATTTAGAAACAAACTGCAAACTGCAAACCAAGGGTCTACACTCATTCAAAAAGGTTGAAACTGTTGTTAATAAGAATAAACTGGCTCTTCTCTAATTCCCTGTCATCGTATGTTCAATTTGCAGACCACGAAATTTTCTACATGCATAAAAAAGTCTAATATTCAACATGTTGATTTGAGATTCTTGATGATAAGTCAAAGCTTGTCTATCATGCTTTAAATGAAAACCACATGATGTCGAAGCAGAGTTATTCGGGGTATTGTTTGAATGGTAAGGAAGTTTTTAGGTTACGCTACGAAGAACCATGTAGGGAAACATTGCAAGACCAACCAGGCCAGGACATCACCCAAGGAATCCAAGTCCAAACAATGAAGTACGTCTGTTTATACCAGAAAAATTTTATAGAGTGGAAATAGCACCCAACCTACATTATTGGGTAGAAATAATTATTTCGGTTTTTTCCGTCTAATATTCTCAAAACGTGTTCGTTAATATCCTGAGAGATCATGTCAGGAATTTGGTAGTTTGATATTTCGCAGACATACATAAAATATAAAGAGAAACTCACATTGCATCGTCTAAGCACGCCATTTTAACATTACGAATATGCTTCATTCTATCCATCAGTATATACTCGCAACCTATCTCTGGATACAATAAAATGTGTGAGAGCATTCAGGATACTGAAATTCGATTAGAATGAATAAAAATCCACATTGTATGAACTCGAGGCTTGCATCCCCAAGCGCTTCACACATTCCATGTCTTTACCCCAGCTACGTAATTTCCATGTCATCTGGGGTACTGATGAAATATCTCAACGGATACAAAATTGAGTAGACGCCATTTGAAAATGCAAGAAACTGCTGGGTAATACGACCGTGAGTGAGGTTTAGTGAAATCTTGTTATCGTTATACTTCTATTCCTTACTTGGTTGTCGTCAACTGTTTACCGAGAAATCCTGATCTTGTTATCAAACTTAGGTTTGCAACGGAAAGATTTCAGACGGAGCTAGAGGCACTAACATTAGCTGACATTACAGATATCAGGAAACATATATGGATGGTCCTCTAGGCGCCCCTGAATTTAGAAACAAACTGCAAACTGCAAACCAAGGGTCTACACTCATTCAAAAAGGTTGAAAATGTTGTTAATAAGAATAAACTGGCTCTTCTGTAATTCCCTGTCATCGTGTATTCAATTTGCAGACCACGAAATTTTCTACATGCATAAAGAAGTCTAATATTCAACATGTTGATTTGAGATTCTTGATGATAAGTCAAAGCTTGTCTATCATGCTTTGAATGAAAACCACATGATGTCGAAGCAGAGTTATTCGCGGTACCTACTGTTTGAATGGTAAGGAACTTTTTAGGTTACGACGAACGCTACGAAGAACCATGTAGGGAAACATTGCAAGACCAACCAGGACATCACCCAAGGAATCCAAGTCCAAACAATGAAGTAGGTACGTCTGTTTATACTAGAAGAATTTTAAAGAGTGGAGATAGCACCAAACCTACATTATTGGGTAGAGATAATTATTTCGGATTTTTCCGTCTAATATTCTCAAAACGTGTTCGTTAATATCCTGAGAAATCATTTCAGGAATTTGGTAGTTTGATACTTTCGCAGACATATAAAGAGAAACTCACATTGCATCGTCTAAGCACGCCATTTTAACATTACGAATATGCTTCATTCTATCCATCAGTATATACTCGCAACCTATCTCTGGATACAATAAAATGTGTGAGAGCATTCAGGATACTGAAATTCGATCAGAACGAATAAAAACTCACATTGTATGAACTCGAGGCTTGCATCCCCAAGCGCTTCACACATTCCATGTCTTTACCCCAGCTACGTAATTTCCATGTCATCTGGGGTACTGATGAAATATCTCAACGGATACAAAATTGAGTAGACGCCATTTGAAAATGTAAGAAACTGCTGGGTAACACGACCGTGAGTGAGGTTTAGTGAAATCTTGTTATCGTTATACTTCTATTCCTTACTTGGTTGTCGTCAACTATTTACCGAGAAATCCTGATCTTGTTATCAAACTTAGGTTTGCAACGGAAAGATTTCAGGCGGAGCTAGAGGCACTAATATTAGCTGACATTACAGATATCAGGAAACATATATGGATGGTCCTCTCGGCGCCCCTGAATTTGGAAACAAACTGCAAACTGCAAACCAAGGGTCTACACCCATTCAAAAAGGTTGAAACTCTTTTTAATAAGAATAAACTGGTACTTCTCTAATTCTCTAATAGTCTAATATTCAACAACATGTTGATTTGAGATTCTTGATGATAAGTCAAAGCTTGTCTATCAATCTCTGAACGAAGACCACATTATGTCAAAGCAGTATTTATTCGCGGTACTGTTTGAATGGGACTTAAGGAAGTTTGTAGGTCACGACGAACCCTACGAACAACCATGTAGAGAAACATTGCAAGACCTACCAGGACTTCACCCGAGGAATCCAAGTCCAAACAACGAAGTATTTCTTTTTATACTTGAAGAATTTCATACGGTGGGGATCTCAACAAACATACATTATTGGGTGGAGATAATTATTTCTGTTTTTTCCGTCTTATATTCTCAAAACGTGTTTGTTAATATCCTGAGAGGTTATTTCAGGCATTTGGTAGTCCCACAACCTCAAATGAGATTTTGATACTTTCGCAGACATATAAAGGAAAACTCACATTGCATCGTCGACGCACGCCATTTTACCATTACGAATATGCTTCATTCTATCCATCAGTATATAGTATACTCGCAACCTATCTTTGGATACAAAACAATGTGTGAGAGAATCCAGGATACTGAATTTCGATTAGAACGAATAAAAACCCACATTGTATGAACTCGAGGCTTGCATCCCCAAGCGCTTCACACATTCCATGTCTTTACCCCAGCTACGTAATTTCCATGTCATCTGGGGTACTGATGAAATATCTCAACGGATACAAAATTGAGTAGACGCCATTTGAAAATGTAAGAAACTGCTGGGTTATACGACCGTGAGTGAGGTTTAGTGAAATCTTGTTATCGTTATACTTCTATTCCTTACTTGGTTGTCGTCAACTATTTACCGAGAAATCCTGATCTTGTTATCAAACTTGAGTATGCAACGGAAAATAACAGGCAGAGCTAAAGACTCCAATTGGAGGTGACATTACAGACATAGGAAAACATAATATATGCACTCTAAGAAATTTTTGAACACCAGCCAACACCCGCTGACACGTGCCGTATTTCCGCAGAGGTCCTGATTTTTTGGTGTTATTTCGCACCTTCTAAAATAACACCGACGTTCGAAAATTTTCTGGTGTGTTTCATGATTTCAAAGGAGTTGCTTTTTTCATATAAATAAAACAACTTTGACACTGAAGCGAGTGTGATTTTCATTCGGTTCTTTACGACTTTGCACTTGTTTGGTGTTAAATCACACTAGAGCGGTGTGATCTCAAATGATCATCCAGTGTGTTTTGACACTGACTCAGTTATTTTTCACAATTTATTAGTGTGAAATAATATACGAGTTAGATCGGTTTCGGTGTGAAATCGCACCGTTTCAGTCTTAATTTGCACTAGCTTAGTGAGGTTGCAATAACCTGTTCGGTGCTATTAATAATAATATTCAGCACTGACTTAGTTGAGACGAGAAATGACGAATTTATATCTGAAATTAAGAAATGCAATTCAGCGATTTGAATATCAGATTTTAATACATAGGTTCTTTCGAAGCTAAAATAATGCATCATGAACCATAAATTATTAATTATTATGTAGCTAAGTACTTATACTCCCTATGTTAATTCTTTGTTCTGCAATTGTTATTCATTAAAAATCTTTTAGTGTATTCTTTTGCTGTGCAGGTTTTTAAAACAATTCAATTTTCATTCACAATGAAAGATTACAACAATATTTGTTGCCAAAACAAAAAACATTTTCCTGTTGATAAAATATATTGTCTTTACACTGATAAATATATAATGAACAGATAGATATGTACCTGATGGTAGACCAAGTGAGGAGTTGACAGTAGAGGTATCTCCCAAAAATACTCTAAGGAAAGGCTTCAACTAGCTTGAAAAAAGATCAGATTTTGTCCTCGAATCATCAGGCAAAATGAACTTTTCTATATATCCAAAACAAATTTTCACGCATTTCACTTTCTTCACCTCAATCAATTTCACACTTTCGATTCATCATCACAAAGGCACATACAAGAAACAGAAATAGATAAGAAGGTAAAACCATTGGCAAGTCCTGATTTGACTATGCTGAGGACTCTTTGTAGAGCCGCCAAGAATTGGAACTATTGCTATTAACATTGTTGCCAAAGGTATTCGATTGGAATAATCAGTTCATCAGACACCATGGTTCTAACTGTGTGACCGCTCATAATTTGGCAATATCTGGCAACCATGTAAAAATACTGAAGACAAACTAAAGTAAACGTATGGGTTTTTCATATTTTTGGTGCTTATTTTGATTCAGTTGGTGTAAATTTTGAAACATGATTTGGCCGAAAAACACCAGGTGCTTTTTTTGTTTCTACAAGCTTCAGAAGTAACACCTGATCATTTCTGTGAAATTAATATTTGAAACTTCCAACATGCAGTGTATATTTTCACCCAAGAGATGATTTTCTGATTTATGGAGCAATTTGTTTGTAAGATTGGTGTTAAAGCTTGATAAACACAGTGTGTTTTCAAATATTTTTCTATTAATTCTTGATTTTGTTTCTGTTTGTGATAATGTGTTTCATGAATCACACCACATAACACTATATTCTCATAATTCCGATAAAAATGATAAAATTGTGATATAAAAAAGAAAAATATGCTTGATAGTTTAGTATTAGCATTCACACCGGGATTTTTTTTAGAGTGTGTGGATGGTCCTCTAGGCGCCCCTGAATTAGAAACAAACTGCAAACCGCAAACCAAGGGTCTACACTCATTCAAAAAGGTTGAAACTGATGTTAATAAGAATAAACTGGTTCTTCTCTTATTCCCTGTCATCGTGTGTTCAATTTGTAGACCCCGAAATTTTCTGCATGTCTAAAAAATGGTCTAATACTTAACATGTTGATTTGAGATTCTTGATAATAATAAGTCTAAGCTTGTCCATCATGCTTTGAATGAACACCACATGATGTCAAAGCAGTACTAATTCGCTGTACTGTTAGAATGGTAAGGAAGTTTGTAGGTCACGACGAACGCTACGAACAACCATGTATAGGGAAACATTACAAGACCTACCAGGACATCACCCGAGGAACCCGAAACAGAAGTCCAAACAACGAAGTATGTCTGTTTTTATCAGAAGAATTTTATAGAGTAGGGATAGCACCAAACATACGTTATTGGGTAGAGATAATTATTTCTTTTTTCTCCGTCTTATATTCTCAAAACGTGTTTGTTAATATCCTGAGAGATCATTTCAGGAATTTGGTAGTCCTACAACCTCAAATGAGTCTTTTATACTTTCGCAGACATATAAAGAGAAACTCACATTGCATCG
This sequence comes from Propylea japonica, assembly GCA_013421045.1. Lineage (NCBI taxonomy): Eukaryota > Metazoa > Arthropoda > Insecta > Coleoptera > Coccinellidae > Propylea > Propylea japonica. The sequence goes on along the minus strand of CM024246.1, from coordinate 45,062,184 downwards.
TCTAAGCACGCCATTTTAACATTACGAATATGCTTCATTCTATCCATCAGTATATACTCGCAACCTATCTCTGGATACAATAAAATGTGTGAGAGCATTCAGGATACTGAAATTCGATTAGAACGAATAAAAACCCACATTGTATGAACTCGAGGCTTGCATCCCCAAGCGCTTCACACATTCCATGTCTTTACCCCAGCTACGTAATTTCCATGTCATCTGGGGTACTGATGAAATATCTCAACGGATACAAAATTGAGTAGACGCCATTTGAAAATGTAAGAAACTGCTGGGTTACACGACCGTGAGTGAGGTTTAGTGAAATCTTGTTATCGTTATACTTCTATTCCTTACTTGGTTGTCGTCAACTATTTACCGAGAAATCCTGATCTTGTTATCAAACTTAGATTTGCAACGGAAAGATTTCAGGCGGAGCTAGAGGCACTAATATTAGCTGACATTACAGATATCAGGAAACATATATGGATGGTACTCTCGGCGCCCCTGAATTTAGAAACAAACTGCAAACCGCAAACCAAGGGTCTACACCCATTCAAAAAGGTTGAAACTCTTGTTAATAAGAGTATTTCTTTTTATACTTGAAGAATTTCATACGGTGGGGATCTCAGCAAACATACATTATTGGGTGGAGATGATTATTTCTGTTTTTTCGTCTTATATTCTCAAAACGTGTTCGTTAATATCCTGAGAGATTATTTCAGGCATTTGGTAGTCCCACAACCTCAAATGAGATTTTGATACTTTCGCAGGCATATAAAGGAAAACTCACATTCCATTGTCGAATCATGCCATTTTACCATTACGAATCTGCTTCATTATATCCATCAGTATACAGTATACTCGCAACCTATCTTTGGATACAATACAATGTGTGAGAGAATACAGGATACTGAAATTCGATTAGAACGAATAAAAACCCACTTTGTATGAACTCGAGGCTTGCATTTCCAAGTGCTTCACATATTCCATATCTTTACCCCATCTACGTAATTTCCATGTCATCTGGGAACTGATGAAATATCTCAGTGGATACAAAATTGAGTAGACGCCATTTAAAATCGTATAGGAAACTGCTATGCTACACGACCGTGAGTGAGGTTTAGTGAAATCTTGTTATCGTTATACTTAATGAAATTCTATTGCTAACTCGGTTGTCGTCAACTATTCACTAAGAAATCCCGATCTTGTTATCAAAGTTGGGTTTGCAACGAATTTGTTTGAACAATGGAAAAATTAGGAAACATATATGGATGCTCCTTTCGGTGCCTCTGAATTTAGAAAGCAACTTTAAACTACAAACCAGGGATTTACACTCATTCAAAAATTATATGAATTGAATAGATCAAAAATGGATCAAAGTCGTCGATTTCTATCTGAAAACTTTCGAGAATGAAAAGCATTATTTGCTTTTCTGAGACAGCTGAGTTGAGAGACAGCTGGCGAATGCTTGGCAAAACGTCGAACAGAAGGAGTAAACATGATGGAAGTCAAAACATTGTATCACCAATACTTTATTAATCTTCAAAACATGAGATTATTATAAGAGTTTCTATTGAAAATAGGATATTTCAATTGTGTCATATTTGACACTATAGAAATATCCAATTTACCAAAAATCTATACTCGGCTGACCACGGCTATTCCTTTCATTTTTAACTCTTGCAATTCAGCCGTTTTCCAGTTTTAGCGAGACTAACGAACAGCAATAGATTTTTATACAGGGTGTCTGTAAACAAATGCGGGAATTAAGGAGATGATTCCTCAATGAAAATAAGCAGGGGTAGTTCATATAAATTTTTTTCGAAATTAACCTCCATTACAAGATACAGCCTTTGGAAGGCGATGACAGTTTTAATTTTTTTCAGGAGTCCTAAAAATTCTCTTATGGTTTCCCATCCAGTTCTGGAGAAAAAAGTCTCTTGCAAATTCCGATGAAGTCGATACTTTTTTCGTATCTTCCATGGAATGAAAATGAAGATATTGTTCATGGTCAAAATTGATTTTGACAAAAGAAAAAAGATTTTCTATGATTCTTTCAACAATTTTCAGTTTTATAAGAGTAAAGTTTGATTTTTTCCGAGAAAAGTATCGACTGTATCGAAATTTTGCAAGAGACTTTTTTCTCCAGAATTGAATGGGAAACTAAAAGGCATTTTATTTTACGAAAATCAATCCCTCATAATTTTCAAACGAAAATTATGAGAGGTTGTTATTTTCAACCCCTAATAATAAAGTTATGAAATCTACAAAATTTGTGTGAGTTACATCTATTTAGTGCTTCATATTATGTAGAATTTTATAAATCAGTGTTTTTAAGAAGCCGTAAAAAAATTAAAAACTGTTAACTTGTCATCGCCTTTCAAAGGTTGCATCTTGAAAGGGAGATCGATTTCGAAAAAAATTTATATGAACAACCTCTGCTTATTTTCATCGAGAAATCATCTCCCAAAGTCCCTCGCATTTGTTTACAGACACTCTGAATAATTAGAGAGATTCATAATTATAAGGTCGCAGTGGAATGTCAATCCTTAACAATATACAATCACGAACTACAGATATTATAATTAAATACCATTTATATTGAGACGATCTCCAAGTCGATAAAATCACGAATAATAATTTCGATGTTCCACCTAATTCGTTGCCTGTTTGTTTTCAAGTGGCACTCGAAAACAGTCTTCACGATAAGGTGATTCCGGCACTCAACCGGAGAGCGTTAAAATTAGAATTTGCTCTCCGACTGACCATTATCAGAGTTCATAAATTTTCCAAGAACACCGCCGTTTCTAACTTTTCGCGCCTTGCTTTCAGAGAGAGCTTTATTCAATTTGACGCTCGCACTAAGCGGGTGATAATTTATTACGAAATACCTTGTATTCTAATTATATTCTCAACTTCTTCCCACTTCAAAACGAACTTTTATATAGGATTTTATTAAACACCAAATAAAAACTCAACGAACGTTTTCCAGACGACCTTACCGGGAACTTTTCCAATTACATCAGGAGAATTTCCGATTATCTGAAGCGTGATCACGAGAATACTTATCATTTCTCTAATTTCTGCGATGGAAAAGGTAATTAATTGCATAATAGGCTAGCGTTGACTTTATATTTTCTTCTGTTCTTCGTATTTTTCAAATGGTTTCTCTTTTATATCGTTCAGCTGGCTTATCGTGTATGGATTATACAATTCACAATACAGCATTAGTTTATATTTCTCACATTTATGAAGGGTTTTCCAATAGGAGGTATTATTTTGATATTCAAAGAAAAATGCAATTTCTCGGATGGTCATTTCATAATGAAGAAGAAGCCATGCATTAATAGTAGAAAATAACATCAGGCAAATGACCAACACGACCACGCTTACAGGACCATATCCTTTTAATGAATTTTTCCATAACCAAATCGCAACGTGGCTGCCTTATGTCCTCGATAGCCTCACGAATTTCATCTTTGAGGTCTTGAATCGACGCTGGGCTATTGGCGTAAACCTTCTCTTTCACGTGGCCTCAAAGGAAGAAGTCGGAAGGTGTTAAATCACAAGATTTCGGTGGTCAATTGTGATCACCTCTTGGAGAGATAACCCACTTAGCAAAGACACGACGTTGTTGATGATCAGTTGGCTTGAGTTCTTGTGTTAATTCAACTTTATAAGCCTTAAGACCCAAATCTGTATGCAAAATACGGTGTAATGACGTTTGTAGAATGCCTAATTCCAAAGAACGACTAGGAATGAACAAACCTGGGTTTTCTACAACACTTTCTGCTACAGCAGCAATATTCTCGGCTGTTCTTGAGCGACGTGCACGGGTTTTATTCTTCACATCATTAACTTGTCCCAACAGCTCAAGTTTTTTTTTACCAATTTCTTTATTGCGGTCCGACAAGGTGCTTCACGACGACACAAAAATGTTCGAGTTTTACGAACCGTCTCTGCCAAATTTTCACCATTTTTATAGTAAATTTCAATAATTTCAATGCGTTCTTATAGCATGTATCGTTCTATTTATATTAATGGAGTAGTTTCTACTTGTCAAATGTCAAACAATGACAGCTTCAAACGTGACATCTATCGAAATAGAGGGCTATTCAAAATAACATTTCTTATTGGAAAACCCTTCAGATAGCTTGGGAAATGAATACTTATTTGTCAAAAAGTAGATTGGAGAATTTCATAATCAAGCCTTCAAGATAAATTTGGAAATATTTCGTCGAGAGAAATACACAGTGAAGTTGCCAAACTAGTGCCTTTCAATAGACACTTACAGAAAAACTAGAACATCTGCACGGAACCAGTTTACGAAACTTGTTCGCAAAAAAAACTCAAAATTAGATAAATGAGCGACTCCGGAAAAATTAGCAGAAATATTAGAGGACTATGTTTTTTAATATGAAGAAAAAACGGAGAGGATTAGAAAGAATGAAGATAAGCCAGATGGGTTGCAAATTTTTTCCATATATGCCCCTTCGAATTGGCTTGGCTAGGCAATGAGGCAGCTAATTGCTCAATTAATTATTTTCAAAAGGAATATGATCTCCTGGAATACTTCACTGGTCAGGTGGAATATAACCCAATATTTCCAAAACTTCCGAAGGTGGCACGAAAAACTTATCGAATAGTAAATGGTTAGTGAGAAATGAAGAAAACGAATATATTTATGTCCTGTTCACTTATACCTTAAACTCATGAAAAAAAATCGACAAATTCAACTGATAGACTTCTTAACGCTTCACATCCAAATTGAGAAAGAGGAATTTGGCAGAAAAATATGGCTGTTGGAATAAAATCAATTTTGAAATGGACAACAATATCAGCAGACGATATTGGAATTAGCACAAAAATGTTCAAAATAACAAACCATTCTCATAGAGCGTCGGCCATTTCATGATTGGCCAAAATAGTTATTTAATAAACTAGGTTATTAAAGACAGCGACTAATGGTCAAGATATTTTAATGCGTGAGCGGAGCGTTAATAGTTCGAGACCATTAGTCGCCCGATTAATAACCGAGTTTATTACAAGATTTTTCCGACGATCTAAACATGAAAAGTGTATAAATTCTTGATTAAAATACATTCTCAACTCTCACAAGACATATGTACATTTGACGTAATGGAACTTCTATGTTTCTATGTAGAGTTTTGACATTTCTCGTAGTGCTTCTGAATACTTTTTGTACGGTTGCCATGAGGATTGCACATTAAAATGGCTAAAAAATTGAGCATTAAAATGGTTCATTAATGCTCAATTTCGTACACATTAAAAGCACCTTTTATTTCGAGATCAGCGGAAAAAGTAATTAATGAACAAGAGTTAATCAAAATTACGGGACAATCCTTTAACACTTATTCAAAATCTTATACAGGTAAATCATGAATCTGCAGCCAATCAACATCATCACAGAACAGAATAAGATTTATCAAATCTTTCATCAGATGGGATTCCGTCTGCTGTAATCGAAAGGAACAATCCCCAAATAATTAACTATGGCAATGGTAACTGTTACTTCAAAAACTCATTTAATCATCTCATTATCACAAAACATTTTTTGTCCCATGAATCGTTATTTTCTTGACTTTCTCAAATGTGGCCGTATAGCTGTTAGACATATTTTCTCGTGAAATAGTCATGCCGAATATTAAAGCTGATAAAATTTCTCTCTTGTAACTTTAAAGTTTCTTGCTTATCGACCATTCCGCACATAACATTTTTTCTAAAATCCATTTTTTACAATTGAACTCCAAAACATGAGAAGAAATTTGGCCAAATTTTTAAACCATTTTGGTTTATTGCCTCTTAAGTTAATCTTTTGAATTACCCATCTATTATTTCCACGTTGTTGGCCTTGAGGTAACTGGAATTAGATATAATCATCAGTTGATCTTAATGACAGAGTTTTCACTAGATCTTCAAATGGCCCGTTACTTTTTGAATTGCTCTTTCCATCAAATTTCACTGTTGTATCATGTATTCCCTGATTTCGAATTCAACGTTATCTCTGGAAAGTACAGTAACAAAACCACAAACGAGCCAATAAAAGCGTGGATGATAAGGATTATATTAAAACTGAACAATACGCTCAACTCCCCACGGGTTAAATGGTTTCGTATTTTGAACGCTTGATATTGCATAAAAACGATTCAAATTCGCGAGCGTTTTTGTTTCGCTCTTTGCCATTTTCGGGAGCTCCAATGAAACATCACTTCCCCAATTAGAACTCCCCATTCAATGTGAAAGAAATTTTAATCTGAATGAATATGGAGGTAAATATACACATCGCGTTGTGAGATATACATACAGTGGGAACAGGTAATTCGTGAGAGAGGTGTTTTTCGGTATAATACCGAAAATATCGAAGCCGTAGCTTAGAGTGTGCTCAAAAATCGTTCTCATGAATTGAACATTTCGAGCACCCGTAGAAACTGTTCTGGTAAGTCAAAATGGTTCATGATGGTTCAAGAATAGAAGCCCCATGACCATCTTCTAATCAGGCCTACAATGATTTGGCCAGAAAATCTTCTTTTCGGATAAAACTCATTTTCATCTTGGTGTTTACATAAATAAGCATATGGGGATTAAAAACCCACATATTATGACATTAGAAAAGCTAATACATCCGAAAAGACACAAGACACTTATGTATGTTTGGTACAATTGAGTATTTAAACGCGAACATTCGTGAGGCTGAGATAGGGTCACAGGTTCAGTTGTTAACACCCTGCTTGATATTGCATGAAAACGGTTCAAATTCGCGAACGTTTTTGTTTTAATCTTTGCCATTTTTTGAAGCTCCAATAAAACATCACTTTCCCCATTAAAATTCCCCAATCAATATGAAAGAAAATTTAATACAGAATACAATATTGTTAGAATAGTTGTCTCTTAAAAAAATCAATATATAGCTTGAAATAAGCTTCGAAGATATGGAATGATTGTTTTAATTCATTAATGGCAGACTTGGATTTCAAACGATCTAAATCAGATTTTTGCTTATTTACATTTATTAAACAGGACATACGATGCTATATTTTGCTCTATGTAGATGACATTTTGTTGGCATGCAATTATGAAAATTTTCTCACTCATGTGAAAACTAAACTGTGGTGAATCTGGGCGTTATTATACAAGAGCATCTGTTTTCAAGAAAAAACATCAGAGTTTATGAATATGATTTAAATCTCGCGAAATAATGAAAGTTAAAAAAGTTTGAACTAAAAATACCCTTCGCGCCCCCCTAATGATACGATTGTGCTTGACATGAAAGAAATGCACTCAATCTTATCGATGCGTATTTTTCATATTAGTCAATGTGTAAACTTTCAGCACTTTATGTGACTCCGTTTTGCGAAAATGTGGCAAAAAGTGTGGACAAGACGTCATCTTCAAAGGGCACTAGCTCCTTAACTAAGCAATTTTGCATTATATGATTTGGGTCGAATCTGTCTAAAATACGATCTATAATGTCCACTAGAAGTTTGTCGGTCTAATTACGGGACACCCTGTATAATATTCCGGTAACTTTGTATGAAGATAATCAGAGTACCATCAAATTACTCAAGAATTTCGAGAACAATAGAAGATGTAAGCATATAGAAATCAAGTATCATTTTGTGATAGATTTGATAGTTAAAAAAATTATAGAAGTTATTTATATAAACACAAATGAACAGATAGCCGATATCTTCACCAAAAGTCTCGATTTTATTAAATTTGGTAGTTTCGTTAAGATGTTAAATCTTTCTTAGGTTTGAGGGAGGGTGTTAGTATAGGTAAGCAAACTTATATTGTGATATTTTATGTATTAAGTGTGCCGGGATGTCACAATTAATATGTAGTTAACAGATGAAATGTAAAAAGTGAATGTTGAATGAAAAGTTGTAAAAGCCACAATTTCTTAATATTTAACGAATATAACAACTCAATCTCATACCAGAAAATCAAGGAAATAACATTCAACGTTAATCATTAAGAAAATGCGACTTAAACATTATCTTGATTAGCGATTTCAGTTTTTTCATCTCTAAATGTAACTTTGTTATCTAATGAGATTTGATAATATCACACATAAAGCACAACACTCCTTGTATCTCCCCTCTATCATCATCATCATTTCTGTATCGTATTATCCCTGATTTCGAATTCCATGTTATCTCTGAAGTTTTAACGAAACGAAACCAGAAACGAGTCAATAAAAGCGCACATGATAAGGCATGCATTCGACTGCATGAGTTCGACCGATTAACATCTCCTCCATACGCTCCGTGAACTGATAAGATTGCAATCGGTGATATTGAGATAATATTGAATTGTTTACATTCTTAGTCGAGAATTTCCTACAAAAATTTTAGTCAAATAGAAGAAAATGGGACTCACTAGGGAAAATAAAGCAGAAATTACAGAAATAGTGAAACAAACTATATCTGAAGTTATGGATACGTATGTTAATAAAATTGCTGAAAAAGTGCTCGAAATGATTGAACTGCGAAGTGGAGAGGAAGAAAAAAAAACTTAGTAAAATACTGAAGGATTACGATAAAAAAATTGATGTTCTAGAACAGAATAACAAAACTCGAAATATAATTCTGTTTGGTGTTCCAGAAGATCCACAAGAAGATATATATGAGAAAATTACTACATTTTGTGAAGAAGTGGGTATTATTCGCCAGGAGAACTTAATTAATAAATGTTTTAGAATTGGTAACCTTGTGAGCAATAAACACCGACCTATCCTAGTGAAGTTTTGCACAGAAAAACACCGTGATATATTCATGACTAATAAAAAGAATTTTTACAAAAGGAAAATTCAAGTGAAGGAAGATTTGACTAAAAAGCGATATGAAATGTATAAACAAGCTTCGAAAGAATTTGGTTACAAAAATGTTTGGACACTACATGGACGAATAAAGATAAGTATCAACGAAGAAGTTTATATCTTGGATGATATTTCTGATATTGAAGATCTAAAAAGAAAGCACCCAGATTCGCTGCTTCAGAGTCAAACCACTAATCAGACTCAATAAGTTAACAAATGAATGTATTCAAATTATGAAATTGTTTGTTTTTGAGATAGTTTGGTCACTGATATTGTAGAGATTTTTATATATTTTTTAGTTGATCTAATGGGGGCTAAATTGAGTTGATGTGTATTAGTTTACATTGATATTTGGGGTTACTGATGGATGATTCGGGGGAAGATCTTATTGGGGTGGAAACAGATGTTTTTGTTGATTTTGATCAGGCTCGCGGGGAATTTGGGAAGGAGAGAATACTGAATATAGTACATTTTAACATAAGGAGTGTTCAAAAGAATTTTGATAATCTTTTGATATGTTTACAATCTTTGGAATATGAAAATCTCGATATAATAGTGCTTTCTGAATGTTGGTATGTTCGTAACTTGATCGAGTTTGATATTGCAGGTTTCAATGTTTATTACAATAAATCTAGATATAATCAGAATGATGGAGTTTTATTGTATGTTAGAGATGAATTTGATGTTGAACATGAAATCATAGAACTGACCGAAGTGAACCTTTTAAGATTATCTTTAACTAAAGACCATGAAACTTTTGGAATAACAGCTACCTATAGACCACCAGCAACACAGGTAAATACATTCATTGCTGATTTGTCCGATTGTATTTCAAATTTAGTGAAGCATGAAACTGAAATATTGATAGGTGATATGAATATAAATTTAAAAGAGAACACAAATCAATCAATTTTATATCAGTGTTCTTTGAGTCAGCATGGATTTGTCTCATATATTAACAAGGAAACTAGGCAATCGGCACATTCATCTAGTATATTGGATCATATTTTTGTTAGAAATAAAAGTACAATGAGACGAAAATATTCTTTCAGTTCCGGGGTTTTCCACACCTCCCTCACGGATCACTACGCAATCTGCTTATTCGTCCGGTTATTAAAAAAAGATGATAATGTTGAACAAAGAAAACATACGAATAACAAGATCACCACCCACATAAATTATGTTGTCTTGGCAGATAAATTGAAGAATGAAAGTTGGAGTGATGTTTTAGAAACTAGAGATTCTCAGAAAGCTTTTACTATTTTCGAAATAAGCTCAAAAAATTCATTAAATCAAGCCAATACCAGAAAAACACAAAAATTCAAATCTGAAAAAAATTAAACCGTGGATAACGGTCGGTCTAGTAACATCGATGAAAATTCGTGATAAAATGAAAAGGAAATTACAGTTGAATAGTACGGATACAGATAGGCAGAATTTTAAGCTATATAGAAATAAATTGAATTCTCTCATTCGTAAAACTAAAAAGATTATTATTCCGATAAAATAAAAAACGCAAGTGGAAATTCTAAGGAGATGTGGTCGGTCGTAAATGATATAACAAACAGATACAAAAAAAGAGAATCACCGAGGTCAATAACAGATGATATAGGGAACACTTTCACTGATGATAAGGATATTGCAAATATTGATAAAGAAACCGAATAATGGCAGCATGTTCAGGTTAAAGAGTAACGATTCGTCTATGTTCTTAAACCCCGTAGATAGAAACGAAATAATACATGTCATTGCTTCTCTTAAAAATGACGCTGCGCCAGGTCCTGACGGTATTTCAGCTGGGCTCATAAAATTGTTACACGTACATCTTTTAACACCTTTGGTTCATATTATTAATTTGGTATTTGAGAGCTCTAATATGCCCCTTGAATGGAAAGAATCGCTAGTGATATGTATACACAAATCGAATGAAAAAAACAAACTCACCAACTTTAGGCCAATTTCACTAATCAGCAACTTCGCGAAAATATTTGAGAAGTGCTTAAAGTCTCGAATTGCTCAATTTCTTGAACGTTACAACATCCTAGGCTCAAACCAATTTGGTTTCAGAGAAGGAAAATCCACTCAGGGTGCAATGGAACAATTTCACTCACTACTTGTTGAGGGTATGAACGGGGATAAGAAGTGTATGTCGGTATTTCTGGACTTAGCAAAAGCCTTCGATACGGTGTCGCATGAGTTGTTGTTTGACAGACTTACAGCAGTGGGTGTTAGGGGTGGTTGTCTGCTATTACTCAAAAATTATTTAAAAGATAGAGTACAGAGGGTTTCGTTGAATGGGAAACTAAGTGAGAAAAGAACTTTGATTATGGGTATACCGCAGGGAACTGTCTTGGGACCGCTTTTATTTCTCATATACGTGAATCAGTTGTTATTGCTGAAGATACCAAACGGCGAAATTATATCTTATGCCGATGATACCATGTTATTTTTTGTGGGTGATACATGGGATGGAGTGTGTGAGGATGCCGAACAAGGTATGAGAATTGTGAATGCCTGGCTTGCGGAAAGCCTGCTAAGCCTTAATATTGCCAAGTCTAATTTCATCACGTTTTCCTTGATGAGAAACAAACAACCTAGTTTTTCTACACTTCCAGTACATAAAACAGACTGTGAAGACTCTAGCTGCTCATGTCCGAGAATATATAGGGTAACTAGCATAAGGTATTTAGGTGTTTATATAGATCAATATATGAGATGGGACGTACATGTAGAGTATTTGAAGACACGCCTTAAAAATGTTGCATATATTTTCTACAGACTACGTGAAGTAACATCTGTTCCCTTCATGCTGAAAATTTACGATTCCCTTGTAGAATCGTTGCTAAGATATGCCGTGGTGGTGTGGGGAGGCCTGTTCGATACCGTGCTGGAAGGCTTGCAAATTATACAAAAGTATATTTTCAAGATCATTCTGAATGTTAGAAGAACACATAGCACGGAATTATTATTTGAAAAATGCAACAGACTTAATTTACGACAAATTTATATTTCTGAATGCTTAATACATCAGATCAATGGAAGTAAAAATCTCATTGAACATGATTTTTCCACTAGACATCGATGCGACCAAAACTTGCGGGTGCCACTTATTTACAAAAGCCATCTGCAACGAAGTATTCAATATCTCGGTCCAAAGTTCTACAATATATTGCCAACTTCATTAAGATATGTGAACACAAAAAACAAAAATAGTAAAAATAGCATTTTACAATATGTTAAACAACATTTCCAGAAATTTTTGAATGTTATATAGTAATTAGTATACTAGTTTTCTCCTTCCTGGGTTCTTACGTGAGAGGGACCTATAGTTTGAAATGTATAATTTATGCAGTAGGGATTATTCGGTAACCGAGAGATCCTGTGTAACATACAGGCTCCTAGCTTAGGTTATACGGGGTCTCAAAATCAACTACATATATAACAATTGTATATATAATTCCGAATAAATATTATTATTATTATTATTATTATTACCTATATTAAAACTGAACAATATACGCTCAACTCCCCACGGGCTAAATGGCTTCGTATTTTTGAACGCTTGATATTGCATGAAAACGGCTCAACCTTTTTGTTTCACTCTTTGCCATTTTCGGGAGCTCCAATGAAACATCACTACCCCAATTAAAATTCCCCATTCAATGTGAACGAAATTTTAATCGTTATGAATATGGAGGTAAACATACACATTGCGTTGCGAGAGACACATGCCTAATATGCGTATAATTCGATATTTTCCGTGACCTATTTCTGGCGGTAATGCGGAGACTTTCCCTCACGTTCCTGTGCTGCGGACGTGCCCCACCACTACCGGAAAATGCTCCAGCAGAGCCTGAATGAAATCATTGAAATCCCTCTAATTTTCACGCTCGCCTTCATGTTTGTATCGGGGCACAGATTGCGTCGACGAACTAATTATTGCCTTGAAAAAATGGACGTATTTTAGCCCTAGGTGATAGAGCGAGTTCTACATCAGTGAATGCACTTGTGGGTTGTTTTATTTTATTTGGTCGGGAACAAAAACCATTTTGCTACATTCTGCGTATGAACTATGCGAGTTATGATTCATTTGATATCGTTGCAGAAAAACATTCGTAACAACATGAAGTAGAAAGGAGATATAATATCGTTCGAAGCATACCTGTGATACCCGAAACCTCAACATCTGTTATCCTGAACATAGACTCACCATCACTGAAAAACACCAAACCAATGCGTGCATTAAATTATTTCATAGACTTCCAGCAAACCCGAAAAGATGTGCAAAGATTGATACATTCAAGAAGAACATAAAAGAATTGTGGATAAAGCTAGAGCCTCATTCCATAGATGACTATTTAAATAGTTAGAACATTTGTCTATATTTTAAGAACTAGTGAATGATTTGTTTCTCTCTCTTTTTGACGTTGTTTCATTTGTTGTCCACTTACATAATGATATGATAGTGGTTTCTCTGAAATAGACATTATTATTATTGACTTGAGCCTATTAGCATAGAAAGGGTGTGATTTCTCACATCCCCTAGCGATCGGCTATCACACTCTTTATTAACATTCACTTATCCCGGATACCAAGTATCAGGAGGATCGAGATCTGAGGTCTTCGGTGTTCTTCTTCTCCGGGGTCCTGGGTTGTTCGTCCTTCGTTGCTTGACCCTGGGTTTCTCGGTTGATGTCGTGGTAGTCGGTCTTGCATGGCTTTTTGCATTACTTCGTTTTAGTTTCCATCCAAATCTAGCTCCTTGAGGTTGGACTTTAGGCTCTTAGGAATAATTCCTGTGGTTGATATGAGAATGGAAATGGTTCTGGTACTGGACATTTCCCACTGCCTTTCGATCTGAATTTCAAGCTCTCGATATTTTAATATTTTTCACCAAATTTTTGACGTAGATTGTTGTTAATCGGGATAGCTACGTCTATAAGTATTGATTATTATTATTATATAAGAAGACACATGTATCTTCGAGAATGATAGATACACCCTTTTGAATATTGAGGGTTGAAAAAACGCTATGGAGATAATCGAACCCAGCGATGAAAATCCTTACCAAGCAAGGAAAGAACGCTCAAACTATTTTAAATGGAATAGAAACCATTTATGCTAGACAGCGCCTTAGTTTAACAATGAATTACAAGTACAGAAAACTATCTGCAACATGGAGGACACCCGTTTGAAATGAACATCTATCTACATTAGTTGGAGTATCAGCGACCAACATTTTTTTCAAACTCCACACAAGCACCTACCAGTCCGTTCACGAAAGTTTGAGCACATAGTAGGCGTTTGTTCATTCATCTGAAGTTGGCAGTATTTACTGTCATAAGGTGAATTAAAGTCAACGTTGCCGAATGAACTTGGCCTCGTCCGACGAGCTTGCAAGTTATTAAAGAACTCTATGCAATATCCAGGGCCGTATCTAGGTACTACTGCGCCTGTGGCAAGATTCTCTTCAGCGGCCCCAAATTGGCGTAGATTTTTTTTAATTAATTGTGTTGAAAAATCTACCACAATTTGGATGCCCGATTATTTCAGATGTTCCCCTCAGAGCATCATTATTTTTTATACAGTGTAAAATAGCATCAATGATCACTTTCAATATAGGTATGTCTCCATCTATTTTTTCGTTTCTCATTATTTTCATCAGCTCATCATCAATAAAAGTATCAATTTTCTTTTTTTTTTCAAAAGCTTTCAACTTTTTATAATTCTTTCTATGACTGGTGGAATTTTCGTGACGAGGTAACAAAGGATTCAAATGTTTCCAATCATTGAAACCAGTAGCCAAATTGTTGTTCGTATCATTGAAAAGTTTACATGAAAAACATAAAAGCGTGTCTAAATCTTTACAATAGATGAGCCAATTTCTGAAAATCTTTCTCCATTTTTTTTGTGTTTGTGAATCAATGTTTTTCAAATCGACTGTTGATCATCAAAGGGTAATAGTCAATGTCATCGCAACAAATTGGGCCATGCTCGGCATACATCTCAATCGTATTTTCATTTACTGTCTACGTTGTTGGATTGTTAAAAACAATCTTAAAAATTGTTTGCAGTTCATGATTTTGTTGAACATTTTTTTCATTATCTAGGTTTTGACAAGATGTAAATTCTATATTTTTTCCTCGCTCGTCTTTACTATCTGGAGAACTAGATACAGAATGAGAAGGACTGCCAGTTGTGGATACTTTGGTAGTACCTACAAGGTTTTTGTGGTAGCAAAACTTTGATACCTATGTCACTAGTATTGGCTTTTAAGACAGCAGTCTTTTGAGCACGCAGTGCTTTATTCTTTGTCCCTGATAACTTTTTAGGTGGCATGTCTGCAAATGAACAATCGTAAACTGAGCATAACTAAGTATTTTTTAACCCTTTGAAGCATCTTTTATTTTTTATCTTCATTATGAAACCAACCTGCGCGAAAAATTAAAAAAATACATGGTTTCTGTCGGAGACCACAATGCTTCAAAGGTAAGCCTAGGATTCTGCAAACATTGGAGAGATGATATCTGGTAAAATTTTTTTTTTTTGAGAAATTTGTTAGTGAAACTACAATTTCTGAATGCATTAATAATTTAATACTCAATCAACAACCAACACTTTATATCAACTTTTTGTTTCAATTAAATTGGTTTCAGATTTCTAACTACTCCTCAGAAAGACTCAAAAAACAAAAAACCAAAATCAATTTTTCCGGAAAAATTTTGAAATATTGACAATGCTATTATTCCTCCTCACTTCCGCAGAAACCTAAGCTTAATACTTCAATACAGCAATAAATAAGTTTTGATAAATGATTCGATTTCGTTTAACTCTGCAATTACACTTGTTCTCTTCACTCTATTCTTTGTTCACCTCAGAGGCGCCCATTCACTGTTCCAGTCTTAGAGAGCCCTTTTCGGCTTGTCAGCGGACACATCTATGTACACGCGGTCGGTTTTCACATACAACCTGGCGGAGTCGCGACATCACTCCTTACGCAAAAAATATTTTTGGCGTATACATGAAAACCGTGACATGTGACAGGTTAGTCCAATATTTGGTTGGCGCTTTTTTTTAATTCTTTGAAATTTTTTGACGCTCAAATTTTTTTTCATTTGATATTTTCGGCGCCCCTGCGGACCTTGCGCCTGTGGCGGGGGCCACTTGGCCTAGATACGGCCCTGGCAATATCGACAACATTGCGCATCAATCTTACAAGAAAATAAAGAACATAACCTAAAATTTCAATATACACAGTGAAATATGCAAAATTTACATGGCCAACCGACGGCTCAACCTTTCGTGAACGGAGTATATGCAATATTTCCCTCCATGGTTGTTCCTGGTGTCCATCGTGACCTACAAACTTCCTTACCGTTCTAGCAGAAGGGCTGCTTTTTGCATCTACATTAGTTGGACTATGAGCGACCAATACTTTTTTCAAATTCCATACACACCTGGGTCTGACGAAGGTCAGTGCCAAATGACAGCAGCGTGTGTTTCCGTCAAAACATTTTTGAGCACTCGTTCTCCTTAAACGAGTGCTGTAACGTTTTGCCCAAATGTCTGTAATTTTCTAATTTATAACCGAAAATTGTCTCCAACTATAGGATTCTACTCCCTGATGACGAATTCGTGTTCAAATTATTCAATTCTGTCCGTGCGGCCGTCGAACCGTAAGCACAATAACTTCCGAAGGGATTGTGCTAGAGATTTGACATTTTCAGGGTATTTTCGATTCGCAAATGTCTCGGGTGAGTTTGTTCACCAGCCAAATCGTACAGGGTATTCCAGAAAATATGGCCATTCGAAATTGTTGTTCCTCAATATCTCAGAAAAAACAAAACCCATCGAAATGAAATGTTGCTACCAAATGCAATAATGAGCTTCTTACAAAATTTGGCGCCCATATTGTGAACAGAACCATGGAAAATTAAATTGAAATACTCGAAAGAGGAAACTTCACCTTTCCATAGAAAGATGAAAGTGAAATTGTTTTTGTGAATGGAGATCGATATTCTGAATGCTCATCCAAAATTTCGTGCCCATTGTCTGAACAGAACCATAGAAAATTCATTATGACTATTGAAAAAAACAATCTTTATATTTTTATAACAGGATATGCGATTCGAGTGAATTTTTTCTGTGAATAAAGATTCATATACTGAATCTTCATGCAGTAAAAATTCAATTGGAATATTAAAAGAAGATTTTTTTTATTTCCATAACAGAATATCTGATTCGAGTGAAATTTATTTCGAAAATAACAACTATACTGAATGTTCAAGGAGATATTATCATCAGAACCATAGAATTAATTTTTTACGTATTTCATTTTTGAATAATTTTCAGAATATTATTCCAATTATGCTGAGATACTGCATTCATACATTTGGTATCAATATAAATATTAAGGTAATAGTCTTGATGCTCCTCCAAAGAACGAGCGCTCAAAGGCTCCTGCTCTGGGCTTTTCTTAAATTTTTTCAATAAACCATAGTGTTATTCAATTTTTCAGATTATTTAGTTTATTATGATATAACTTCTTTGAATGATAAATATTTGTTGGTTTCCACGAAGTTTTTTCTTGATATTTATTTTCAAATTATTGTTTCGTCTATAAACTTTCAAAATTATTACAAATTTTGGCCGTCATTTTTGATTCTGTTTTTGTTTTAATCTCATGAATTTTAATGTTCTTGTTCACGTGTTAGTTTTTACAAGTGAAGTACTTTTTTGTTTGAATGTCAATGAAAATGAGTGAGTTCAACCTAATTGCGTTCAAAATCACCCTCGGCCTAAACATCGAAACTTACAGACATTTGAACATAACTAGCAAGCTCTTTCCCATGGACTTATCTGCAAAATACGAAGATCATGCATTCGAGTCCCTCTGGGGGGAAGTCGAATTTTAGGCGAACGAATGTTAGAACTCTGATAAAATTACTGTCAGATTCAGAAGAAACATATTTTCTCAATAAAATGCAGCACGACTTATCTTACATATTCAAATTTAAGGGGTTGGGATTGCCGTGTAGAGGCATGAAATGGTATGAGGATAGCTTCTCTTAGGAAAATGTTTTACATAAAAGCCATCATCATCCCTTCACGCGGCAACCCCAACTCCTCAGATTTGAATAGGGAAGATGGGTAAGGTATGTTGTTGAAAAGGTCCTGTTCTTCAGAATTTGAATAATTTAATTGGGACAGTCCACATTGAAATTATAATTTTCATAGGATGTTGAACGCACATTGCTAATTGGTTATCTATAGAGTAATAATTCAGATTTTTTTTCAATATGGGTAATTCGTTCAAGGATTTAAATTTCTGGGAATATTTCGAATAACTAATTCAGAAAACAAACAACATTTGGGTACCGTGACAAGACCCTTCTATTACAAGCGTGGAAAAAGTCAATATGACACATAAGAAATATTTGGAGCATAGACTAACTAAACGGAGTTTGTCTATGATTTGGAGAACTTGTCATTGTATATTTTGTAATGATAATTGCTTTATATTGATTGATGTAATAAAAGTACTTTGGTCCTCCATTGACATGGTATAATCGTATTTGTTAGTTGGAATACTCTAGAATACTGAAGACATATCAATTCAAAAAATATAATTTTAGAGCTAAATCGATGAAGCTTCTGACAGCAGTGAATAATAACCCATTATTCATTTGTGATAATGGGTATTATTATGGGCGAGCAAACAGACATAAAACAGCTGGCTTATACAGTAGTCCTGGATAAGTATTAATTTTGCGTTGTAGAATGTTTTCAAGTGTTGTACGATATGCCATTCGAAAGATCTTGTCTTTCCGAATTTGACAATATTGAGAAAGAGTGTGAGGTATTTGTATAATCTATAAAAATGAATCAGAAAAAAGAGTGTCTTCATTGAAATTTAGACAGCAAAGATTATTTTCTCTAAATGTTGACACTCGCGCTGCTGTCACTCCTCTAAACGGACACGCAAAATTAGTCATCACAATGTGATGTAGGTATCCAGCTAGGGTAGGTTCGGCCAAATCGTCTATACCAGGGCTGTCCAGACCTGATATGATCCCGGGCCAATACAAATTTTTGAATAGATTGGAGGGCCGCACAAATGAAAAACATATTTTTGAAAAGGTTCAATAACGTTCAATACAGTTGATATTTAACTGTTACATTAAATTTCAGGTATTATAATTGTATATCTTCATATTCTTCATACAATGGTATAAGTGCTTCATTAATTTATCTTTCACAATCTTTTCAATATCGATATTAATGTTAGTTGTAGCCAGACGCAGTGCGTGTGTGATTGAATCATCCGATAGTGAGCATTTATAGATTTTATTAAATTCATCGTGGAATCCTCACTTTCTCTAAGATAGGTACTGCCCATCATCGAACCCATTTTTAAGCCGAGATTGGTTAATTTAGGGAAGCGATCGCCAAGGAGCTTGAAAAAATCTCGGAAAAAATCTATTCCAGACCGTGTTCTGCCCTTGTTAAAGGGGTCTGATTGTAGTCAGTCCTTACAGTCTCGATATCAATTGTTAACAATTGTTAACGGATGAGTAAAAAGTGATATATCACTCTCTAATTCTTTCAAATCTATGAATTGCTGCTCAAATTCCACAATTATATCGTCAATATATTTCAGGTGATTGTTCTTCCATTCTAATATTAAAAATATACCACGGGCCGCACAAATATCGACTGCGGGCCGCATGCGGCCCGCGGGACGTGCGTTGGACAGCCCTGGTCTATACAATGAGGGTTGGCGAATAGTACTCATCAGACTCATCGAAAGTGTTCATTACCTACTTAAAACGTTCTGAACTTACTACAGATTAACAGTACTCAATTGGATATACCTTTTGAATCGGCAATTGTATGATGTGATTGAATTCTTAATGTCGAACCAAATAACATCTGTTATTAAACATGTTTAATTATTGTGTGTACCTATACAAATATCAAGGATTGATAAACATGATGGATCATAGTTATAAACATATAGATGAGATTACGTGTTATCCCAAGATCAGTTATATGCATATTTCTAAGCTAGGAGCTAGCTTGGCGTCGGTCTGTTAG
The DNA here is from genome assembly GCA_013421045.1 of Propylea japonica. Taxonomy (NCBI): domain Eukaryota; kingdom Metazoa; phylum Arthropoda; class Insecta; order Coleoptera; family Coccinellidae; genus Propylea; species Propylea japonica. Next base: position 45,042,248 of record CM024246.1, on the reverse strand, counting down.
TCTATAAGTGTACTGATGAGATATCTGGATAAATTCTCTATGAGAACCATCTACCATGCAGTTTTTGAGTCGAAGTCACGTCATGGAATTATGTTTAATGGGCGTGCCTCGAAAGCAATAATTCAAATGTCCAATTTGCAGAAGAGGGCACTCCGCATTATTCTCAAACTAGGATAAGCATAGACATGTAGAGGACAATTCAGAAAGAATGGATTATTGACTGTTACATCAATGCATGTACAGGAATGTCTGATTTTTGTCTTCAGAAACAAAAATAAATTTGAATTGAACTCATCAAACCTATAAAATACAAGAAAAACAAACTTAGAATATCCCATGCACAGGAAAACATCTACAGAGAAAGAACCCAAATACACGTGCATCAAGTATTCCAACTCCATGCCAGACATGATAAAGAATGAAACTATCCTAAAAACATAAAAAAGGCAAATATACATGATGCTGCTTGACATAAAACCCTACAACGTTGAAGAATTCTTGAAGGAAGCTGAGACTTGGAGGCAGTCAACATCTGAATAGCGGTGTCTTTTTTTTTGTTGTTGTGACGTTGTTTCATTTCGAAGGCTACTTTGTCTGGCTTTGTACCTTTTATTTGAAATAAATCTATTGTTATTATTATTATTTTCTATCTGAGACAAGTTTGACGTAAAATTATACAGACCTTGCAGTATAAGGTATGAAAATTATACGAGCTGTTTGCACTGGAACATACTCTAACGCGTCCGTAAATCTCTGGGGTATTTTCCATTTTTTATTTTTTCAAGTGCATCCACCCTTAATTGTGTTTTTTTTTGCAGGAATCATCACGAGTGGAGGCGGATGCATGGTTGGCGAACGTTTAAACTCGAGTGGTTCACGCTTGAACGTAGCTTCTCCAGTGCAATCAGCTCAACCTTTAGCTGTCCATCATAAGTCAACCGACAGCATCCATGGAAGGCTCAAGTCTGTGTCGAGGCAGAGCTTGCTAGGTATGCTGATATGTAACTAAGTTTTTCTCTGGTGGTTCAGACCTAATTTTAAAACAACATTACTCTGTGGTCGCCGTAATGTATACTCACGAAAAATTGCACAATTTATTGTATCGTTATTGAGCAGTTAGTTATGTAATTTTGAGTCGATTGAATTTCTTGATTCGAAGATATTTACATTTTACTCATGAATATTCGACCGATTGGGCCAAAGTTGACCAGCCATGCTGAGATATTATTCGATTCCCTGATCTAACCTTACTCTTTTGGTTCGAAGGGTTTATGGTCGGTCAGATTGACTTTTGAGCTAGGATTCTTGCACAATGAGTCCAACCGAGTCATTCAAAATGTTGAATTCTTCGGCAAAATGTAGCTCTACTATTGTTGAACTCAAAGGACTTTATTGGTATGATATTTTGAAAATCTTTTCTTGAGGTATGTGAAAAGCACAATTTAAAATTATTTCTATATATACAGGGTGTTCCAATACAAAGATACAGACCTAAGTGACACTTTTTCAAATGTTACACCCTATAAATGACCCTTAAAACGGAAAGGCAAGCTTAAATTATGATGAGTTTTTTCAGATCACTCTGTACATTTGATGCACAATTTACGAGAAAATCGCGAAAAACTCACAATATGGAGTCATTTTAATTAGTTATTTATGAATTAACGAGTTACGCAAGCGATACAGAAAATATTTATTAGAGTAAATATATTAGCTAGTCCCCTAAAGAAAGAACAAATTGAACTCTGTTGTAATCAAAATGAATTCTTAAACATCTATTACGAATAATAGAAAAAGCTTTCTTATTTTAAATGGCACTCCCATCTCGTTGAAGGCATAACACAACAATTTTCTTTTTCTTTGATAGTTGATAGTTTACAGAGGGGTAACAGTCCACTGCGACCTTAAGGTCTATTGTGCCCCCTTACAGAGCTGTTCTGGTCGAAAACCTTCACAGCTCGCCTTCCAGTTCCAGGGATCTAATGAAATCTAGTAACTGTGAAGACAACGAGGCTAGTTCCTCACTCTTACAAGTTTCTTGTCCAAGGCATTTCCTCCTCAGGCTCGTAATGCCAAGGCATTCCGTGACTAGGTGAATGGGGTTTCTTCCTCCTCCCCACAGAACCTACACTCGTCAGTGTCCGACAATCCCATCCTCAACAGGTGCTTCCTAAGGCGACAATGTCCTGTAAGAAAGCCAGTGAGGAGGTGCAATTGCTTCTTACCAAGATCCAGATATCTTTTGGATCCCGCTGTCTCGAAGTTCCGAAGGAACTCAGTGGAATGATCCATCCCTGGGAGATTCCGCCAGAGCTTTTCCCTCTCGGCTTTCTCCTTCTCCAGAAACTCCTTCTTATAGGTACATTTAGATATACCACAGAAGGGTTCTGGGCCAAAGAGTGACATTTGTGCGCCCTCTTTGGCGAGTGTATTGGCCTCTTCGTTTCTTTTTCTTTAGGGGACTAGAAAATATGTCCACTCAAAAAAAATTGTCTGTATCGCTTGCGTAACTGGTTCTTTCATGAAATGCTACTCAAAATGATTCCATATTCTGAATTTTAGGCGATTTTCCGGTAAATGCTTAGTGAAATGTACAGAGCGATCTGAAAAAACTCTTCATAATTTCAATCACAAAAAAAGATTTTCGAAATATCATCATTTACTTCCTCTTAATGAACATCGTGTTACAGGTGAGCCACCCGTTATATGTATAAGCATATTCTGAATAAATTTTGTGTAGAGATTCCATTTCTTCCACAGTTCTTCCTATCTTCAAATCTTTTCTGTTTCTAATGAACCATGGTACCTCAGTAACTCGCTTCAGAAGTTTGTTTTCGAGAACAAAAGTTTTCAAAAGAGATTTTCCTGATTTTCTTCATGCTTTGGGCAATACAACATCATAGGAAAAATGGTCGATTGAAAAATCCTGAATTGGACAATTAGATCTGTTTTACAAAGTAACAGAGTAAGTAACCGAAAAGCCCTCTGTCATAGATCAGATTATCAGCAGTATAGGGTCGATTGCTGTTTGATGACCATCAAGACTCACTAAAGTAACCAATTAGACTCCAATGCAGGCAAGTTTGGAGACCACAGCCTTCAATAAACAACCATACGGAATTCAGCAAGTCTTGCTAATTTACCTTAAGCTGATTATTTCAGCATATGTATTATTCCGTTGCAACAGACTTGGACTAGTCCCAATTGTTCAGGTTTGGAAATGACAGATATTTCGCTCTAATCTATATAGAATGAACACAAATTAGCTCCCTTCCTATTTCGAAATGGCTTCCATGAATTACTTCGACAAATTGAAAGTCCCTGCTGCCGCCTGCTTCCGAAATACGGCCACCCCCGCCGTATCTTTGTAATTCAACTTCGAGCGGAATCAATTTTCTCTTTTCCAGCGGCGGTTCGTCTGGTATGGCAAGGGTGACGGAGAACAAGAAAAAAAATTTATCTTCTCAATTTGATAGGATTTTATTTTTTTTTCAATAATAGGCTTTCAGAAAATCTGACTGACTGACTGACTACCGGGTTTTCACTATAATTTGACCCCCCTTTACCTTCGTTACTGAAGGAGATGCAAAAAATGTTTCGTATGAAAGTTTCACGAAATCAACTGAGGTTTTTTATATGAGTCCAGAAACTGAAATAACAGGGTGACCAACATATTGATGGCAACTTCATTTTTCAAATGGAACACCCTGTATATTTTCCCATATTTGGTTAGCTCTTTTTCCCTGATTTCGAATATGTAACATATGTTGGTCAATCTTTTTTATTCTGAGCACCACAGAGTTTCAAATTTCAATAACCATCCTGCATAGCGTTTCGGAACTTCGTGAATAGTGGCCAATTTGATCTTTGGATTGGTACTGGCGCACCCATTTTATGACCACAAAATAGTCCCGATTTAACACCGTTGGAGACGTTTTTATAGCCGTTCCTGAAGGAAAAAATTTACTTCAGCAATAATGACAATCAATGAAAGCGGATAATAATATTAATGATATAAAATCAACCAATATTAAACCCACAATTCGGAACTAATCCCGTCAACGCACAAAGAATAATGATAATATTGTAATGATTAGAAACAAATTTTGAAGCTATAATTTCTTACTTGAATCGAGCCATAATAATGCTATCAAAAATAGTCTAAACAACTATATAAACTATGTGTATCGAATGAAGGTGGTCATTTTGAGCAATTTCTTTAGTTGATGTTATTCTTACCATACTACCATAGTTTATCATTTTCATTGGTTAAGTAATTGTTAAGTATTCATTCTAAAACAATACTTTAAGTAGATTGTTTGGATATAAAGAATTTCCTAGGTATTTCACATATTTTTTTATTCGGTGTCATCATTTCAAGACTTTGAAACTCTGAAAATTGAAGAGACACATCCACATACGCATTTATATTCGACATCAGGAGGAAATAGCCTATCAAAAAAGGAAGAATATACAGGACAGGGTGTCTCCTTCGAACAAATATAGTTGCTTTCAATGTTGTTCACTCTGTTTATCTTCCCATTGACGTTATTATAACTCCAAAAATGAGCATTTTCAGTAAACGCACTCTGCCACTTGTAAAATGATAACAGATTATGGCAGGTGCTTCTTAAAATTTTAAACTCTGTGGTTCTCAGAATAAAAGAGATAGACCAACATGTGTTACATATTCGAAATCAGAGGAAAAAGAGCTAGCCAAACATGGAACCTCACCCGATTTTGAAGGAATCACTTATGGGTCGATTACTTTGCCAGCTTTTACTGAGCAAATTTAGTAGCTGATTGTAAATTCACTAAGTGTAATCGTGTTCACAAGCCTACAATCTGATTGTAAAAAAGATGCGACTCAAGTTGAAAGCTGGGCTACTCAATACGCTAAATCGCTGGCGTTTAGGCTTATTGGCATGTAAACAAGCTGTGTGTAATCACAGTTGCTACTGAACAATCTGTCAGTTCTCATCTACTCGGTGGTTCCTGCTTCTTAAATATGAAAACGTATTTGATATTAATTTTAGATCCTTGACAACGATACAAACACGACCTCACTTGGATCGCTAGATTGTTGGCTATTCAGCGAGTAGACAGTTTTGTGTGTAATAATCACAATCTCACAAGCTAATTCAATCGCTTGTAAATTCGCTCAAAAGCAGCTTGTAAAGTATCTCAATGTAATCGACCCATAAAAAATAGAGGGTACTGAAATACCAGTTCAGAAAGTAAGCTTTTTTTCCCGTGCGATGAACTCGATGAATGAAATTTTTTACACTGCTTCTTGAAACCATTTCGTTATTGTAGAGAAGTGATTTTCTGACATCTTCTGTTATAATGAAATCGTTTCTTCGTGTTTCTCAAGAAAATGAATAAGTAATAATTAATCGCATCTATAGTCCATTCACGAAAGATTGAGCCGTCGGTTGGCCATGGAAATCTGACATATTCCACTGTGTATACTAAAATTACAGGTTATGTTCTTTATTTTTCTGTCAGATTGATACGCAATGTTGTCAATATTGCATAGAGTTGTCTGATAACTCGCAAGCTCGTCGGACGAGGCCGGGTACATTCGGCAACGTTGACTTTATTTTACGTTATGACAGCAAATACTGCCAACTTCAGATAATTGAAGAAACGCCTACTATGTGCTCAACCTTTCGTGAACGGACTATACATATATAATGCACACATGGTAAAAAGTCCTTGCTCACCCTATCAACTCCCAACTCACTAGCAAAACATATTTCTTGTTTGGGAGAATACAAATGTATGCGAAGTTAATCAGTTGTTAGCGAATAACGAGAGTCATAATACGAAGTGCAAGCGGTTAAAATATTCGGCCGCTGTACCCCTTTTATTATCGTTGAACGAACAATGACTGGTGCAACCTACGTAGAAAATATCATTGGTCCTCTGTTCAACGATTTTGGGGATAATTTCATCAACCAGGATGATAACTCCCCTACATCACTGCACACGGAGGATTCCAAACATCTCAGGAGAGAACAATATTCAGAAAATGATCTGGCCAGCAAATTCTCCGAACATTAAGTAATTGAGCACGTATGAGAAAAGCATTATCCATTAGCCAAAACCCACCTGCAACTTTCCAGGAATTGAGTTTAGTAGATTATGGAATTGAAGCATATGCCTGAAAATTTCACTGATGACTTGATTTGTGATGATATGGACTACTAAATTTGGATTAATTTGCAGAATAATTGAAATCTATCAAAAATGAATAATCGATAAATTCACATTTATCCTCATTTGTTTCTATTCTGCCCCATCCTGCAAAGTTTTTCGATCCGATAAATTTTCTGTTGTAGGCGTTGCGCTGACAAAGGTTCTTGTCTCTAATATGACATCATGGCAATCCTTCAGTGAATAGTCTACAATTATGGCGTAAATCATATGTCGATCACGCTACTGACGAGCCGCCACTGCTCTTTTCCCGATGCTAGCTGGCTCCTCCTGCCTCATGGAGCCGGATAATCTGTTTCCGAATAATGGCGCAGAAAATCATAAACAAACCGAAAGTTTTCCATAATTTTCGTGCTCGCTGATAGAGTTCGGGGTATGATACGAAAGCGATCGACTTGTTTCGAATGCAGCAGCCTACGTGAGAGTTGCAGAGTATTCGGAATTATTTCGGAATGGAAGTTTTGATTAGCTAGCTCGGAATAGATGTGTTGTATCGGAATATTTTTGTTTGAAATTATTTAAATGTAATTCGTTTGCGAACTTCCATAATCTACTTTCATTGCAATGTGTATTTTTCGAGTTTGAGAATCATAAAGTAGTTATATCGTCCATCCAATCTGACTCCATGTGGCCATGAAAACTTTGAGGTAGCGGTTCCTTTGATCTCATTCCGTGTGGTGAAATACTGGTCTGAACTGAAAATATCGGATAAAGTGCGAGTATTCGGAATTATTTCGGAATGGCACTTTTGATTGGCCGGATTGGAATAGACATGTGTTATTCGAATATTTTCATTTGAAATTATAGTACAACAATTTGGTTTCAAATTTCAATATTCCACTCACAAATCAATGTGTATTATTTAATCCTGAGTATCATTTAGCGTAAATTGAGAAAATCGCGACTACTCAAAGATATTCGATAAAAAAATTATGGTCAAAGTGTTTTAAGGGTCTGAATAGAAGAAAAATTGTACAGGACAATAAGCTTGATCCACTTGAGTTGTGAAATACTTCAAAAAGCAAGCCTTCAAATTAAAAAAAACACAAAGAAAAGAAGAGTACTGAAAGTTCCTCTATAATTTTCGTGCTCGCTGATAGTGTTCGGGGTATGATACTAAAGGGATCGACTTATTTCGAATGCAACAGCCTAGACCGAGCTGCAGAGTCTTCGGAATTATTTCGGAATGGAAGTTTTGATTATGCAGCTCAGAATAGATGTGTTGTATTGGAATATTTTTGTTTAAAATTATAGTACAGTAATTCGGTTGCGAACTTCAATGATCTACTTTCATTGCAATGTGTATTTTTCGAGTTTGAGGATCATAAAGCAGTTATATTGTCCATCCAATCCCACTTGATAAAGTCATGAAGACTTTGAGGTAGCGATTCCTTTGATCTCATTCCGTGTGGTGAAAAATTGGTCTTAACTGAAAATATCGGATAACGTTGATCACCAATTCTAGAGCGGAATAGTGTAAACTTTGAAAAACTGTGTACAGGTTGATTCATTAAGAGTGGCCGAATCTCGGAAACCCTTCATCCTATGACACCCTGAAAAAAAATCTTTGACTTGTTTCGCGTGCAAGCTAAGTGCGAGTTGCAGAGTATTCGGAATTATTTCGGAATGACATTTTTGATTAGCCTTTAATTTTGAGAAATCTCGAACATGGTGATTAGTTAAAAATGTATCTCGGAAAACGCTCATCCCATAACTTCCAGGATAAAAATCTTCGACAGCCGCATGCCAGTTGCAGAGTATTTGGAATTATTTCGTAATGGAAGTTTTGATTAAGCTAGCTCGGGATAGATGTGTTTTATCGGAATATTTTTATTTGACATTATAGAACAGTAATTCGGTGGCGAACTTCAATAGTTCAATAATCTACTTTCATTGCAATGGGTATTTTTCGAGTTTGAGGTTCATAAAGTAGATATATCGTCCATTCAATCTCACTTGATGAAGTGAACTTTGCGGTAGCGGTTCCTTTGATCTCATTCCGTGTGGTAAAATACTGGTCTGAACTGAAAATATCGGATAACGTTAATCACCAATTCTCTAGCGAAATATTGGAAATTTTGGACAACTTTGTACAGGGTGATTCATCATGGGTGTACGAATCTCGGAAACCATAGATCCTAAGACGTGCACAAAAAAAATCTTCGCCATGTTTCGAATGCGGGCTACGTGCGAGTTGCAAAGTATTCGGAATTATTTCGGAATGCATGGAAGTTTTGATCAGTCAGCTCGGAATAGATGTGTTGTATCGGATTATTTTTGTTTGAAATTATAGTACAGTAATTCGGTTGCGAACTTCAATAATCTACTTCCATTGCTATGTGTATTTTTCGATTTTGAGGATCATAAGGTAGTTATATCGTCCACCCAATCTCACTCGACTAAGTCATGAAAACTCTGAGTTAGCGGTTCCTTAGATCTCATTCCGTGTGGTTTAATACTGGTCTGGACTGAAAATATCGGATAACGTGAATCACCAATTCTCTAGCGAAATAGTGGAAACTTGGAAAAATTTTGTATAGGTGTGATTCATTAAGAGTGATTAAAAAAAATCTTCGAAATGTTTCGAATGCGGGTCACGTGCGAGTTGCAGAGCATTCAGAATTCTTTCAGAATGGAAGTTTTGATCAGCCAGCTCGGAATAGATGTGTTATATCGGATTATTTTTGTTTGAAATTATAGTACAGTAATTCGGTTGCGAACTTCAATGATCTACTTTCATTGCAATGTGTATTTTTCGAGTTTGAGGATCATAAAGTAGTTATATCGTCCATCCAATCTCACTCGACAAAGTCATGGAAACTCTGAGGTAGCGGTTCCTTTGATCTCATTCCGTGTGATTAAATACTGGTCTGGACTGAAAATATCGGATAACGTGAATCACCAATTCTCTAGCGAAATAGTGGAAACATTGAAAAACTTTGTACAGGGTGATTCATTAAAAGTGGCCGAATATCGGAAACTCTTTATTTCGAATGCAGGCTAAGTGCGAGTTGCAGAGAATTCGGAATTATTTCAGAATGGCATTTGTGATTAGCCAGTTCAAAATAGATGTGTTGTATCGGAACAATTTCGTTTTGAATTTCTAGAAACTTAGAGAAACCTCGTACATGGTGATTCATTGAAAGTGTATGTCGGAAACCGTACATCCTATAACTTCCAGGAAAAAAATCTTCGACATGTTTCGAATGCGGGCCAAGTGAGAGTTGCAGAGTATTCGGAATGACAATTTTGATTAGCCGAATCGGAATAGAGATGTTGTATTTGAATATTTTTGTTTGAAATTATAGTACAATAATTTTGTTGCAAACTTCAATAATCCACTCACAAAGCAATGTGTATCATTTAAGTTTGAGTATCATTTTAGGTAAAGTGGGGGAATCACGGCCGCTTAAAAATATTCGATAAAAAAATCAAGGTCAAAGTGTTTTAGGGGTCTAAATAGAAAAACTTGTACAGGACAATAAGCTTGACTCACTTTAGTTGTGAAAAACTTCATGAAGCAATCCTTCAAATTGAAAAAAATCACAAATAGAAGGTTGCGATGACCAGGATTTCCCGCACAGATGGGGTAGTACCGGCCATCATTCACAAATTAAAATCGCATATAAATTTCTTTTCCTTCGTTGTACTGGAGCAGGCTTTGATGTTCATCGGCCAAAATAACACACCAACCTTCTCCATTCTTTCCAAATTCCTCGCACACAATACAAAAATCTTCACTGACATCCTTGCCGAAATCATCGATTATTCCTGTGTGTTGTTTTTTTTTGGTTCAGAAATTGGATTGTTTTCATAGAACACATCATTTATTTTCGCGTTTTTAGTATTTTTTATTCTTTTTCGACTATTTTCATTATAATTCTTCTTTAAAAGGCATGGAAGCAAACTTATACAGAATGATAATCCTTCCCTATCATTCAGTGCACCTTCTGACTATTCCTTGGTCCAAGACACATTAGTTGTTTTTCTTGTACAATTGCGTGGTATCTGCGAAAACTAATTCATTTTATTCTAATGCTCTATTGTCTTGAAGTTTTTCGAAAATGGGGCAATAGATACCGGCTGGCCGGAATTTTCCTCCTTAGGCTGGCCGGTATCACTCCATATGTAAGCCATTTTTGTTTCGTTAGTCGAAAATTTTTCGTTGGAGTTAGTAGTGACGATTTCGATAGAAAAATCGGAATTATAAAGTAGACACAAAACTCAAAGTTAACTGAATAAAAGAATTAATATTCATACATTTGGAGATGTCTGATCCGTATAATCAACTGCACAGAAAATTTTTTTCACTTACAAAATGGTAGAGCTCAACAGTGAATGTTCCAAACGTATATAAATGTTTTCATTGGCTGCTAATATGCAACCTACAATAGACATACAAGTTCTGTGGTTGCTGATATACGAGAAACCGCCTGGCTGGTATCACCCCACCGGCCGTGATTCCCCGATTTTCCCCTAATCATGCACTTGACAAACTCATAAAAACTTTGAGGTAGCAAATCCTTTGATATTATTCCGTGTGGTGAAATACTAGATTGGACTACAACATTCTCGAATGAATAACTGGAAACTCTGAAAAACCTCGTATATTTGATATATTACCAGTTTGTTAGGTGACTATGATATCATATTTTCATCAGAATATCTGATCTTTCGTTCCAATGTTGAACTATATTCGCCAATTCGGCATTTGACCTGGTATGGGAGAACAACTTTTACAGCTAATAGTGAACTTAGTAATTAGTATTAAAATATCTGAAGGCACTACAGAGTCTAGTTCAATGTCATTCAAGAATCATTTTTACTAATGCGGACCTTATAAGTCCTAACGGGAATTTACATGTAACCATGACCCAAAGTGGGTTAGAACTGGTGTTGCCTTGCTACTCGAATAATAAATAACTGTTCTTTTATTTGATGACACATTAAGAAGTGTATGAAATGTCCATCACTTGAATCCTTGTTCTTCCAGATCTCGTCGGCTGTAAGCTAGGAATGTCAAAAGCCCATAACCGCCCACCAGAAAGTTACCACCAAAGTTATCAGCACCATCAGCCAAGCCATTACTTTTCATCTTCCCACGACAGCATAACAGCATCTTATGTCAATAGGGCAGCTAATGTTGGTTCGGCAGCCAGCGAGTTAGATCTGTCAAGGAAGTCAAGAAGGAAAGATTTGAGAAATAGATTGAAGTTACCTGCCAGCGTAGCATTAGCGTCTTCTGGTGAAGCTCCACTTTTGGGGGCTTGGAGGACTGCTCCTGGTTCGACAGCTGGTACGAACCCACCATCGTCGAATCATTTGAATTCAACTAGCAGTTGTAACGGTACTGAAAGGTTAGTAGAAAGTCGACATAAGTTTTCTGCGAAAGGTGATTTTTCATTCAAATCAAAGATTTATATACAGGTTGGTAAGCGCTAAATAATCCGATGGAATATTTTCGTTACTCCTGAAGAAAAAGAATCAGTAAAGAGACGTGTTCTAACCAGAAGATGATGTTTCTGTTGATATACAGGGTGTTTCATTAGTAAACGGAAATACTTCACAGGTGCATAGTTGGCACCAAGGCGGTTTTGGAGATACCCCAATACGAAGACAGTAAGACCCGATGGTCTTACTGTCTTACTTATTTTTTCCATACCTATTTGGCAAATATGTTCCTAATTGAGAGCCCAAATGTATCCTGCAATAACCGCCTTGAAAATCCAGGTCCGGGTTAGCAATTATGAATCGTTTAAATCCTCGATACAACACCCTGTAAATCGGAATTTTGAAAACCTGTTTCAATATTCGAAAACACCACTAAAAACTAAACTGAGACTTTAACTTTAAATTTCGAGCAGACAGTTTAACTGCACAAATTTTCAACGTCAAAGTGGAGTTTTTAAGAACTTGGATAACCGAAAGTGGTTTGAAGTGTCTTTTAACAATGAATTATCAACAATTTAATCCATAATTATTTCAACATTACTTCTTGACTCATTTTTACATTTTTTTCATAGCTGTATATTATTTCCGTATTTATTTTTGAGTTGGTACCCTTTTGTCGTTTCCCATTATTGTACAAATTTTCAACGTAAACGTGAAATTTTTAAAGAATTTGATTTGCTGGAAGTGATTTATAATAACTTTTGGTGATAAATCCATGAGTAAGTTATTGAGAGCATAGACATTTTTTGTGTGTAAAGCACAAACGTATCATACAATAACCGCCTTAAAAATTCAGGCCCGGGTTAACACCATCACGCGTAAATTGGGCTTTATCTGTGAACAGACATCTGTTCAATATTTGAGGATGTCCTTGTACCCATCTACTTCATTCTAGGAATATTGTCCGCATTCTCTAATATCTGTACTTTTTGAATGTGAGAAGGATAAAGGCGAGTTTTTTCAATCTACGCGAAACTTAGGATTATTTCGAACTTTATTCAAAATACTCTCTTCCATCGCATTATGTCTCCTTTCATAATTTTCAGTACATTTTACTCTCAGAAATCGTCCATGTCTTCGTTTGTAATTGGAACTTCCCTAAATGTCTTATTATTCGGCATTCTTTGGTCAGGAAATCGCCCTTCGTACTTCCTTTCAGCTTCTACTTCATTTCCCGCCGAAAAACCATAAACAAATATGAAATCGGCATATCCCTCATTTGAAAATGTTTAAGACATTTTTTTAATTGAACAAAACACTAAATCACTAATAACAATGAGAAAACTATGAATATGATTTGAATTATCCTAAACAATAGTCTTCGGTCAAAGTGATGATTGTCAATCTACTTAATTGATTACAAAATTTAATGATTATTCGCAGTAGTAAAAACAACTCTGCTAAAAGAATGAACAGTAGAGTTTACACACCAAAAATGACTATCCTTTCAATAACCAACTCATAGATTTAAATCAATTCCAGCAAAAGAAATTCTTAAAAACTTCACGTTTACGTTGAAAATTTGTGCAGTAATAAGAAACGACGAAAGAGTAACTCAAAACTGAAAACGGAAATGATTTGCAGTATACGTCTCAGTTTAGTTTTCAGTGGTGTTTTCGAATATTGAAACAGATTTTAGAGATTTCGATGTACAGGGTGTTGTTTCGATGATTCAAATGATTCATAATTTTTTTTTAATCCGGACCTGGATTTTCAAGGGGGTTATAGCTTGATACGTTTGGGATTTCAATAAAGAACATATTTGCCAAATATGTAAAAAATATACCGTGTGTTTCGTTTGATGCGGCCTGGGAAAGTATATTATATCTCGTCTATGAAGACAGTAAGACCCAATAAATGGAGTATCTCAAGAACTGTCTTGGTGCCATCTATACACCTGTGAATTATTTTCGTTTCCCAATGAGACACCCTGTATTAGGATGAATTTCAATTTTTACCAATATGAGAAATCCACACTTTGAATCGAACCTCTACTGACAATTACATTGAGTGCATTGATTCGATAATTTTTTTGCTATAAAAGTTTTGACTTGGAGGTTCACCGAAAAAAAACATGAAAATCAATAAAAAAAATTAAATTTTGTAATAAGGCATAATCTGCCCTATTTTCAGTAGGTTCAATACTAGGATGATAACTTTCGAATTTAATGAAGAAGAATTCCTCATAATTCATATCCAAACAATTGCTTCATGAATTCCCTTAGATCTTGAAAAACCGTGGGAGGTACGGCTCATTGAGAACGGCGATATTTATGTTATTTGTCAGCTTTCTTCATTCAACGCAGATCTTTTGTATTGACCTTCATGGCTTTTTAACCCCGAAATTTCTGATTGTCAGTCAAAATAAAATTAATGAGGACCTTATTGAGAGCTGCAATTCAGGGATTTGGGCAGAAGGGAATTTCAATAGTAGATATTAAAGCACGCAACGTTTTGGTTCAATTCATTTTTACATTTGATTGAACTTTGAGGATGGGAAACCTTTCTCGAATATTTTTCGAGCCAACCTATTCCTGTTCACGAAAAGTTTTTCATTTAATATCATATACACTGCTCAACAATTGATAGGGATCACTTACTTGTTCTAAATTTATTTCTGAAATATTTGCTCCAAAATTATAAATTTAGTCAGATATCAGAGTATTTTCAGTTGATAATATGGTTCACTTGAGAAAAGAATGAAAAAATGGAAAGTTGGAGAAAAAAAAAGACTTTATTAGGAACACTCAAAATTCTGTGTTTGAATAACATAAAAATTTTATGATGAAACCACAAGAATGCTGAAGTTTCGGTTAAGCTAGTACATAGTTGGTTCCCCACGAGCTCGTCTCAAGCATTCTACCTTACGAGGCATACTTTCGACCAAACGATTTATAAAATTTTGGGGCAAATTCGTCCAAATATCCCGTAAAGCGTTATAAAGGTCCTCCAGGTTATTGATCGGTTGTTCTAAGGTTGACAATTGTCTAGACATCTCAGACCAGACATGTTCGATACAATTCATGTCTGGAGAGTGAGCTGGCCAGTCCATCCTATCAATTGCATGAGTTTCTAGCGCTTCATTAACCAGACGAATACGGTGTGGACGGGCATTATCGTCAATTAAAATGAAATTCTCGCCCAGGGCAGTCGCAAACGGAACAAATATGGGTTCAATAATCATATCGTGAGATCTCTGGCTGGTCATGGTGGTGTTCTGCAGAACAACCAACTCTGTGCGTTGGTTCAAACAAATGCCTCTGCATACACATATAAAACCTCCGCCAAAAGCTGTTGTGGGTACCATAAACTGTTCTGCATACCTTCGACTTCTTTCCCTCCAAGCAAGAATACGTCCATCGGAGTTGACCAAACGAAATCTAGACTCATCCGTAAATAAACATCGGCACTAATCTTCAAGTGTCCAATTGCAGTGCTCCTCAGCCCATATCCGTCGATGAACCCGGTGTTCCCTATTCAAACGGGGATGTTGTACCCTCCTACGTGCTCTCGAACCACGAACATGTAGTCGTCGTCTCACAGTCTGGTTCGAAATTAGAACTCCTGTTGCAACTCTCAGTGATCTATTGAGCCGCTACGCCGGGTAAGTGGGATTTCTCATAGCATTGAGGATCAAAAGACGACCTTGGGCAGCTGTTGTACTGCGCTGCCGACCTCCCCCATGAACATAAGCTACAGAGTCGTTTGGATTAACCTATTCCAAGCCCGACTCACGACACTTTGCGAAACATTCAACCGCCGGGACCCTTCTCGCTGGGACAAACCTTCCTGTATCCACCGTTTGATTTGGTCCAGTTGCACATGAGCCCAACGTCTTCTCGGCATGACTGATAAGCTGATATTGTTCTCATTTCTTCAATTATTGTCACCTTATGTGTTTGAAGAGAGAAAAAAAACAGATTTAATAACAAATACCACATTGCTTTTCACTCCACCTGTAACAGCCTACAGATAATAATCGATTTTGTGAACAAGAGCCGATGAAGTGAGGAAGACTGATATAATCAACTCAAAACATCTTACTTTTTCCTTTGAGATTATATAATATGCAGATATTCACGAGATAACCTGAAAAAAATACAAATGAAGAGTTCATAAGTGATCCCTAGCAGTTGTTGATCAGTGTATTTAAATTTATCCTAATCCAGTGAATATAAGTTGATGGGAATTTTTGTTCGTATTAGAAACTATCGCATGGCTAGCTCAGAACGATCAGAATCGCAGAGATTCTGAAAAACATGAAGTTTTCCATATTGTTATGACAAACAAAATATTGATTTTTTTTAATCAAAAATAAACATTCATCATATTCGCAAACAGTAATATATCTTGATGAAAGTTATACTTCCTCATATCACCTAGGGATCAGCTAGGGTCTACTGATATGTTATTATTATTTTGTCATGTTACATTGATTCATTTCCATAAAATAAGGTATAGAGAAGGTATATTTACTTGTTATTTTATTCATGACTTAACTTCTGAGCATAAATGAATAACTCTGAATTAACAGATAATAGATCGATCTGTAACAGGAGAGTTCTGAGTACCAACATATAATAATGAAAGATGACTATAAAAACTGCGAGAATCTGAAATATTATCGCACAATTTTATGCTACAAGATATAGCACCGAATTAAAAAGAATATATTTTGGACATATCTGTTTAATTTTAACAGCTAAAATTGTACATATAAACAATTATTTAATTTTAAAGATATTTTTGATTCATACCAGTATAATGTTTTGTTTCAGTCGATACGGACTTCGAAGGGTGGACTCGTACAACTCCCGCTTGAGAAAAGGAACGTCGAACTGGTCATTCGTGTTCGATCCAGCTGGACGACTTTGTTACTACTGGTCCATGGTAGTCTCCTTAGCGTTCCTTTATAATTTTTGGGTCATCATTTACCGTTTTGCCTTTCGGGAAATCGACAGTAAGTAAAAACTTAAGAACTTTAAAGGTTGACGCTCACTTGGGCGAAGAGGTGAGAAGCGAGACGAAGCGTAAGTTCGCTGAGGACCGCGCACTGGGACGGAGCGATGCGTCTAGCAGGCATCGGAAGAAATTGTCCCTATGTCTAGGCGGCAATAAATTTTCATTACCCTTGTTGCATACCGCCTACCCGCATGAATAAGGGTAGAGCTATTGTTCGAATCGTGTTTTTGTTCATAATCTTGTTTCAATTGCGAATTTTTCAAGGAAATCCTAGTCGACCTACCTTCATCCAGGAATACAGAAAAAAAATTAAATAAATCATTGAGACGAAATGATTATTTTCTCTCTAACCGAGTTAAGAAATCAAAGCAAGCAGTAATCGAATTCCTTTGTTCGGGTGATTTCAGGAAGAATACCTTATTATACATTATCTTCCGAACATGTTCAATGTTTGCTGATCATATATCCATAGAAATATACTATAATTTCATAGTATAGTATAGAAATATTCTATAATTTTATAGTATATTTCTATACATATATCCCTCGCAGGGATTATTTCATCAGATATTTTAATTTCTTTGGAAAAAGGATATTTCAATATTTTGTTATATTTACATAATACAATACTTATATGTCAGACGATCTGAATTCACATTTACAGTTCTACAAAATACAAAAATGTTGTTTGTATCTCCTATATATAAAATTTCCAGAACTCAATAAAAAAATTCCTTCAACACTGTCATGAGCCAATGAAAAGACACTCATCACACAAATACAAAAATAACTGTGTATTTTTCCATTGAAAAATTTCAGGTATGTAATTTTCATAAAAATTTTTCATCGAGTTGGAGATACAGCTCGCCGAACTTGGGTAACGAACCCGATTCCGGACGCCGACTACCTACTTGAGGACCTCCTCGAGAAATTTGTCGCGCGCATGCCCCAAGGATCATTCACGAGTCAAACGACTTGTCTCCTCGCTGCTCTTCGATTCGCGCCTCCTAGGTGAGCGTGTACCCATTTGTTTCAATGCAACCTCTCCGGCGGAAAACGAAGCGATGCGTTCCTTCCGAGCGCTTCATTTCGTCTAAGTGCGCGTCCGCGCGTCTAACGATTCTGCTCTTCACTTCGCGTCTCCTAAGAGAGCGTCTACCCATTTGTTTCGGCGCAAACCTCTCCGGTGGAAAACAATGCTTCTCCTCGCTTCGCGCCCCTTCCCCCAAAGTGAGCGACAACATTAAGGGTGATCCTTAATTCTCAAAAACATCATTTTATAGCGGCTTTTAAACCATTCTTGCTGTCTTCTTTCCATTTTTTATCTCAATGTTGACCACGACTACGTTTCAGGTGTTCAATACCTATTAAAGTTCCATTTTGAATTATGTTTTCGAAAATACCGGGTGAGATTTTTAAGTGTTTCATTCATTTAGCTGTGAAAGTCGCATTTTCTTTGATAACGGATAGTCCTGGAAGGAGAGTCCGCAAAAAACTATTTTCAGACTTGTTGCTTGTAATATTTTTTGACAACCGTGAACAAATACCATCAAATTATTGAAGTATTGCGAATTGCGATACAAAATAGGTCTACTTTTGATAACCAATTTTATATGAACTGTCAGCCGTTATTTCGTTGCTATGGGGTATTCAACTGCATTCATTGAAACCATATTTACTCCTCGGGCCCAGTCCGTCACTATAGTTTGAAAAAATCAATGAATAGATCTGATAAATGCATACAGCATTAGAGTATTCATGTTGAAAAATAGATTCATTGTTTCATTTTGTTTGAAACCCTTTCCTCCCACGAACTTTTGGACTTCAATACGTATTCCATACACCTAGCATATTATGACAAAGCATCATAAACATTACTATTCCAGCTGTGCGATAACCATTCATTGAATCCACTTTCAGTTGAGTTATTTTCAATTATGCTGATACTGTCAGCATCCATATCGAACAGCGAATTTTTTCATATACATTTTCAGGCCTTTTAACGAGTCCATACTCCATATTCATTCTTTATGCATTCACACAGTGTTTGAACCAGAAATGGATCATATTGCCGAACACAATTTTTCGATTTAATGAGACTGGAAGGGCAGCATCGGCAGTTTGTGCGAAAACTACCCTAGTTTTAGAATAGAGCTGTTCAATCAATCACTTTCACCATCAAACATGGGACGTTATATAGGGATCGAAAAATGGATTTGGAATAAATGAGAATTGAAAATGAATTTATAATTAATTAACATGGATCCTATATTGGTATGACAGTAATCAGACGTTTCCGTTATTTTTACTTTTTCGGTAATAATTTATCATTTTGAAACTGGTATACTGTAATAGTTATTTAGTCAACTAGTTCATTAATCGCTAAATTGATAAATGAGTTGATTACAAGAATTTTTCGTTTATCGCAATATGAATTGAATATTCTTGATTGAAAAACATCTATAATTGACATAAAAAATTCATTTGACCAAAAACAAACTTCTATGATTTTTTGTTTTACTAGAGTTGTAACATTACTTATATTTTTTCTGAATGATTTGTTTGTTGCCCTTAACAATAAAACATCAAATAGAAGAAATCGTGAAAATTTATCAATTTAGTACCTATACGTTAAACTCAGTTTCTATTTTGTTAAGTTGACGGAAATAGTTATTTAAGATATACACACATCGTCAGAATTCTTGCCCCGATAGGTTTCTCAAGAAATGAATAATTATTTTGTGAAAATTAGATGAATTTTGTCCTTTATTTCAGCAGCATTCTATTCGCTAGAAAATCTTTCTTTGTTTCTTTTACTTTATGCAGGATGAGATGAAAAAAAATCCAGAAAAGCCCTGAGCAGGAGATTTTGAGCATTCTTACATTACCTCAAAATAATATGGAACTCGAGACTAAAACCTTATATTTAAATCCAGAATCTCAGCACAATCGAAATTATATTCTGGAAATTATTCAGAGAATGAAATATGTAAAAAATATAAATTGAAAAAATTCAATTCTATGGTTATAATGTTACAATCCTCTTGGATTTTTGCATAAACATTCATATATCAGTTTACATTCACAAAAGAAATTTCACTAGAATCGGATATCCTGTTATGGAAATGTGAAGATTGTTCTTTTCAAAATTCCAATTGATATATCGAGGAACAAAAATTTTTAATGACCATATTCAATGGAACACCATGTACGATTTTCTGGTTAATGAACTCAACCGAGCCATTTGTGACCCAAACTCAGCCTGAAAATTTCAAGTCTCTAGGACAATCTCTTCGAAAGTTATTGTCCTAACGGACGGCCTCACGGACAGAATTTAATTTTACCACGAATTCTTCATCAGGGAGTCTAACCCTATAGTTTGAGACCATTTTTGGCTCAAAATTCGAAAATCACAGACACTTGGGCAAAACGATATAGCACTCGTTCAAGTTGAACGGGCGCTCAAAAATCAAAAGCAACATAACTTAATTCGTTAATTATCTTGGTCTAATTATGAATTCCATATCTGAATCCAAGGTTAATAGTCTCTACTACTCCTCTTCTTTCAATTTTTATTGACAACAAAGTGGAAAGAAGAAGGCACCTCGAAAATACTCACCCAATGTACGTGAATGAACCAATTATATTCTAAACTAAACGATTCGTTCTGCTCAAGACCTAACCTGAAAATGCTCCAGATGACACTAGATCATGCGGTGTGGATATAGCCAAAGTAATTTGGCTATGAATTTTCCCTGGAAACAGGTGCTTAACGCCTGTGAATAATACCTCACACCTCATGCGCTATTTGAAAGATGCAATATCTCCAGAATATTCGCCCCGACAACCAAAATGGATGATGGAGGAAACAAAACCTTTAACAAGCCAGCGAACGTTTCATTCTTTTTTGATAGTCGGTTAAGCAATTCCTAAAAGAATGGATACTCCGAAAAGTCCTTAATAATACGAAATGAATGTCCTTAATAATAATAAATAGGGCAGAACCGACGTAAATTGGTACAAATAGGTGGCAACCTGTTTGGAACACATCACGTTTGCCGACTCCCCTTTACTATAAAATCCCATAAACTTCCGTAAACGGATCAATAAATTTCGTTCAAGTGTTATAGTTTAAAAATCTTACCTTGCCTTACCTTTAAATGCTGCAGATGACAATAGACCATGCGGTTTCGATATGAGGTCCTTGAAATTTTCAGGATGAGTTCGGGTCCCCAAATGGCTCGGTTAAGTTCGTTAACTAGTCAAATCGTACAGGGTGTTCCATAAATATGATCATTCAAAATTTTTTCCTCAATATCTGAGACAGAACGGAAACCATCGAAATAAAATGTAAAAATAAGCCTAATGCAAAATTTTGTGGCCATTTTGTAAACAGAACCGTAGCAACATTCAAGTGGAATATTGAAAAGTAGAAACTTCATATTTCCATAAGAATATATCCACTTGGATTTAAATTCATTTCATGAATCAGGATTGATACACTAACTGTTCATGCAAAATTTTGTTGCTATAGTGTTGACAGAACCAAAAAGATTCAATGGGAATATTGAAAAGAAAAATCTTTATATTTTCATAACACGATATTCGATTTGAGTAAAATTTTGTTCTTGACTGAAGACTAAAATTCTGAATGTTTATGAAAAATTTTGTGGCCATAGTGTTAACAGAACCATAGAAAATTCAATTTGAATATTGAAAAGAAAATTCTCTATATCTCCACAACAGGATAACTGTTTCAAATTGAATTCATTTTGTTTATCAAGACTGACATACTGAATGTGCATGCAAGATTTCAAAAGTATCGTATCATCAGAACCATAGAATTTAATTTTCTAAATCTTTGATTTTTTATAGATTTCATTTTTTCAATAATTCCTAGAATATTATTTCGATTGGACATTTATATATTGAGTGTCAATTTCAAGTCCCATATAAAATTTTGAGATGAGTCTTATTGCTCCGCCAAAGAACGAGCGCTCAAAAACTCCTGCTTAGGGTTTTTTTTATTTTTTGATAGTCGGTTAAGTAATTCCTCAAAGAATGGTGAAAAGACCCAACGCCTATAAAAATACTCCAATTGCTATTTGAAAGATGCAATATCTCAGAGATATTCGCTTCAACAATCGTATGAAGGATCGAATTCACATGGCCTTCAACAAGCTAGCCAACTTGTGTTTATTTTTTGATAGTCGGCTAACCAATTCCGGAAAAAATGGATACTCCGAAATCTAATAATGAATAGAGCAGAGTCGACGTAAATTGGTACAAATAGGTGGAAACCTGTTTAGAACACATCACGTTTGACGACTCCCCTTTACGTATAAAAATTCCATAAACTTTGGTAAATGGATCGATAATTCCGTTTCAATGTTAAAGTTAGAAATCTTACCTTACCTTAAAATTCAGCAGATGACACTATAGACCATGGGGTGTAAATAAAGCCAAAGTAGAGTGGACATAAATGTTCTTCGAAAACAGGTCCTATAAAATCCTTCACGGGAGTTGCAAACTTCATGCTCTATTTGAGAGATGCAATATCCCCCTAATATTCGACCAGACAAACAACTCATGCATGAGAAAAAGTGCGAAAGACCTTTAACAAGCTAGCCAACCTTTTTTTTTTTGATAGTCGGTTAAGCAATTTCTGAAAGAATGGATACTCCGAAAACTCCTTAATAATAATGAATAGGGCAGTACCGACGTAAATTGGTACATATAGGTGGCAACCTGTTTAGAACACATCACGTTTGCCGACTCCCCTTTTACGTATAAAAATCCCATAAACTTCCGTAAACGGATCGATGATTCCGTTTAAGTGGTCGAAGTTCAGAAGAACTTCCTTCAAATGGCCAAACTTTGCTTTCCTAATGAAAATTACTCCACTTAACGTTAAAATCTTCGTTAGCTCGATGAAGAATTTCCACAGGTGTGAGATTTGGAGAATAATAAGTTACTGAGAATGCTGCTTTTTTGATTATATTCAATTGTATTTTCATATATTCATCTCTTCAGCCACCCTACAAAGGTATTTTTTAGAAAAACTAAGAATATCGTCGAAAGCACTCCACCAACTATTGAAATATTATTTAGGATTTATGCTTTATGCATTCTAAATTTTGGTCAGCATTCGCAGTCATTGCCAGAAAATTCTTAAAACTCGCTACTTTCAGAAAATCAACTTTCGTCACTCATTGAAAATGTTTGCATTTTTGACAGATCTCAGAAAACAATCGTCGATGACTTTGATCAATTTTTGATTGAATCAGATGTCAAAAATATTCGTTTGATCTTTTTGAACGCCCATTCTACTTAAACGAGTGTTATATCGCTTTGTCCAAATGTCTGTACTTTGTTTTGAGCCGAAAATGGTCTTAAAGGATAGAGTTAGACTCCCTGATGACTAATTCGTGGTCAAATTCAATTCTGTTCGGAAGGGACGTCCGGCCGTCCGTTAGTACAATAACTTTCGGAAGGATTGTCCTAGAGACTTGAAATTTTCAGGATGAGTTCAAGTCCCAAATGGCTATTTTAAGTTCGTTAACCAGCCAAATCGTACAGGTTGTTCCATTGAATATAGCCATTCAAAATTTTTGGTCCTGAATATCTCAGAAAATACGAAACCAATCGGACTGAAATATTACGGCCAAATGGAAGATGCTCATAACAAGCCTTATCCAAAAAAAGATATCCGATTCGAGTGAAATTCATTTAATGAATGAAGATCGATATTCTGAATGTTCATCCCAAATTTCGTGGCCATAGTTTAACGGAACCATAGAAAATTCAATTGGAATATTGAAAAGTAAAATATTTATATTTCCATAACAGGATATCCTATTCTAGTGGATTTTTTTTTGTCAATAAAGATTAATATACTGAATCTTCTTGCAAAATTTTGTGGCCATAGTGTTAACAGAACCATAGGAAATTTAATTGGAATATATGAGAGAATTTATTTTGAAAATAGAAATGCTACACTGAATCTCCATGCAAAATTTTAAGGGGACCAGAACCATAGAATTACATTTTGTTACATTTTTCATTTTTGAATATTTTTCAGAATATAATTCTTATGTATTTGGTATCAATTTCAAATCCCATTTAAAATTTCGATGTATTAGTCTTATTGCTTCACCAAAGAACGAACGCTCAAAAGCTCTGCTCAGGGCTATTCTTAGTTTTTTTCAAGAGGGATCTTTTTATTGATGATTGACTGTTGGGATTTTGAGTAATTGACATGAACTTCTTTTAATTTTTATATTTCAGTTTTATTCCTTTCGATGTTTTTGAAGCTTCGCCTTTTAAAAAAATCTTTATTCAAAGTATGCTGAACAAGCTTTATGATTTATCAGTATCTACTTGTTGAGCTAATTTTTTATGTTCCTCGATTCGAACATTTGAAATATATTCAGTTCCTTCCTACCACACTAACAACACATTCACTTCATACAGGGTGTTTCATGAATAATTGGACAAACGTTGACTGCAATTGCAGGGCATCTTGGGGAGTCTGAATCAGTGTTCGAAAGAATTCTTATGTATATTCGTTTGAGGATACGGACTTTTTGTTTATTTTTCCAAAACTTCGGCATAAGTCTTTAATGCTTTTATTCATATAGAAATTTTTAACCGAAATGATAAAATGAAATTATACATACAGAAAAGGCAAATCAATTTCTTAAACAGCTGTGAAAAGGTCTTGATGGATCAGTAAACACATTTTTCTGATATTATGAATTTAGTATTCGATTTCTGCTGTGACAATGTTATGCAGTTTAGAGAATTGTTGGAATTTAACATGATGTTAACAATCACCCTGGAGGCAACCCTAGGCACCTAGTTCAAACCGTTGTCACAATACAACTGATTAATTCCAATCAATTAAGTGACAATTCACACTCCCCCATTCATAGGTTAACTCAATAGAACTGCCATTGATCTTTAATGGACGAATGGGATACTGAACTGGGCAGAGAAAAGCCGAACCAAAACGCTATTATTCCGCCCAAACATATGTTATTCAAAACTTTGCACAACGCAATTCGAGAGATATAGTCGTTGCAAAATTTTCAAGTGTCGCAGCTACAATTTGAAATATTTTATGAACCTCAAAACTCTAAATTGCCTAATAATCCAGTCGAATTGTGCTTTTAGCAAGAAAGTTTGGGGTAGTTTAGATTTCTTTCATTTTTTATGTTTTTTTGGGTGCTGAATCCGAATTTGAGGTTTGCTAACAAAATTTTTAGACGGAACAAAAAAAATACAAAAAAAGAATGAAAATCTCATTCTTGGTCAGTTTTTTGCATAACTCTAACACTATCAACTTTTCTTAAAATACCTTTCCATACAAATGAAAGTACATAAATTTCCTACAAATTGTACTACCACAGCTTGTTTTCGACAACCGTTCTGGTTCAAATAATAGTTGAAAATGAGGTATTTTCTATGACTCAATAAATGAAAAAAAAATTTATTCTATGGTTCCGATGATGCGATCCTCTTGAAATTGTGCATGAACATTCAGTATGTCAGTCGCCATTCACAAAAAAAATTTAATCGAATCGGACATTTTGTTATGGAAATATAAAGATTCTTCTTTTCAATATTCCAATTGAATTTTTTATGGTTCTGTTCAAACTATGGTCACACAATTTGCATAAGGCTTATTATGAGCATCTTGCATTTGGCCGCAACATTTCATTTCGATTGGTCTTGTTTTGTCTGAGATATGAGGAACAAAAATTTAGAATGGCCTTGTTTTATGAAACAAAATACGGCCATTCAAAATGTTTGTTTCTCAATATCTCAGACAAAATGAAACCAGTCGAAATGAAATGTTGCGGCAATATGCAAGATGATCATAATAAGCTTCACGCAAAATGTGTGTGACCATAGTGTGAGCAGAACCATAGAAAATTCAATTGGAATATTGAAAAGAAGAATCTTTATATTTGCATAACAAGATATCTTATTCAGGTGATTTTTTTTTATGAATCGAGACTGATATGCTGAATGTTCATGCAAAATCATCATGAGAATCGCATCATCGGAACCATAGAATTTAAGTTTTTTCATTTATTGAGTCATAGAAAATACCTCATTCAAACTATAATTTGAGCCAGAACAGATTGTCGCAGAACAAGCTGTGGTAGTACAATTTGTAGGAATTGTATGTACTTTCATTTTGTATTTGAAGGTTTTTCACGAAAAGTTGATAGTTTCCGAGTTATAAGCAGAAAACTGCCAAAGAATGAGATTTTTTCTCTTTTTTTGTATTTTTTTCAATGTTCCCTCACGAAATTTTGTTAGCAAACCTCAGATTCGGATTCAGCACCCCAAAAAACATAAAAAATCGAATAAATCAAAACTACTCCAGAACTTTCCTGCTAGGGGTTCTTTTGAGCACAAATTGACTGGACTATAAGTGAGTTGAAAATTTGAAGAGAAAATTGAATTTTTAAATTAATAGAATCAAACCAATAATTCTTAGGATATTCAAGTTTGACTTACAATTTTCCCAAACGATCAAGCGCTCTAAAGCTTCTGATTTTATGCCAGAAAATCTTTTTATTGAAGGTACAAAAAAGTTGTGAAATCACTTCAATAACATTTCTTGTTTCATCGATACTAGGAATATCACAAGCTACAAAATCTGTAGAAACTATCTATAGAAAGGAAAAACATATCACAAACAGCAGCCCAGTGATGCTCTAATTGATTCAAAACCTTGAGGATATGCCGAGACGAATTGCACCTGTTATCTGCGCCTGGGCGGAAAACACCCTATGTTTTTGACCTTGTTTTCAGTTTGTTTTCATTAGGTCAGCATTTTAGGTTGAATTTGATGAAGTGCTGTTGTAGACTTAATTCAATGCTAAACTGAAAACCACGCATGTTTCTATGTATGAATGACTGGGTCGTTTTATATTCCGTTTTCAGTTTTTAGAAACCCAATGTACGTGTGATGTTGCACTCTGTAGAGCCTTTATGTTATATCTATTGCCTTTTTTAGTACAACGGTACTGAAGATGGCTAATAAGCTGAAAGCACTCTACCAGCTAGAGAACAATAAATTATTTTACTAAAATACATTTCTTTTGAACCTATTTTTACTGTGTATAATGTATAAATGTTTTTCTTCAAGCAGAACATTATTTTTCAGGGAATACAATCCTGGTGTGGTTTTGCCTGGACTACATAGCCGATTTCCTTTATCTGATGGACATTCTATTTCATTTCCGTACTGGTTACCTTGAGGACGGCGTGCTACAAACGGACGCAGTAAAGCTACGCAACCACTACGTGAATTCAACCACATTTTACATCGACTGTTTATGTCTTCTTCCTCTAGATTTCCTGTATCTCTCCGTGGGATTCAACTCGGTATTGCGTATGTTCCGACTGGTGAAAATTTATCGGTTTTGGGCTTTCATGGACCGGACAGAACGTCATACGAATTATCCTAACCTCTTTCGTTCGTCCAGCCTGATCCACTACCTCCTAGTTATTCCATTGGAATGGATGTTTGTTTCATCTTATCATAAAAAATGACGGCTTCGGTTCTAAAAATTGGGTGTACAGTGACGCGGACAGTACTGATTATGTAAAAGCGTATTTACAAAGTTATTATTGGTGCACGTTAGCGTTGACCACTATCGGTGACTTGCCAAGACCTAGGAACAAAGTTGAATACATTTTTGTTATAGTGCAGCTCCTTTTTGGGTTGCTGCTTTTCGCAACGGTACTGGGTCACGTAGCGAATATTGTCACGTCTGTTTCCGCCGCCAGGAAGGAATTTCAAGGTGAGTCAATCTTCATTTTCAATCTGATGCTTATTTGACAGGTACGATGTTTGTGCTCGAATTATATTCTAGAAGAATGATGTAAGTGGGTGTTAAACAACCCTTAGTGCAGGATCAAAAGGGCTATATGTTTTTGAAAATTTTCGTCGTAGATTGACTATCATTCAACCAAATTATGCGAGCCTTATATTTATTCTTTGATTTTATTTTCATTGGAGTCATATCCAATTTCCAAATAAGGTTAAGAGTAATTTCACCATCTATTTGACCCGTGCAATAATGAATTATAGGCCAGGCGCAAAATGACTCGCAGTTTCGTGAGGTGACGCAGCGTGAGTAACGGCGAGATTTTGTGAATCTAATAAATAAATACCACTGCGCATACATAATAGCAGTGTGACGTGTTGCAGGTTTTGCTTAACGTGATCCTGCGAAACCCAGTGTCGATCCCGCAGAAAGAAAAATTAATTCAAGCCGTGCGAATTCGGCAAGTTTTGGACGATACAAGTCATGTAGACTATAAGAGGACAAAACTAAAAACGTGGGTGGAAATCTTGATGATTTCATGCACTTCGAAGGACTGGTCACAGTTTAGCCGAAAATAATTTTTAAATTGTCCGTCGTTAAATTATTGGGTGGAAGCAAATTCTCCGTGACTTTTTTTTTCTTTAAGTGTGAACTTCTGGCTCTCTTCCTTTTCGTCAGTTGGGAGGTGAAAATACAATTTCGGACACGAACTCATCTTCCGAATCAGATTCAGAACTGAAGTCAAACAAAAGAGCAGTAGCTATATTCATTTTGAGCTGTAACCAACTGCGTTATAGCAACCACAAGCAAGTGCAAGTACTGCGATCGTATTTGTGCGGTTCCCGTGTTCGCAACTAACCTCCACAAAATTTCGACGCTACTCACGCTGCGTCACCTCAAGAAACTGCGAATCATTTTGCGCCTGACCATGTACGCGTTTCGATTGAGCGATTTTTCTTAATTTAACACTAATAGCTTCAGGAGATGGTTAGTAATTTCAATTACTTCAAATATGCTTCACCTACGCATAATACCTAATCATTATAACAATAACAATAATAACAATCATAACAACTCCTAGAAATTTTATCATATTCTCCAAGTTAACAATCTTGTTTTTTGATTAAATAATTGTAAACGAAAGCAGAGTTGAAAAATAAAGATCCGATAATTCGGGTACTGATTGTGGATCTCAGAATGAGTTTTTTGAACAATTCTCCTTGAAGAGATTCCTCACTAATCGAAACTTTTAACCAGTCAGATTTGACTGGCTGAAAATGATTTAAAACGCCATTCTTGATAATATTCCGAGAGTTGAGAAACAAAGTTGAATAAATAAGTAAAAATGTTCATATGAGTTCTCAAATGGGTCGTTTTGAAAATCAACTACTAGCGCAACCAAATTCGATATTCGACCTACCTTCATCTTTCTAATGTCTTTTTAGTGAAGTAACTTTTGAAATATTCTTCAGTGTAGGGGAAAGGATGACGAATAGGGTAAGATGACGAATTCTCGATATTTCCTAAATATAAGTATTTCAGCATCAGCTTCTGTCAAACGTGAAAAATAGTCCTATTCTTCATGCCTTTTATCGGCAGCAAAATACGACGAGAGCTCAGTAAGATACAGGAGTTGATACATGTCGGGTGTTGGTTGAGACAATATATGTGATTCCGAGTATTACTGTTTTTAGTGTTTTCTTCATTTCGTTTTCTGTAAGTCTAATTTTATTTCGAAACTATCATGTTTCAGGAAAAAATTGAGTATTGAAAACATTTGTTGGGAGTGATGAATTTCATTTTATGACGTTTACAAATAAAATTGCCAAATGCGGGTAAGATGACGAGTTGTTCGTCATCTTACCCTACATAATTAAAAATATTTATTAGGTCATGTTTTCAACTTCAGGTTTGAATAAATATGGGTAAAATATATCAAAGAAAAACTGGCAGGCAATCATGGTCGAAAGATAATATGAAAAGAGCACTCACTAAAATAAAAAATCAAGAGTTGAGTGTAAATGCAGCTTCAAAAGCATATCAATTCCAGAAGCTATTTTCAGAAGATATGTTAAGAAATATCCTGATGAGGTAAACTAAACTCGTTTGATCATATTCATACTCCGAGAAGAAGAAAATTACGAGATCAGAAAAAAATGAGAGATTAGAAAAAAGTAGAAAAGCACAGAAAGTAAAACAAAAACCAGTAAGAAGAAAATAAAATTTAACGATTCTCCTGACTCCTCAATAGATCTACAATATGCTGACTCTGAAAATGATGCAGATGATGAAAGAGCATTATCTGCAGTGAACGTGGAAAAAATGAAATATGGTTTTGCTGTAGCAAATGTAAAGAGTGCACAGGAATGGGCGCTAAAGGGGCGAAAATGAAAAAAAAAACCTAGAATAAATTTATTTTACCTTGATTTGTAAATTTTTTTATAGAGCTATCTATATGCTTTTTAGAATACGTGTCTCCTGATGTTACTCTCCACAATTCGTCATCTTAACCTCCACGTCGGGTAAGATGACGAAAATGACGTAAGCAGATGAACTTCAAATTTTTCACTCCAAATAGTAACTTGCAAATGATAAAAATTTTTTATTGAAAACTCAATAATAGTAAATGACAGAATAGTTTTTTTCACACCGTAAAATGAGCAAATAATCGTTTTATGAGTTTTTTTAGCTTACTGTCGTCATCTTGCCCCTCCTTCCCCTACATCAGGTAATTTTTCTCCATAACTAGTTTGAAAATAAAATAAATTCTTCATAGGCAAAAATTGAATAACAAATTCTAGAAACTGAGAAATCGCCCAAATTTAAATTAAATGTTTCAAATAATCCACTTATTTGAGCCAAACAGTAGCCAAATTAATTATAAAGAGATAATCTCATCTCTCTGAGCAGATTCGGCATAGTAGCTATTCTGGCACAAAGTTCTATTACTTTGGATCTTGATTTAACAAGATTTGTCTTTATGTCAATTTCATGACCATAAACCAAATTTTAAAGATATCCCCAAAGAAAAAAATCATTGGGAGATAAATCTGGTGACCTTAGAGGCCAGCTGATCGTGCCATTTGTAGAAATTACACAATGTCGTCCTGAGATATTGTTTGATTGCTTGTGCGTTGTGACTTGGACAGCCATCCTGTTGAAACCAGACAAGATCGAACTCAATTGGTAGTTGTCGAACTGTCGGAATAATTCTATTTTCTAAGAGCTCCAAATATTTTGCAGCTTTTAGGTTACCGTCGATGAAAAATGGCCCAATGATGATATTCAAGCCCCAACATTGAGTTTTTTAAGATACTGGGGCACAGGAATATTCCGACGTTTATTCTTTCTAGACCAATATCTTACAACTGATGGGTTATGGTTTCAATTCAAGAATAACGATGACTCATCAGTAAATAAGACATTGCTCAAAAATGAACTATTTTCATTTTCTTTTTCCATCATCGATTCACAAAATTCCATCCGTTTGATATGGTCTTCTGGAAAATCTCCTGAGTTGTTTTCTCGATAATATTTTCCTTTAATCCATACTATAGTTATTATTGTTACAAATATGAGAATCACTTATACAGAAAATGACTCGTCAATGGTTCTTGAACGAAGAATAATTGAAAAATCCTCGCACCCGTTGATTTTAAAATTCAAAAGCAATTTATCCCATGCTTTTTTTTTGTATTGGATCGATTCACCTGGAATATGAATTTGATATCTAGGCGGCATTTCGATCAAGTCAAACTCTCTGAGACGATTTCTTTCTTAGCACTGCAATACAAAACAATATAATTCTTTCAATTATTTTTGTGCGAGCTCAGCAAAGCTTTTACGTTGCCGGATTAAAGTACTCCACAATTCAGTCAATCTTGGTTTCAGTTGCTCCAAAGTCACTCAGCGGTATTATACCAACTTGATTGTCTTGATTTTAGTCTCTTGAATTTTGAGTACAAGTTATCAGGTGCAATTAGAACTTGTTGAAAACTTTTACTCTCGAAATCCAGGATCGATATAATTCTGCTTCGTTATATATAGTTTATTATTTAATGAGATGTTCTGGTTAGGCTTAATGATTACAGCACTCAGGAGAAGTTAGATGAATTTTCAATAAGAAGGGGGTGGAACTTCCATCATTCCACTTCTATGGTTAATTTGAATGCTGTCTAACGATATTCGAATAAACAACTTCAAAGAATTTGGAGAAGTGCTAAGTATTTCTTGGGAAAAGTTAGGGATCTGCAGTGGGATGATAAAAGCTGCCTCATTATTTCTTCAACCTGTTGGTAATAGTTTGAATCATCTTTCATTACCCTGGTAAACCGTCAAAGAATCGAATTGATGAAATGGAAATGTTAGCTCTATAATATTTTCCTTGCATCCAAACTATACCGAATTGGAAATTCACATCGAGAACATACGATACACAAGGCGTTAGACAGAGAATTCTTCCCTACAGTTGCACAGATGAATAGGCGAGATAATGAAGTGCGATAACTGAATGAATTCAACTGTCTTAAGCGGCCTACAGACGATCAACTTAGTTGAAGACTATGTTGTCAACTAGGTTGTAAACCAAATGAAAGTGAAAATAGCGGTTGTCAACCAAGTTGAAAACATCATTTCAGCGGTGGTTTCCGTCGAGTGAACTAGTCGGCTGATTAGGAGAAATTATCGAAACATGGAGAGATCTTTCGTTATATATTATTATAAACGATATATGCGACAATGTGGTGCAGCACAGTTCTTGAATGAAAGAGTTTGGACCAAGGATTGGTACCACAATCGGTCTCATTTTTTCCATTTCGGTTTAATGAAAGAACTTTTCGAATTTTGAGCCGAAATTGGTCACCAACGATAGGGCTCTGCTCCCTGATGACGAATCCGTGGTCAAATTCAATCCGGTCCGTGGGACCGTCCGGCCATAAACACGATAACTTTCTGAGGAATTGTCCTTGAGACTTGAGATTTTCAGGGCGAGTTTGGTTTCCAAATGCCACAATTAAGTTCGTTAATCAGCCAAAACATACAAGGTGTCCCATAAAATATGACCATTCCGAATTTTTGTTCCTTAATATTTCAGACAAAACGAAACCAATTGGAATAGAATTTCTCGACCACATGCAAAATTCTCACAGTAAGCCTCATGCGAAATATTGAAAGAAAGAATCATTATATGTCATAACAAGATATCCAAGAATCGCATCATCTGAAGCATATAGTTCAATTTTCTTTTAATTATTGATTTTTACATATTTCATTTTTTTAAAATTTCCATAATATAAGTCTGATCATCCTGGGATTTTGCATTCATTACTAAGCATGAATCTCAAGCACTATACAAATTTTGATAGCATTATTGCTCCACCAATGAATGTTCGCTCAAAGCATCTACTTGAGGTTTTTTTATACAGGGTGTCCCATTACTCGACGTCATCCCGGAACCGGGTGAAAAGGCAAGTAATCCTGGTTATCAGAAAATATGAAAAAAAAAATCTAAGTTGCATGATTTTAAAATAATGGGCATTTAAAAAAACACGCAAAATTCTACACCCTGTGACAGTCTTTCGCTCCTGTTGCCACAAATATCAACTTTTTCCAACTTTTTTCTTTGCTGTGTAACCTTGAATAATGCTTGTCTAAACTGTAATCAAAATTTTGATACCAGCTGATCTAGGTTTCATAAAAATAGGGCTTACTTATCAGAAAAAAAAATTCGAAATAAACAATTGCCTAGTTTCAACTGACTGTATTGAAAAAAAATGTACTACGTAGGTTTGGCATGTTTTTTCAAAAGTTGGCGCATTTAGTGAGGATTCCAAAATGGTATAATACTTGTTTGATTGTAGCTGCCGTAGTTCAAATTTATTTTCGATTTCCTTTGAATACACTTTTTCGTTAACTGCTTCCCAGTAATAGAGTCCAATGGATTCAAGTCCGGTGAACGGGCCAGCCACGAGATTGGACCAGAAAGTCCGATCCATCTTCCGGGAAAAAATGTTATCAGAAAAAAAATTTCCAGAGAAAATAATTTTTCCAGAAAAAATTTTTCCTGAGAAATTTCTCTGAAATTTTTTTTTTCTGGTAACATTTTTTCCCGGAAGATGGATCGGACGTTCTGGTCCAATCTCGTGGCCGGCCCGTTCACCAGACTTGAACCCATTGGACTCTATTACTGGAAAGCAGTTAACGAAAAGTGTATTCAAAGGCAATCGAAAATAAATTTGAACTACGGAAGCTACAATTCAACAAGTATTATACCATTTTGGAATCCTCACTAAATGCGCCAACTTTTGACAAAACATGCCAAACCTACGTAGTACATTTTTTTTTCAATACAGTCAGTTGAAACTAGGCAATTGTTTATTTCGAATTTTTTTCCGAGAAGTAAGCCCTATTTTTATGAAACCTAGAGCAGCTGGTATCAAAATTTTGATTACAGTTTAGACAAGCATTATTCAAGGTTACACAGCAAAGAAAAAAGTTGGAAAAAGTTTATATTTGTGGCAACAGGAGTGAAAAGACTGTCACAGGGTGTGGAATTTTGCGTGTTTTTTTAAATGCGCATTATTTTAAAATCATGCAGCTTAGATTTTTTTTTCATATTTTTCTGACAACCAGCATTACTTGCCTTTTCACCCGGTTCTGGGTTGACGTCGAGTAATGGGACACCCTGTATATCTCGGATTTTACTCTCCATAATTCAGGAAGATCTTTCACCCAATCAAAGAAATCTACCCAAACTTGAATGTTTGGAATTTTTCTCATATTTTCTAGTTAAATTACTACCTTTCCTCGAATCCTCGAATATTTACGACGGATTTTGAATACGCTATGAGATGTTCACTCTACAAGGTAGAATTCCAACTGGTGTTGTCAACCTAGTTGATGACTACCATACAGACGCTCCAACTTAGTCGTCAACATCGGGCTCCGCCCACCAAATATCAAACTGATTTGATCTCGCATCAACTTAGTCTTCAACCTGGAATATCAACCACCACCAGCCTACAGACGTTCAACTTGGTCGTCAACATGCCGTGTTTACAACTTAGTCTTCAACTAGGTTGATCGTCTGTCGGCCCCTATACAGCGATAATCTAGTCTCGTCTCTCTCTCTTATCGCAGTATGGTAGGGAACCCGAACTACACGTATAGAATTTTTAATTTGTCAGGCTGCCCGTAATACTCGATTCAAGTATTTACTGTTGCCTACCATACTAAAGAATTACGCTCCTCTAAACGATAAGAGAGAGACAAGACTAGAATAAAGAAGTAAGACAACTGAACTCAGTGTGTTACAGCAAGTGATTGTCTCGACTATTCATCTGGGCAACTGGACCGAAAAATTCTCTGTCTGATGCATTGTATATCGTATGTTTCAGATGTGAATTTCCAAACCTGTATAGTCCGTTCACGAAAGGTTGAGCACATAGTAGGCGTTTCTTTATTTATCTGAAGTTGGCAGTATTTACTGTCATAAAGAAAAATAAAGTCAACGTTGCCGAATGTACTCGGTCTCGTCCGACGAGCTTGCGAGTTATCAGAGAACTCTATGCAATATTGACAACATTGCGTAACAATCTGACAAGAAAATAAAGAACATAACCTAAAATTTTAATATACGCAGTGGAATATGTCAAATTTCCATGGCCAACCGACGTCTCAACCTTTCGTGAACGGACTATAGTTATTTTTAAAACAAATATGAGGATAACTTATACGGGCGAAAAAAGTAACGTAACTAGTCAATGGTTTCTGAAAGAACAATAATCGAGGAAAATTTTTGTACCTGTCGATTTTTAATGTCAAAAACAATTTATCCTAAACTTTTTTTAATTTTATATTTCTCGTCCATTCACTTTATTTTTTTTTCAAATGGAATTATATGGACTGTTATAAATCGAATGGAAGGTAATTCTAAAAGTTAATTTCATCATATTTTTCTGGATTCATATTTCTTTTGGAATTTGATTTTTTTTCGAAATTGATCTCCAAAAAGTCTAAATAATCGAACAGGCAGATTAGATCGGTTCACCTGAAATATAAATTTGATATTTGGCGACATTTCGATCAAGTCAAACTCTCTGAGAAGTTTTCTTTCTTGGCACTAGGATACAAAACACTATACTTTCAGTTATTTTGTTCGAGCTCTGCAAAGCGTCTGAGGTTGCCGGATTAAAGTACTCCATAATTCTGTCAATCTTGGTTTCAGTTTCTCCAAAGTCACTCAGCCGGATTATACCAACTTGATTGTCTTGATTTTAGTCTCTTGAATCTTGGGTACAAGTAATCAGCAGTAATTAGAACTTGTTGAAAACTTTAACTCTCAAAATCCAGGATCGATATGATTCTGCTTCGTTATATATAGTTTATTATTTAATGAGATGTTCTGGTTAGGCTCAATGATTACAGCACTCAGGAAAAGTTAGATGAATTTTCAATAAGAAGGGGGTGGAACTTCCATCATTCCACTTCTATGGTTAAATTTGAATGCTGTCTAACGAGATTCGAATAAACAACTTCAAAGAATTTGGAGAAGTGCTAAGTATTTCTTGGGAAAAGTTAGGGATCTGCAGTGGGATGATAAAAGCTGCCTCATTATTTCTTCAACCTGTTGGTAATAGTTTGAATCATCTTCCATTACCCTGGTGAACCGTTTATGGGTTGAATTCAAGAGTTGGAAATGTGATGCTTCATAATATTTCCCTTTGATTAAACCTAATTTTTTTAACCAAAATTGAGCTTCGATAGCTATTCAAGAAAGCAGCATTAATGGTATTTTTTTGTGATAGAGATCTGTAGATATTAGAATGATACAGGTTGCCTCGTTTTTGAGCGCTCTTACTAGGTACTTAAACGAGTGTTATATCGTTTTGCTCAAATATCTGTAATTTCGAATTTTGAGCCGAAACGAAAGGGTTCTACTCCTTGATGACGAATCCGTGGTCAAATTCAAATCTGTCCGTGGAACCGGCCGTCCTGCCGTTAGCACGATAACTTTTGTAGGGTTTGTCCTAGGTGAACCTTCGAGGGAGAGTGCGCTTCCCAAAACGGCTCGTCAACCAGTCAAATCATACAGGGTGTTCCATAAAATGTGTCCATTCAGAATTGTTGCCCCTCAATATTTCAGAAAAACCTCGCATTCATTTACAGACACCCTGTATACTATTACATCCTTGCATTCTAACCAAAATATCTCTGTGAACTCGTGATTACATATAAGTTGACTTCGATAACGATTATTCAAAATGCGAGTTTTTGACCAAATCGAAGAAAAATCTATACGGATATCTGTCCGTTAACACTTAACTTTCTTACGGTGGACGCTAGAGACATGAAATTTACGAGCTAATAATTTAGAAGAAATCACGAGGTAGGAAGATTTGGAATATTTTTCCCGAGAAGTTTCAGAACTAGGAATATTATCATGTCAAAATATAAAAGTTCTACTCTAAAACGGAATGAGCAAAAAAGCTCAGAGTACATGTGTAGTCAAAATATCTCGGCTGAGTCAGTGAATAAGCCAAATTAGTCAAACGCATTCCGATTTGAAATTCTTCATTTAGCTGCTCCCCAGTTACCATAACGAAGAAGTGTGCAATATTTCGTGAGAATTCCTAGAATAGAAACTTTTAACGAAATCGATTCTGAAGGTGTTCGACACATATCGCTGAAATTTAGACTCTACACGTATTGGAGCATCGATTCGATCTGGAAAGAGGTTTCTGGAAAGATCATAATATAGCACGGATAGTCAGGCTGCCACTTTTAAGGCGTTGAGCTCCAACACCGTCAGTTCAAAGATGGTCCGGAAAGGTTTGGATAAACTGAATGAGCTAGGAAAGTGCAATGGAGTCTCCTCTCCTTGATATGAATTCCAGGAGAGTTAGGAATTAATGGCCAAAAATGGGTTATCGATTACTACTATAAGACCGGAAAAATTATGAGGTATAAGGAAAAATAACTAGCAAATGTTATTTCAAAGGAAAGGGCAAACAGAGAGGCACTCCGCAGAACCTACTGGGTCTGAAACACTCTAAAAGTTTACGGATAATCAATCAATTAGTACTATAGGATTTAGTTAAGTTCACTTTTTTATTAATTCGTTTCCATGGAAACTATTGAAGGGTCCATCTTATTGGTTAGGTATATACTGAGAGATTCACTCTGCTGATTCTACGTACCGTATTAGTTGTTAAAATT
This sequence comes from Propylea japonica, assembly GCA_013421045.1. Taxonomy (NCBI): domain Eukaryota; kingdom Metazoa; phylum Arthropoda; class Insecta; order Coleoptera; family Coccinellidae; genus Propylea; species Propylea japonica. The sequence continues at coordinate 45,004,551 of CM024246.1, read as the reverse complement.
GTGCTCCCCTGTTTACGATACAGTTCAAACAATATATGTTTATTTCATTATGAAGAAGCTATGCCGTTAATAGTGTAAAATAACATCAGGCAAATGACCACCACACGACACGCTTACAAGACCATATCCTTTTAATGAAATTTTCCATAACCAAATCGAAAGTGGCTGTCCTCGATAGCTTCACGAATTCCATGTTTGAGGACTTGAATCGACGATGGTCTATTGGCGTTGACATTCTCTTTCACGTGGACCCAAAGGAAGAAGTCGCAAGGTGTTAAATCACAAGATCTCGGTGGCCAATTGTGATCACCTCTTCGAGAAATAACACGGTCCAAAACTTTTCCCGCAAAAGATCAATAGTTACGTGTGCTTTTTCGGCATGTAGCGCCGTCTTGTTTGAAAGTAAACGTTGTCCAAATCAATACTATCCAATTTCGGTCATAAAAAATGGAAATGGACAAATCTGGGTGTTCTTCAACACTTTCGGCTACAGCAGCAATATTCTCCGCTGTTCTTGAGTGACGTGCACGAGTTTCATTCTTCACATCACTAACTTGTTCCAACAGCTCGAATTTTCTACAATTCCTTTATTGCGGACCGACAAGGTGCTTCACGCACTACTACCCAAAAATATTCGAATTTTACGAACCGTCCCTGCCAAATTGTCATCATTTTTATAGTGAATTTTAATAATTTCGATGCGTTCTTGAAACGTCTAACATTCCATTTCAATTAATGGCATCTACCGAAATAGGGAGCAATTCAAAATAACACACCCCTTATCGGAAAACCCTCTATTAGTACAGACAAGGTATTATTCCTTCAAAAATATTCAATCAAAAAATCACTGGAATTTGGGGTAAATATAAATAACTTCAATGTTAGCAGCTCTCAAATGATTGCATAAAATGTTCTTGACAAGTGTGCCACTCATATGGAAGAAATTCACCCAACATTTAGTCCTGAAATTAGGCTCAAATAAACATTTACAAAAAGGCAATGATTGAATTAGGGTATACGTAATATGTATACTGATGGACAAAATTAGCGCACCACCTAAAATTTCGTTAAATTTTAACAATTTATATCTTCCCAATCTTCAGTCGGATTTCAACGTTTTTTCTTTCAATAGTAGCTCTGTTATTGTCAAATTTCCTCTATTGAACAGAAGTCCAAAAAATAAAACCTTCATGTTGTACAGGGCGTTTAAATATTGTCATGTTTTATAGTCAAATTTTAACGTCTCCTGTGGGCAATGCCAGGTTGCTGAGGCAAATAAAAACAATTAAGCTTTGTAGCCTAGTGTCTCTTAAGTATTTTGTTTTTTTAAAAATCAATCATCTTGAAGTCGTCCAGAGATATTCAACTTTTTATCAACTCTTGTATTTTATGCATTAACCATGAATATCTTCGCAACCATTTGTCCGCTTTGAATGTTTTTTTCTTTAGTTGTAGCTCTTTTATTGGCGAATATCATACTACAATGAGATGTTAAAAAAATAAATGCATCATGCTATACAGGGCGTTTAAATTTTCGGGTTTTTTTCATTACAGTTTAACGCCTTCTGTGGGCAATACCAGATATATGAGGCTTCTAAAACTATACAGTGATGCAGCTTGATGTTTCCTGATTATTTTGCTTTTTTAAAAAGCAATTTCACTTGTACCCTTCCAGAGCAGCTATTCACATTTTCGTAACATCATACATTTTTCTGTTTTTTCTTGATTTGTTTTCGTTTATTTTTGTGTTGAAAGTTAATTCTTATTTATTTTTCTTTGACCGTTGTCTCCGTAGACTTATGGAAAGTAAAGAAAACTTTAGAAATTTACACAATTATTAATTTCGAATGAATTTTATGAATTAGAGAAAATTATGACAACTGTAAACCACAGTATCACACGACTGAAAATATTCATTGTCAATACTCGTATATTGTATGAAATGCAAGATGTTATAAAAATGTGAATATCTCTATAAGGGTACAAGTTAAATTGCTTTTTAAAAAAGCGAAATACTCAGGAAACATCAGGCTGCATCACTGTATGATTTTTAGAAGCCTCATATATCTGGTATTGCCCACAGAAGGCGTTAAACTGTAATGAAAAAAACCCGAAAATTTAAACGCCCTGTACAGCATGATGCATTTATTTTTTTGAACGTCATTGTAGTATGATGCTCGCCAATAAAAGAGCTACAACTAAAAAAAAAACATTCAAATCGGACAGATGGTTGCGAAGATATTCGTGGCTAATGCATAAAATACAAGAGTTGATAAAAGTTGAATATCTCTGGACGACTTCAAGATAAATTGGTTTTTAAAAAAACAAAATACTCAAGAGATACTAGGCTACAAAGCTTTATTGTTTTTATATGCCTCAGCAACAATAACAGAGCTACAATTGAAAGAAAAAAACGTTAAAATCCGACTGAAGATTGGGAAGATATCAATTGTTAAAATTTGACCAAATTTCAGGCGGTGCGCTAATTTTGTCCATCAGTATATTTATGCTAGTGAACTCATCAAATTCAATGAAATACAAACACTCATGAGGGTCCTAAAGGGTTCAGAGACAATTTTCACACTGTCTGCGAAATTTATTCATTCCTAATGAATTAAACTGGACCTTGCATAAACTTCATAATTATATCAAATCCAGTTTGCATAAGAAGTTAAGTTGGAAATTCAGCGAACTTGAATTTATTAGAAGCTGTGTTGCGAAATCTACGCAACTCTCGAAGACCCGAAGGACTTGTTGATTCTCAACCGGAATCATTTAATAATGAATGGTACCACAATTCCGTATCAGCATGGGACCAAATTGAATAACTTATGCGAAACTGATGACAAAGCTTGGGGATCCAGGTATCGAACTCGGAAGAGGTTGTTTTTGCCACTCAGATCTTTTTTATAGGTCTCATTACACGTTAACGAATAATAATTTATTCATTTGTGATAGTGTATTGGATGAGCATTGTACAGGGTGATCAGATTTTATGATCCATGGACCACAACTTTTAACCCTGAGAGATAGAGAAAATGGTTGGCACATTGAGGTATTTTTTTTTCGAGAAACTCATTAAACTCATTTAACATTTGGACAATTTCAACATTTTTTCATTATCTCCGTACCTGTATGTGCTATAAACTTGATCCAAAAACATTATGCAGACACTTTTTGGATAGGAATCCAGTGGCCTAACCAAATTTTTGCTGAGGGGGGCGAGGGCTGTGTTTCAAATGAGATTTTTCGGAAGCATATAATTTCAAATATTGTCCAGGTACATATTATTATATTACTTAAGAGAAAAATATATACTTACTATGATATATGCCTATACCCATAAGATATATACTGTGAATGCGCAAACTACCAAATCAAATCGAAGGTTATGTTGCTGTAAAATTGAACTTCAAATTTTTGCAATTACGCAGTATTGCTCATCCCTCTAAGTCATTCTGACTTCAATTTTCAGAGCATTTTGAATGACATTCACAATATAGATCTAATATATATAAATATATGCCAGATTTTTGGAAATCTATTGACAATTCATGAAGTAAAAAACTTGCGACAAAGGAAAATTGTAAATAACACAACAAAACGAATATTTGATATTTGTTGAAATATACTGATGAATGTTTAGAAGTAAACTACGCGGCAATGATTTACGAATTTTATTGAATGAACAACTATACAGGGTGTCTTGATGAAGGGTCGAGTCACTCCTGAGAGTTCTCATGATGAAATGAATATTAGTATCTACATGATACGTGAATACGTTCATTTATGTTCGGGGAAGACCATTATACATATCTATATTGCTGTTCTGTGGATTCTCGCGAAATCGCAAACTTCATTGAGGAAAACAGGGGTCAAATGATACCTCAATTTCGAAGGCATTAGCAGTGGTATGAATCAAAAAATGAATTTTCAGTTCACTTTTCGTACATACTGCATTCAGCGTATGTAAGGGTCGTGAAGAGACATTTATTATTAAGCACAATAACTTTCGGAGGGATTGTCCTAGAGACTTGAAATTTTCAGGGTGAATTCGGTTCCCAAATGGCTCGCTTAAAATCTTTAACCAGCCAAATCTTACATATCCGATTCGAATAAAATTTATTCAATGAATAAAGATTGATACACTGAATGTTCATGTAAACTTTTGTGGCAATAGTGTCAACAGAACCATAGAAAATTCGATTGGAGTATCATCAGAACCATAAAATTGAATTTTTGTAATTATTAATTCTTTACATATTCCATTTTTCGAATAATTTCCAGAAGATAGTTCGGATGGAGCTGAGATTCATATATTTGGTATGAATCTCAAATCCCATATGAAATTTTGAGGTAATAGTCCTATTGATTACCATGTATTCTCATTACAACCAAATATCACTGACGTTTCGGACGTCGGACGTCATGGATCGGACCTTTTTCAAGGCTCTTATAAAAAAAAGTTCAGGTTTCGGTCATGTCGGTCACGTATCGGAAAGGCTGGTGAATTTTGGTTTAATAACAAAAAAAAATACGTCCAAATACCTGATTAATTTTTTCAAACTAAATAACATGGATGAAAGCATTAATCGTAATAAACATATAATAGCATGGCGAAAAATATTCAATTCATAAAAATTCACGTTCATAAGTTTTAATTATATCAGTTTGAGTTCAGAAAAGAAAACTAAGGGACTAACGAAAATATGAAATTTTGTGAAACATTCGCATTTGTATTGTATATGGATAAAGCGATGATTATTATCGAGTATTATACCCACTGCAGAAAATTAAAATATATCAATTGTTATGATATATTAATTTGTCTTTGATCTATTTCAATGCGATATGACCAATTTCTCAGAAAATATTTGACTTGGAAAACCGGCAAAAGTGCAGTCCCTTGGACTGAAGAGCTCTGTTGGTATAGTGAAAGTCTTTCATTTATGATAAGAATCATAATTGATGTTCTTCAAAATTTAACTGATATACAGGGTGTCCAGTCGATTGACGTCAATGATTTTTTATAGATTTCTCAGATCTGTGGCTATCCAAAAATACCCCATGTATATTATGCGATGTTCTATTGTTCTCGAGTTATGACTTTTTGAGTGTTTTTTATGTATTTTACCAGCTAGGCTTGAAAAATTCATGTCTGTTTAGGTAGTTATTATTTTGCAGTTTTTATTTTTCAACATGGTAGTCCTGAATGTTGCTTCAATAAAAAAAATTGTTCAACTTCCCGAAATTACCAGAAATTACCCAAAAAAGACTTGAAAGATAGAACTTCAGTTTCAGTAGGATTTACTCAAATATTCATTTTAGAATTAGAAAGAAAGAGATGTTTTTTGGCGAGGTTTAAAAAGTTAAAAAGTTTGCGGAATCCTAAGCTTCGAAAGTCATAGGAAAAAAAGGTACATGATCAGACTTTTCTTGTTGTGATCTGCCTTGGAAGGCAGATAGGCTTAAAACCATTGAAACCCGATAAAAGTTGTTTTTTCTTTTTTTATTATTTTATGGCAAACTGAACTTAAAAATGGTATTACGAATTGATTTGAATTGAAATTCCTGTGAAACTACTGTAGCTCCTGTAATTTATACAATAAGTTTGATCTCACCACTGATGGAAAACATTAGTCAGAATTGCTAGTTGTATAATTAACTGTTTTGGGATAGCAAATAGAAGGCCACAATACTGAAAAATGACTATTCACTCCAATAAATTTTCAAAATATGTGCCTCCAATTTGAATACATTATCGACAACGTGTTAAAAGGTGACATGTGGATTGCATGAAGCTATTCGAATATTCTCGATTTATTTTCCTTTTCGCCTCTGAAAGCTTTCGGCTCAATACTGTTTCGTTGTGGTTTATTTCCTTCACGTACCTACACTAGCTCTTTGTAAAATCTCCAAATAAACAAATCGATGAGGTTGAGGTCTGGAGAACGTACAGGCTTGCACGCCCAATCCATCTTTCTGGAATTGATTTTCTTGTTAGGAGATTTTACAAAGGACTAGTGTACGCGAAGGGTACCAAAAACGAAACAGAATTGTGTTAAAGACAAAAAAATAAATCAAGAATATTCAAGTGGCTGCAGGCAACTGACACGTCACTTTTTAGCACGTTGTCGATCATGTATTCAAAGTTTTAGATTTCAAGCCTTTCTTGGGAAACTTGTAGTCATTTCACGAAGCTGAATATTTTTGTTTATTGAAACAACATTCAAGAATACCGTGTTCAAAAAATGAAAACTGCAAAATACTAACTGAATAGTAAGATATGAATTTTACGAACTTAGTCGGCAAAATAAATTTAAAAAACCCTAAAAAGATCATAACTCGAGAACTTCAAAATATCGCATAATATACATGGGGTATTCTTGGATAGCCACAAGAATCTAAAAAAAATGTATTGGCGGCAATCGACTGTAAATCCGCTCACAAGTTATGTTTATCGAATCATTAATTCAACTTAATCGTAAAAAATCAGGAGAAACTTTGTCATAGAGTTAAATGATTTTACGTGATTGTTAATCTTCCTATGTACTTTAATGTAGTCAATTAGCGGTGTTGTGAGTTCAATTGATATATTTATTTTTCGCTGTGACACTAATGCGCCCCCGTTTGGGTATCGTATAAATTTATTGGCTTTGTAAATCATGAACATCTAACAAATATTGTTGTATTCACTTTCTCATGATCCTCTGGTGTTTACAGAAAACTCGGCGATAAGTGAGTAGCTCATTTTTGAATTCTTTTCCCTTTAGATTGATACTTTTAACCCTTCTTTGAATTTTACCCTTAAATGAATGGCTTATACTTACTCAGTTCAAACTATATTTTTAGTCAAGCTTTATCATCACAGCCAGTCCCCCGAAAATTGGTCAATTTAAATGGTTAACAAATCATTTTTGGATTAAATTTATTGAAAATTGACCAGTTTTGTAGCTTAGTTTTCTTAATTGAACCGAATACACTTATCCTGTAATTTTTATGAATTAAATATTTTCCTCTTGATGTATCTCCGAAATTGAGCATTGTACTTTAATTGTAGATATTTTTTATAGTTGTTTGTGAGTATATATATATGTGTAAGATGACCCGCATTTATCATTCAGCGATTATTTGAAATCTTGCTTAATATTTATTTATCCTCCAGTTGATATGATTGCATTATTTTCCCTACATTGTTCGAACATTATACAGGTGTCTTCAAGTTTTTACAACTTTGGCAGATGATTGCTGTGTTTATTAAAACAAAGATCCAGTTTATTCGCTTTTGGAATCTGTAAGTATTAAAAGTTGTTATGAATAATTCTAAAGGCATTTATATCCTAGAATCTTCTGCAGGTATATCATTTAATACTTTTCCTCATTCACTTAATTTTCATTGAAATTAATGAAATATTTCCATAAATTTCGTTCCAATTTACTATCGCTTCTCTGAAACACTAAATTATAGACACATCAGTGAATTTGCTATATTGGATAATGGCTATATAAACGAGTTAAAAAGAAATAAAGGAAAACTCTATTTTAAGGCTTTTCAAGATACCTCGCGAACCATTGGAGATATTTTGGATATGTTTAAAGCATCACTCTCATCCTTAAATGTTGCAAACTTTTTTTTATCTCTAGCCACCCTGTATTACTAACAGTTTACGATATCCCTAACCTAACCCTGTGTATGAGAAACATACACAAAAATGAATAGTCGTCTCACGCAAGAGTTTTTCATCGTTTCAAATTCAAGGATTGTTGAATCTACAAATACCTACTGAATTGTCATGAACTAACGAATTCGATGTATTGTTTATTGATTTCAATATTTTCAAACTTCAGAAACTAAAGGTAACTACTGAAGAACTCTTGTCAGTGAGGTTATCTGTGGGTTGGTTACTAACAGTTTACCCTAACCCTGTGTATGAGAAACATCTTCTGATTCTGTATTTTCGTATTTCAAGCATGGTGGATCCCCATAGAGTGTTTATTGGATCGAAAAGTGATCTTACTTCGAAATACTCGATACGTAAAGGTATACAGTTTCGAGATGGGCAGGTCACTTAAGATTGAGAGGATAATGAGGGTAGAATATGTCTTAAGATTATCGAGACAGCAATGCACGTCATTTCAGAGTGTACAGTGTACAGCAATGGATTGTATCAGATTCGAAGTCTTTGGACAAGCCGCCACCGCTTAGAACGAACTCATCCTTGAAGATAATCAGCTTTTTCCAGAGTCTGGATCCCCTCAGAAAGAGATTAATCATTTACCCCGCGCTGACGAATAATGATTAACTTTTATGCGTGATTTATTCATCTCGTTAATTTAATTTATTGAATACAAATGACCTTTAGATATTTGGACCCTTCTGAAGATTTATATCGAAATTTCAAATACCCTGTGTAGTTAAGAGATGATCAAAACATTCTTCGAATTTTATTCTCCTTAATCATCGACGCATTGTAACATCTTCCATTACATCAGAAGAGAGCAAGAGCCCCTTTGAGTCCTTCAAAGTAAATTTCCAGGGTTTAATCGAACATTTACACATGAGTACATTTCCTCTGCCCTTGAATTTAGAACCTGTAGCTATCTTATTTCAATGCTGTTGTGTTTGGAGGCGGACTGTCTAACATAAACCTTCGTCGGCGTGTCATTTGTCATCCAAAACTATACATGTTGTTCCTAAGTGAGTGTTTCAACAACAAACCGAAGATTTATCCGGAAAAAATTTCAAAAAATTTCTTCTGGTCTTCGTTTCAGAGAAAAAGGGGGTGAAAATTTATATTTTTTAGCTTTTTGTAGTCTACCGTTGATATTGAGGAACATCCTGTAGAATAACAACTATGCGTTAAATTTCATGAAAACAATTAAATGATTAGCAACGATGAAAGAGTTTGGGACCAAATTCCCGACAGCAATTCTGTAGATTAGGAATGCAGGTATATTCTTATTTATTCCCCTTTCATGTTTCTTTCAGGACAGTTCATAAGACGTTATTTAATTTTTTTCTGATAACATGATCAGTTGGATAAGATTGTGTTCTCAAATTATACCAGACAAAAAGCTTGTCAGATAAATCCCATAAGACAAAAATGAAAAGTCCTCTGACGCAAGAGCTTTTCATCGTTTTAAATTCAAGTAGGTATTGTTATGAATCCAAAATACTGAATCCTCATGAACGAACGAATTTGATGTACATATTGTTTATTGATTCCAATATTGTCAAACTTCAGAAACTTAAGGTAACTACTTAAGAACTCTTTATCAGTGAGCTTATCTGGGGGTTTTCAATTGGGTTTGAACCGTTTATCTTATTACCCTCAAGAAAAATGTTCGTTGAAACATTGCCTTACCTTGCTTTGTTCTGGAATTTTCCTGAGCTCAAATTCTATTTTCCTTGATGTTTGATATTACTGAACTCCCTCATCAACAGTCTACCAAATAGTAAACCTTTCATTGCTCTTGACGAATAAAAAAGATGAAAATCCATTTTCCCGCTTGTTCTAATTCTCCTGTAGATACCATATCGATATTATAAACACCCTGTGTGGTTAAGAGGCGACCGATCAAAACTTTCTTCGAATTTTATACCTTGCTAATCTGTCCAAAAAAACCCTTAGACATATTCTCCTAAATTATCGAAGCAATGCAACATCTGCCATTACATCAGAAAAGAAACCCTTTGAGTCCTCGCAAGTTAAGTTCCAGGGTTTAATTATCCATTTACTCATAGTACATTTCCTCTGCCTTTAAATTTAGAACCTGTAGCTATCTTATTTCAATGGTGTTGTGTTTGGAGGCGGAATGTCAAACAGAGTTCAATTTGATCACGAATCCTTTGTCGGCGTGTCATTTGTCAGCTGGAACTATACAGGTTGTTCCTAAGTAAGTGTTTCAACGATCAACGGAAGATTTTTTTTCGGGTCTTCGTTTCAGAGATACGGGGGGAGCAAAAATTTATATTTTCCACATTTTGCAGTCTAGCGTTGATACAGTAACTTTGGAACATCCTGTAGAATAACAACTATGCATTAAATTACATGAAAATAATTCAAATGATAAGCAGCGATGAAGGAGCTTGGGACGAAATTTCCTGACAGCAATTCCGTGGATAATAAGAATGCAGGTATATTCTCATTAATTCTCTTTTCATGTTTTTTCCGGACTGTTCATGAGACCTTATTTAATTTTTCTCTGATAACATAATCAGTTGGAGGAGATTGTGTTCCAGAATTGTACCAGAGGAAAGGCTTGTCGGATAAATTCCATCTGGCAAAAATGATAGTCGTCTGACACAAGAGCTTTTCATCGTTCCAAATTCAAAGATTGTTATGAATCCACAAATACTGAATCACGTGAACGAACGAATTTGATGTATTCTTCATTGATTTCAATACTTTCAACTTCAGAAACTAAAGGTAACTACTAAAGAACTCTTATCTATTAGTGAGGTTATCTGGGGGTTTTCAATTGGGTTTGAACCGTTTATCTTACTACCCCATGAAAAAATGTTTGTTAAAACATTGCTTTACCTTGCTTTGTTCTGGAAATTTTTCTGAGCTCAATGTTATTTTCCTTGATGTTTGATATTACTAAACTCCCTCATGAACAGTCTACCAAACAGAAACCTTTCATTACTCTTGACGAATAAAAAAGAGGAAAATCCAACTCTCCGCTAGTTCTAATTATCCTATAGATATCATATCGATATTCTAAACACCTTGTGTAGTTAAGAGGCGACAGATCAAAACGAATCCTTCGTCGGTGTGTCATTCATCAGGTAGAACTATACAGGTTGTTCCCAAGTAAGTTTTTCAACAATCAACGGAAGATTTTTTTCGGGTCTTCGTTTCAGGGATACGGGGGGAACAAAAATTTATATTTTCCACATTTTGCAGTCTAGCTTTGATACAGTAACTTTGGAACATCCTGTAGAATAACAACTATGCATTAAATTTCATGAAAATAATTCAAATGATAAGCAACGATGAAAGAGCTTGGGACGAAATTTCCTGACAGCAATTCCGTGGATACTAAGAATGCAGGTATATCCTCATTTATTTCCCTTTCATATTTTTTCAGGACTTTCATGAGACCTTATTTGATTTTTCTCAGATAACATGATCAGTTGGACGAGATTGTGTTCTCAAATTGTACCAGAGAAAAGCCTGTCAGATGAATCCCTTTTGGCTTTTGGCAAAAAAATTAATAGTCGTCTGACGCAAGAACTTTTCATTGTTTCGATTCAGGATTGTTATGAATCCACGAATATCGAATCCTTGTGAGCAAACAAATTTATATTCTTTATTGATTTCAATATTTTCAAACTTCAGGAACTGAAGGTAACTACTGAAGAACACTTATTGGTGATGTTATTTGGGTTTTTTTTGAACGTTTTGAATTGGATTTGAAACCATTGTCTTACTACCCTCATAAGAAATGTTCGTTGAAAACATTTCCTCGCTTTTTTCTGGAAATTTTCTGAGCTCAATGTTATTTTCCGACATACCCGATGTTTTGGTAGGTACCCGCATATTTCTCGATGTTTGATATCACTGAACTTTCTCATGCACAGTCTACCAAATAGAAAACTTGCATTGCTTTCGACAAAAAAAAAAGATGAAATTCAACTTTTCGATGTCTCTGCTTTATCGAATATGCCCACTTGGTGATCAACAAATCGAAACTCTCTCAGCTAGAAAAAACTCCAAGAACCATGTTGCCTATTTGAATAGAATAAAATTTGGAACGAGCTCTCCAATCCCTTTGTCATCCAGTCTAGAATAATTCTTCACCTTTTCGCGAGTTTCAAGGAACGTCGATAAGGAGTGTCTAGGTTATTTCATCAAAATGTTGGCATTTTACGACTTTTAATTCCACTCAATCAAGATATTTGAGACCACAACTGGCTTAAAATTCGAAACTTAAAGACATGCAACAAAACTATGGTTCGCTGTTTCCCTAACGCCATATTCAGGTCCAAAAAACATCAATAATCTTTACTTAAGTCGAGCACTAAATTTCTCTCGAATTGATTGACTGAAATATAAAAGTGAAAACTATTCTCGTTCTGAAGCGACCGAAAGAAAAATATCAAACATAGTACGCGGAAAAATTTATTTAGTATAATGGTGCCTCATATTCTATTCATTCATCCGTCAGAGATATGATCTCAACGATGCCTGTGCTTTTTCGAATGTGCCCACTTGGCGATCAACATACCGAAACTTCCTCAGCTAGAACATTACTCCAAGAGCCTTATTGCTCATTTAAAGAGAATAATATTCGGAACGAGCTCTCCAATCTCTTCGTCATCCAGTCTAGAATAATACTTCACGTTTTCGCGAGTTTCAGGAACGCCTAGGTATTCCGTCAAAATGTTGGCATTTTCAGACTTAATTCAACTCAGTCAAGATATACTACTTCACGAGAGTAAGTGATATCGTTTTCAATCGTTTTGAAAACTATGTAATCTTCGAGAAAATCGGTGTAAAATCATTTAAAATTCAATAACAACTTGAATCGATCTAATGAAAATCAGTATAGACATTTCGTCGATCTGGTCGCCTTTTTTCTGAAGTTTTTGTTTTTCGCATATGCTTCATGAATTTGAAATGAAGTCAGTTTATCAACGGCTACGATTTGAAATGAGTTTTCTGAAATAGCCAAGACGCAAATCAACAACGCTGCGGCTATTACATCTATCGGAATGCTACAGGGTGGCCTAACTCAGCTTGTAGTAGCGGAAAGGCTCCAATTCAGCCAAAGTGTCATATCTCGACTTTGAAATAGGTTCAGGGAGACAGCAGCTTTTCGTGTTGAAAAGACAAAAAAAACACCTGGTCAGTATTGTTTCAATCGCCGTTTCGGCGAGAAAACATCCTACATCTACGTGTAGAATGCTACGGAATACTCTTCAAATGCATATGACGTCCAAGTTTCCATCGAAAACATCACACGACGTTTTAGAGAGGTGAATCGAGGTTCTAGACCTCCATTAAAAGGTGACTGGAATTGTCAAGGCAACATATCAATTGGGACGATCAATGGCGTAGTATCCTTTTCACTGATGAATCCAGACATGGACGATTTTCAGATTCTCGAATAATAAGAACGCATACCCCGTAATCGTCACTATGTCCAAGAAGACGGCACCGAGCAGCCATAGTTGAGAATGCGCTCGAGGAGCGTGGTTTTTCACATTACCTCCGCACTCACCAGATTTGAATTGCATAGAACATGCATGGGATATACTCAAAAGAAGATTAGATAATCATCAACCTATCCCAGAATCCTTAAATGATCTGAAAGAGCTTCTACACCCGTTTATGCAACCTTCCTCATTCCTCAAGAAATGTTCAACAACCTCGTGTGTAGTATTCAAAGAAGAAGTCAAGCTGTTATTGATGCTCGTGGAGGCCACACATTGTATTGATAGTTTTAAAATGCTTAAATCCTCGAGAAGTATAATTTCGTTATTTTACTCAATTGTTCTCAACTCTGTATACGCTGCAGACCTACAGGCTAGAATTAATTTTAGTTCCTGTAACCTGAAATCATACTAATATGAATTTTCTTCACAAAAATCTCATTTAAACTATATCTGTTTGCAATTTTATTCAATTTTCCTAACTCATCTGGAGCAGTTCTTTTGAGACCACACCTAGGTCAAAATTCGAAACTTAAAGACATGTAAACAAAACTATGGTTCGCTCTTTCCTTTGTGTCTTATTCATCTTCAGAAAACATCAATAACCTTCACTTAAGACGAGCCACTTAATTCCTTTCCAATTGATTGACTGAGATATAAAAGGAAAAAAACTATGAACATATGAATATCGTTCTGAAGCGATCGAGAAATATATCAAACACAGTCTCCCGGAAAAATTTATTCAGGACAATAGTGCCTCATATTCTGTTCGTTCATTCTTCAGAGATATGATCTTACCGATGCCTCTGCTTTTTTGAATATGTTTACTCAGTGATCAACAAACCGAAACTTTCTCGGCTAGAAAGATAACTCCAACTGCCATATTGCTTATTCAAATAGGATGAAATTCGGAACGAGCTGTCCAATCTCTTCATCATTCAGTCTAGAATAATACTCCACCTCTTCTCGGGCTTCATAAATGTCAAGAATGATTGTCTTACTAGGTCATACCATCAAAAATATGGAATTTCAGGACTTTTGAATTACACCCAATCAAGATTATTGAGATCTTTTCTGACTGAAAATTAGAAATTTAAAGACCTTCGAATTAAAATATGGCCTGCTGGTTTTCTAGAGCCATATTCCTATTTCCAGAAACATAAATAACTTTTACTTCAGACGATCACTTAATTTCTTTCCGACAAACTGAAACTTCCTCAACTAGAGAGATAACTTCAAGAGCTCATTCCAATAGGATAAAATTCGGAACTAGCTCTCCTACAATCTTTTGTCATCCAATCTACACGTTTTCCAATTGTAAATCAGAAACGTAAATTGTAATTCAGGAACGACAATTTGAAATCAGAAGATGGAAGTTTTAATTTAAAAATAGGAACTTTAAATTCAGAAACGGTAATTTAATGTTCGAAATAGTTAGGTATATATAATTCAGAAATTAGAAATTGTGATTTAGAAATAGGAAATTGTAATTCAGAATTGGTTCAATATATTTCATAATTGATAAATATGTATGAATAGGTTTATGTACCGGTTTTTACATAATGTAATGTTTTAATTTCGAATTAAGACATGATTTCATTCAAAATGGGCGACATAATGATAATGGTTCTCGTAGGTTCGACTCTGTAACTACGAAGATATGGATTTGTCCCCTGCTTACTATTTATAAATACTATTTCTTATGCTGAATTGATAATTTTTAAAATACAATTTTCTTTTCCTGGAATTCAATTTGCCGTTTCTGAATTACAACTTTGTTTTTTCCGAATGCTGACTTCCTAATCTGAATTTCAATTCCGTTCTTCTGAAATCATATTAACTTTTCTCAAATTTAAATCATGTGTTCTTTATTACATATTCCTTTTCAGAAATTCATGTTCGCTTTTCTGAAATTGAACTTCGATTTTCTGAATTACAAACTGTAAAAAGTGTAGAATAATTGCCCACTTTTCGCGAGTATCATCAGGAAAGTCGAGGAGAAATGTCTAGATTATTTCGTTAAAGAGAATATTTAAAACTCTTAATTCAACCCTATCAGGATATTTGAGACCACTTCTCGCTCAAAATTCGAAACTCAAAGACATTCGAACAAAACTATGACCAGCTGTTTCCTTCAGAAAACATCAATAACCTTCACTCTAGAAATCAATTTCTCTCGAGAGATTCGACTCAAATCTACAAGAAAAAATTAAGAAAAGACACGAACAGGAGCTTTTGAGCGCACGTTCTTTGGTGTTGCAATAAGACTTTAACTTCAGAATTTTAAATGGGATTTGAGATTGATGCCAAATATATAAATGCTGAATCTCAGCACAATTGGAATTATATTCTGAAAATTATTCAAAAATGAAGTATGTAAAAAATGAATAATTAAGTACAGAAATTAATTTCTATGCTTCTGATGATGCGATGCTCTTGAAATATCGCACGAACATTCAGTATATCAGTTTCAATTCACAAAATGAATTTCGCTCAATTCGGCATCCTGTTATGGAAATATAAAGATTCTTTTTTTCAATAATAAAAAAAAATTTCAGGAATTTGCACTTCAATGTTTGCAGTTAAATTTTCTTTAAATCTTCACCAACGTTTCGCATCCAGTTGATCCTTTATCAAGACTCGAACTTATCTCAATCTAAAAAATATTCTTAAAGATCTATCATTTCGAAGGTGTTCTTTTCTAATTGTAATGTGTTAATTTTCTTTATGTTTTTAATTTTAATTGTGTGATCAACTTTTTTTTTGCTCAACAAAAAATAATTTCCTTGTAGCGTTTAAAAAGTTGATCACACAATTAAAAATTAAAAACATAAAGAAAATTAACACATTACAATTAGAAAAGAACACCTTCAAAAATGATAGATCTTTAAGAATGTTTGTTAGATTGAGATAAATTCGAGCCTTGATAAAGGTTCAACTGAATCCGAAACGTTGGTGAAGATTTAAAGAAAATTAAAAACATTAAAGTCCAAATTCCTGAAAAAATTGTTTTTATTATTGATAACATGGACGGAAATCCTGATACAAATTTTTTTCAATATTCCAATTGAATTTTCTGTAGTTTTGTTAATACTATGGTCACAAAATGTGCATGAACTTTCAGTGTATAAATCTCTATTTATAAAATTCGTTTGATACGAATCGGATTTTTTTTTATCGTAATATGAAGTTTCTTCTTTTCAATATTCGAAATGAATTTTCTATGGTTCTGTTTACACAATGGCCAAAAAATGTTGCATGAATCTTGTAATGACCATCTTGCATTTATCCGCAAAATTTCAATTCGATGGGTTTCGTATCGTCTGAGATATTGAAAAACAAAATTTTGAATGCCCACTTTTATGGAACACCTGTACGACTTGGCTGTACGATCGCTCACAAACTTTAAACATATGAACAGCAAGAAGAGGTTTAACGCGTTATAATATCATTAAAGTGAAAGCAGAGAATCATATTAATCGATGAAATCAATTAATATTGAACTCATTCCGAGCTAATCTCGTCCTCGTTCAAGACAATACCACTTCCTTGCATTTTGTCTTGAACGAGGACGAGATTAGCTCCGAAGTATGACTTTAATGTTGGTTGATTTCAATCTATTTATATTATTCTCTGCTTTCACTACAATCATATCAAAAGCGTTTTCTAGCGACCGAAAAGAATATGTCAAACACGGTATCCCGGAAAATGTATTCAGGAAAATGGTGCCTAATATTCAGTTCATCCTCCAGAAATATGATCTCACCGATGCCTCTTGGTGATCACAAACCGAAACTTATTCAAATAGGATAAAATTCGGAACGAGCTCTCCAATCTCTTTGTCATCCAGTCTAGAATAATACTCCACCTTTTCGCGAGATTCAGGAACGTCGAGGAGGATAGTGGGGCGTGATTTTCCCCCATTCATTCTATTCGGAGAACTGCAACTTTCAGGAATGCCGCTTTCGAGAAGTTGGAGAAACCGTAAAAAGAGGGAACTCGGAGGAAATTGATATGTCTTACAACAGGTTATCACGTTTTCGTTGACGGATCGGATACTATTTCTTCTACTTACACGACTTCTTCAGAAGCTTTCATCTGATTTGCGGAAAATGCGACGTCTGGTACATAGGAATTTTCTTGGTGGGATGGGATTTCTTACTTTCGGAGTCAGTTTAGACGTGTACAATACCTGGCAACCTAACTGTCCATTTGTTCCAAGGGAATCCTGAATGAGCACCTACGTTTGATGTTTTTGGCAAGTAACGGATACGTCATACGGTAGTGAGAAGAATATTAATGGTGGTATTCTATTTTTCATCTGTAAGTTATGATACAGTAGCGTGCGATTGATCTGTAACTGGCCGACAATTCCTTCAATCGTAAGATTTGATCATGAAATTTTATGTATTACTAGCTGATCCGGCAAACCGTTTATTGCCTTATATTTATAAATAACCTAGATACCGACTGCAGCGCCACCTGTCGGGCTGATTTGTGAATCTAAACCATTCTCGAATCTCCACGAACACACACAAAAAAATTTCATCAAAATTGGTCAGTCGTTTAGGAGGAGTTCAGTCACATACACACGCACACAAGAAATATATATATTAAGATAAGTAAATGGTTTTGATTTGAAACTGAAAATACATTTATCTGAATGTAATTTGCGTTTGTTTCTTTCATTTAATGAATTGGAAACAGGAAAGAAAAAATTTCTTGGTTAAAACTGCTGTAGAGCCTTCATTAAGTTTATAGTACACTGGTTCTTCAATTTGAACACAACTCGGCATTCGGCATTTTTTCAATCTGAACATTTTCTGGCATTCGACATTTTAAATGGCTTCATTTAATCACGCAACCTTTTCCTTCCAATTCTCATGAAGTTCAGGTCATGAATATTATTGAACAATGTTTTATCTGTTATGATTTTCTTCCGATAACAATCCAATAAACGAAGACTTATGAAAAGTTACAGATTGGCTTACAGATGAAAGTAGAATACCATAAGTTGAAGAGAAGACTGAAAAAACCCTCAAGTTACGACGGCATGTGAAAACGATTAGGGTGAGAGGTTCAGTTGTTGACACCCCGATTGTGATTGACACTGTGCACATATACCGATATAATAAACTATTGTTGCTATCTAGAATTTTTTCATCTGTCTCAACGTATTCCAGAATGATTTATTTTCATTATAGTCAAGTTCAATTTTCTCAGGTTATCATTCTGAAAACGCCATCATTAGATATTTAGCTTGAGAGTTTGTAGTAGTGTCAATAAGTGTATATATTAGAGTTCATTTTAGGATAGCGACTTCATATAATGCGTATGTTTTTCGATTCTGTTCTGTTTCAGATTCGTTAGAAATTTTTTCTGTTTGAAAGGTTTGTGTTGTTGTTTGTTTGAAGGAATATAAAATTGATGGAAGTAACCCTTCAATGATTTATATAGGTTTAACCATATGGCAATAACTGTTTCAATATTATTGATATATCGAACAGTGATTGACGTAGGGTTCAATCTTAATATACCTATACAGGTAATATCCACTTCATTTCATGTTGACATATTTTTTATTTAATTGTTTCAAACTTTGAGTTCTTTTATTACGTTTTCAAGTGTCATGTTGATGTTTCATTAATTGTCTGTATTAAGTATCTTGGGACGCCAATAGTATATAACATTACTAGCAAGGTAAGAGGGTTTTTACTGGCGAATGGAGGATATAATTGACGAGCCGCAGGCTAGTCAGTTACCTCCTTGAGCCAGTAAAACCCGTTACTTGCGTGTATTGTTTTTATATTTTATTTGTTCTAGTTTGTAAAAAGGTGAAATGAATTCCAAAAAAATCTCAATAATTTGTCGCAAATGTCGTAAGCTATTTATGATTATTTATGACATCGGAAAATTATGACAACTGTCAGTGGCTTTACGAGAGGGAAGTCGTTCGAGAATATTTGCTAATTTCTGACGAAAAAGGCCAGATCCAAATGAAACAAGGTATGAATTTTTTTTTTTTTACTTTTATAACGTTTATTACTAAAAATATTTGTTTCTAGGAACGATGAAATTAGAAGGATCAATGAAATTAGAAGCAAGTACGTGAAAAAGAAAACAAATAGATACGAATAAACAAGGTACGAATATTGTTTTTGAATAGTTTGAGAACGTTTATTGAGAAATACATTTGTTCCAGGAACTCTGAGATTAGAAGGATGAAAGAAATTAAAAGCAAGTACTTGACAACTTTCAATGTGAATAATACTACTCTAAAATTTTACAAGTTAACTGTCAATTTTACAAGTTAGTGACTTGATAAAATAAACTTCCTTGATTAATATTGTGTTTTTGGAAACTGACGTTCACAAATGGAAACAAATAAAAAATATTTCCTCATGAATAGCAAAATGGCGAATGCGCCAACATTTGTAGCAATAACTTTTGACGGCTGAATTTATGTAAAACGATGAATATATAACCGGCGTACACAATCAACTATCCAATTCATTTTTATGACATTATAATCAACCATTAGAAGAATGATTCATTTCAGTTAATCAGACGTAATGGAAATTCAATAATTCAAGAACGGAATAATTTTCTTTATGAAGTAACTCCATTTTTGTAGATCGACCAAAGAATTATAAAAGCATGTTTCATTGAATGAACCAGATTATGAATAGTCAAAAACAAAAGAGAATTTCTCATTGTTCTTTCGGTTTGTGCGTTTCAAATTTCCTTTGCGGCTATATCAACTTTTTCCCGATGTACATTTATCAAGAAGATTGAAAAGGAAACCGCTAAGGATCTTCTTCGACCAGACTTTGGGGTATAAAACACCCCTAATTAACGATTGGATGCTCTTGCGTACACTTTAATGATTTATCTTTTATCAACCTTCTTTGTTCCGGAGTAACTGATGACACTTAATTTGAGATTTCAGTACGGTAACAAGAGTAAAGTCGAGATAATTACAGACTGAAACATTCTACTTCTCCAATTAATTTGACACTGTATAACCGTTCAATTGAGCTAATCTTCTAGAGTTTGCAGCGCACTGTGATTCAGGACTTATGAATGGTATATTGTGATTATACAGTGTGAGTCTTGAATTGTTCATATTTTCTGATCATAGATCATCTTTATGAGCGCTTGTTCTCCTTGAACGAGTGCTATATCGTTTTGCACAAATGTCTGTAATTTTCGAATTTTGAGCCGAAAATGGTCTCAAACGATAGGGTTCTACTCCCTGTTGACGAAGTCGTAGTCAAATTCAATTCTGTCCGTGGGGCCGTCCATCCGGCTGTCGGGTCGTAAGCACAAAACTTTTGAACGGTTTGTCTGGTAAGACCGTAAACCACCCATGGAATTCTTAGAGACAGAAAGTGGAAAATTTCAGAGACTAAACATCCTTGAGTTGTCTGCGATTGTACAGACACAACATGTCAAATCTGCGTCGAAGAGCCGATTAAATATTATGATCGACAATCATGAATTTATTTTTGTAGGCCAAATGTCTAATGCCCGATTGCACCGTTCGTCTAAGCAACGTTTAAGTCCTGAAATGACGTTTCATCAATGGAATAAACGTCACTTAAAGGCTTATCTCTGCTTAGACGAACGGTGCAATCGGGCATAAGGATCCTATTTTGAACACTCTCCAAGCGCTGCACGTAGCATTTATATCTAGGGTTCCATATAGTGAAAGCAAACTCAACCTGCTGTGGACAAAAGAATGGTAGAGTGTTCTATTTTTTTTGAATTAGACACTATTACGAATAATGAAACCCAGCATTTTATAAGCATTATTCACTACTTTTTGAGCGCTCGTTCTACTTGAAATTTTCAGAATGAGTTCGGGTTTCAAATCGTACAGGATGTTCCATAAATATGGCCATTCAAAATTTTTGTTCCTGAATATCTCAGACAAAAAACGAACCAATCGGAATAAAATGTTACAGCAAAATGCAAGATGCTGATAACAAGCTTCATGCAGTATTTTGTGGCCATAGTGTGAACAAAACCATAAAAATTCAATTGGAATATTGAAAAAAAACTTCATATTTCCATAAAATGATATTCGGTTAGAGCAAGCAATTCAGTATTTAGCTTCGAATTGGTGATGTTTTAAATGTCGTGGAAAATATAATTGAAATATTGAAAGAAATAATTCAGTTCAGTACTTGAATCAATATTTCCGCACTCTGAATTGATGTTTTCAGAGAATTGAAATGTGGCAAATTATTCTATATACGTATTTCACTGAAATTTTCACTGGATAGACAAAATGGAAATACTATATTATAACGAAATTAATAATATATATGTTTAATATTCAATTAGTTTTTCTTGATGGTCGTGTAGGGAAATGTTATGATGAAAATAGGAACATGTCAAGTCCACTAAAATATATGAAACTATTATACAGTTAATACTTTATGCTCATAATTTATTCAATTGTGATAGTTTCTGAATGCAGCATATGTAGATCAAAAGTAGTCATACATAATAAATTATTCTTAGTAACTCTGGAAACGATTGTTCATTATGGGAAAATGCAAATTCAGCTTTTTGATTTCCTATATTCATTGATGACCTGAACTTTTCTATTCAAATCTCGAAACTACCCTAAGAATTTCAAGTTTTGTGTTGTAATTTCTTCCAGATGTTATTTTGTTTACGGTTGGTCTACAAAAAGATACTTGATGTCAGCAGCTATAGCGCGCTTCTTCATATTGGAAAAACGATCATTCAAATTTGTATATACTGACAAATTTTGGTCAAAATTAAAAATCCAATTTTTTCTTCGGAAATCCAAATTTCAATTTGTACATATTTCGATGATATTCCCAGCATAAACGACATGGATACTTTCAGTAGGTGAATTCGGTTCCTTATTTTACTGTAACGTAATGTTTTATTACTTAACTATAGTTAAATATGGCTTTTTAGTATAACCTTCAAATTTCAATGAATATCGATTGAATATTGAGAGGAGATACCAATTCCGTCCAAATTACATATTTGATAGTCATTGATATAATTCCATCTCACTTTTGCATGAATTTCGATTATAATATAATCCTGCTTTCTCTCATTAATACATTCTCATTATATGTGTCATTGAAACATTCCCACTGAAATAATAGAGAAAAAAAAAAAGAAATAACAAAAGTATTATAGTTAGTTATATATTATTGAGTAGTTATATATTACTGATCTTCACATATATAGCGCGAAGTAGTAAACTATTGGTGCTATCTAGGGACTTCAAAATGTATCCCCATATTTCAGAATGTTTTCTTCTATTTGAGTCTTCAATTTATCGTTGTCAACGGCATCATTGGATATTTGGCGCGAGATTTTGCTCTAGTGTCAATAAGTGTAGGTATATGTTTACTCAAGGATAGCGACTGCACATAATTGCGTATATTTTTCGATTTTGTTCTGTTTCATATTCGATGAAAGTTTTGTATTGGTTGGAAAGTTTCAAGGAATATTAATCGATGTAAGTAAAACCTCCAATGAATAATATATTAAGGTTAAAGCCTATGTTGATCACTGTTCGATGTTATACAGGGTCTTTATAATGATTGTAACAGCGCAGTTGGCTTTGGATTGATGAATACAAATGTCTAACTAATCAGGGCATAGCATGATCACAGGATTCTGTGGTTTGCATAATCCAAAGTCAACTGCGCTGTATCAATCATCTATAGAGACCCTGTATTATTGACATATGGTTTGAACATTATATTAATCGTTGAAAGCTTTACTTACATCAATTGAATATTCTTTGGAACCTTTCAATCGATAGAAAACTTCTAACGAAAATGAAACATAAAAAATAGGATAATATAAACAATTGTATGCAGTCGCTATCTTTAGGAGAAATCCAACATCTCACGCCAAATATCTAATGATACATTTTTCAGTATGATAACCTGAGGAAATTGAACGTGTCCCAAATAGAAATAAAATATTCTGAAATCGGTAGAGACAGATGAAAAAACCTTATATAGCACTAATAGTTTATTACATCGATACATACTCGTATGTACCACACAGTGTCAATCACTAGCAAGTAGTCAACAACTGAACCTTCCACCCCATGCATTTAATTTTATTGATGTAAAACTTTCCAATCACAAAAAACAGAAATTTCCAAGTGATAATTTGTTAATCGTGGGCGCTTGACAGTTATATACTGAACTAATAATCGAACAGATCCGCAGTCGAGGAATTCGTCATTGATTCAACACCGCAAATACCAATTTCACAACAATAAATCTTCATTAAATCATCAGTCATATTCGATAACTTGTCCATTTATTGCAATCTATGTTTTTTAGCAGATGACACTCTAATTGACAGATACGTGTATCATATATCACCACCCCAATAAAAGGCATCATGCCTCTGCCCTGCATGTGCGAAGCTCGTTCATGTCATCGTGTCAACTCGATCTGAAGAGGCCGTTAGTGTTAAGTTGGTTGCTACAGTTAGTTTTATTACTGTTCCGAACTAATTCGGAACTGATTCAAACGTATGAATCTGCTTGTTCTAGTTCTGAAGTTATTCTGAATGATTAATTAGGAAGTTCGTGAACACGAAAAAGGTTTCATCTGACTGTTCTACCGTAGTTGTTGTATATCTTTGGGTTTCGATTTCGAAGTTGAAAAAGATTGAATAGAATAAAATTTAAGAAAAGCCTGAGCAGGATCTTTGAACTATCGTTCTTTGGTGGAGGAATAAGACTATCACCTCATTTGAGATTGATACCAAATATATAAATGCAGACTGTTACCACAATTGGAATAATATTCTGGGAAAAAGGAAATATGTAAAAAATAAATAATTACAACAATTAAATTCTTTGGTTCAGAGATGTGATCCTCTAAAAATTTAACATTTTTTTTATAGTTCCGTTGACACTATGGCCACCAAATTATGCCTGAAAATTCAGTTTCACAGTCTTCATTCACAAGAAAAATTTCACTTTAATCGAATATCCTGTTATGGAAATATATAAAGATTCTTTTCTCAATATTCCAATTGAATTTTTCATAGTTCTGTTACCACTATGGCCACAAATTCAGCATGAACATTCAATGTATCAATCTTTATTTATAAAATAAATTCATTCGAATCGGATATGTTTTCATGGGAATATGAGGTTTCTTCTTTTCAATATTCCAATTCAATTATCTATGGTTCTGGTCACACTATATGGCCACCAAATTTTGCATAAAGGTTATTATAAACATTTTGCATATGTCCGTGCCATTTCATCTCGATGGGTTTCTGCGTATATTTTTTCGATTTTCTTATGTTTCATAGTCGTTAGAAGTTTTCTTCTGTTTGGAAGGTTCCCAGGAATATTTAATTGATGTAAAAAAACCTTCAATGATTTATAGGTAATTTAATTTTTTTTTGTCAAGTTAAAAAATTATTTTAACGAACTCATGTTACTAGAGAATCGTTTGGAAGGAAAAATCAAGAAAATATAGCAGGAGGTAGTTTTCTTAAGGGTGATTATCAGAACAAAATTCAAACGAAGATTGTGATAGAGTTCTTCTGTCATTTGAAATACTGGCGTACTATATATAGGCTACACAGAACGTCTTGGATTACCCTCTATAGTCTCGTCATCTAGTTTTTTTTAGGTCAAAACTTCTTCGTATTCGCCGAAAATTATCATTCAGATAGAGAATCACGTGTTGTAACTGACTGAATCTCATTGTCTGATTGCAATAATGTAGTCTTGTCTCCCTCTTATCGTTGGTATGAGCTTATTTCATTCAGTATGGTAGGCAACCAACTGCCACTTCCAACAATAAGGTAGAGACAAGACGACATTATTGCAATCAGACAACGGGATTAAGTCAGTTACAGCACGTGATTCTCTCGACTTTTCATCAGTTAACTGGGCGGACAAAATTCTCTGTCTGATGCATTGTATATCATATATTTCCGATGCGAATTTCCAAACCTGTATGTTTGTCTATTCGAGCAAATTCCATTTGTTTCGGTATTACCGAGTGTAGAGTGGGGTATTGTGATTTGTTATTGTTCAGGACTTGACTTCCGAACAGAAATGAAATGGAACACTTAATTGGTAGAAAATATGACATTCCATGCCTGAAGAGTACCAAATGCCAACATATAATAATTAAATATAATTATATGAACTGTATGAATCTGTAATATCATCGCAGGATTTTACCATACTAATTATATGGCATAACAAATGTATTAACCTCGTAAATAGATATATAACATTATACAGGTCTCTTTAAATAAATATAACAGCGCAGTGGGCGTTGGATCATTATAAATATTTATATTTCGATGTGAACTTTAATTTAAAACAAACGATACTGTGAATTTAGGCTGGTCATTCCCAAAGAAATTGAGAAATGTAACTGGAATTATTAATTTGTAGACATTGCATATGAAAAATAAGATGAAAATTTTACAAAGCAACCTAGGATGATATAAATTAATTAAGACCCGTATTAGTCCGAAATTTTTCGCTTCAACTGTTTATATTGAAAAAACCACGATCAAAATTTGAATATTTTGAGAGCTTAGGCTGCATTGAATCAGTTTATGATTTTAATTTTTTATCGGATTCTCAAGCGGCCTACAGACGATCAACCTAGTTGAAGACTAAGTTGTAAACGAGGCGGTTGACGACCAAGTTGAACGTCTGTAGGCTGGTTGGTGGTTGATATTCCAGGTTGAAGACAAGGTTGATGCGAGATCAATCGGTTTGATATTTGGTGGGCGGAGCAGAGTGGAGTAGAAGCGTCTGTGTGGTAGTCATCAACTAGGTTGACAACACCTGTTGGAAATCTACCTTGTAGAGTGAACATCGCATAGCGTATTCAATATTCGCCGTACTTATTTATAATTTAACTAGACAAAATGAGCAATATTCCAAAAAAGGGAGTAGATTTATTTGATTGTTTGGAGGACCTACCCGAATTATGGAAAATAAAATCTGAGATATACAGGGTATCCCGTAAATACCACGCGAAAGTGACACTGGAGATAGATTGACATTAGGTCTTTCAGATAGCATCAACATGACCTCAGTAAAAGTCCGCGGGTTCGAGATATAACCACTTTTGTGTTTTTTTGAAAATCTCCAATTTTCGGTCTTCAAACTCATGTTTTTTTTACATAGGCTACCCTGAATAGTAGCTTTGAACAATGAAGTAATACTTTACCGAGAACTAGAACAAAATCCTTAAAAAATGTCTAACTTGTTGTATTTTATGACGAAGTTAAAACGTTAACTTAAGTTTGACTGACTGATGTGAAAAAAAATCAGACTGAATTGACAAATAATCGTAAAAAACTGGTCCATTTCCAGCACTTTTAAAATGATACAACACTACCAATTTTTTTATGTCAAAACCTCAGAAATTATAATTTTGTCGCGAGAGATGTGTTTATGCAGAAATAATTAAAAATTAGGAAAAATGCACAAGTATCACCTGTTGCCAAATTACATGTTGCTTGATATTCTTTCCTCTCTACCGTTTCAAACAACCATTATTTTGCTCTTCTTTCTCTTTTATCTCACTTCTCTTTCATTTTTTGTTTGCAAAAGTGGTGATATCTCGAAACCTAGACCTAATGCCAATCTATCTCCAGTGTCACTTTCGCGTGGTATTTACGGGACACCCTGTGCAAGGGTTTGAGCGCTTGTTCATTAATGAAGCAATAATGCTATCACCTCAAAATTCTGACTTGAGATTCATGCTATGTAAATAAATGCTAAATCTCAGCATGCTCGGAATTATATTCTGAAATTTTTTTTTTAAAAATGAAATATGTGAAATCAATAATTAGAAGAAAATAAATTCTATGGTTCAGATGATGCGATTCTCTTGACGCATGAGCATCCATTATATCAATATCATTCACAAAATGAATATCACTCGAATTGGATATCTTGTTATGGAAATATTCTACTTTTCAATATACTTACCAATTGAATTTTATATGGGTCTGTTTACACTATGGCCACAAAATTTTGCATGAGGCTTATCATGAGCATTTTGGATGTGGCCGAGAAATTCTATTTCGATTGGTTTCTTTTTGAGATATCAAGGAACAATTATTCTGAATAGTTATATTTTATGAAACATCCTTTACGATATGGCTGGTTAATGAACTCAATAGTGGCATTTGAGAAACTGAACTCACCCTGAAAAATCTCAAGTTTTTAGGACAATCCCTTCGAAAGTTATCGTGTTTGCGGCAGGACGGCCCCACGAACCGAATTGAATTTGATATTAGGGAGTCGAATCCTATCGTTTGAGACCTTTTTCGGCTCAAAAATTCGAAAAGTTTTTTCATTAAACCGAAAATGGGAAAATTGAGACCGATTTTTGTACAATTTCTTCGCAGAGCCGAACTAGGATTCTAGCGCCTGTGGCAAACTTTCAAAATGCGCCCTGAAGAAATTATTTTTCAATACATATATGATTTTTATAATTGACATTTACGATTATAAGGGGTTTTCCAATAAAGGTATTATTTGACATAAAAGAAAAAAGCATTTTTCAATAAAATGATCGGATGTTTATTTCATTATGAAGAAGAAGCTATGCCGTTAATAGTGAAAAATAACATAAAGCAAATGACGACCACGCTTACAGGACCATATCCTTTTAATGAAAATTTCCATACCCAAATCGCTAAGTGGCTGCCCTATGTCCACGATAGCCTCATGAATTCCATCTTTGAGATTTGAATCGACGCTGGGCTACTGGCATAGACCTTCTCTTTCACGATATCGCGAGGTGTTAAATCACAAGATCGCGGTGGCCAATTGTAATCACCTCTTCGAGAGATAACACGGTCGGAAACTTTTCCCGCAAAAGAACAATGGTTTCGTTGCTTGTGGGGCAATTAACGCCGTCTTGTTGAATGTAAACGTTGTCCAGATCAGTACTATCCAATTTCGGCCATAAAAAATCATTGATCATCTCTCGATAGGGCAATCCATTCACCCGTAACAGTTGCTCCAGCCTCATTTTCCGAAAAGTAAGGTCCAATGACTCCGCCGGGACATGAACCGCACCCAAACAGTCACACGTTGAGGATAGAGAGGCTTTTCAACAATAATTCTTGGTTTTCCAAGCCCAGATGCAGATGCGACAATTTTGCTTGTTGACGAAGCGAGGAGGAAATGGGCCTCATCACTCAAGATGATTTTTCGACGGAATTCTGGATCAATTTCATGCATGTCAACGACCCAATCAGCAAAGACACGTCGTTGTTGATGATCGGCCGGCTTGAGTTCTTGTGTTAACTGAACTTATAAGCCATAAGACCCAAATCTTTATGCAAAATACGGGGTATAGGTAATGACGTTTGTGGTATGCCTTATTCCAAAGAACGACGAGGAATGGTCAAATCTGGGTTTTCTTTAACACTTTCGGCGGCAGCAGCAGCATTATTTTCGGCTGTTCTCGAGTGACGTGTACGGGTTTTATTCTTCACATCACTAACTTGTCCAAGAACTCGACTTTTCCACCAATTTCTTCATTGCGGTTTGACAAGGTGCTTCCGACGACCCACATTTTCCACCATTTTTATAGTGAATTTTAATGATTTCAATACGTTCTTGAAGCGTGTATCGTTCCATTTTTATTAATGACGTAGTTCTACTTGTCAAATGTCAAAACTGACAGCTTCAAACGTGATATTACCGAAATAGCGGGCTATTCGAAATAACACCTCTTTTGGATAACCCTTTATTTGAAGAACCTTTTATTGACAATAATCTCCCATATTTTAAGGTAATGGACAATGCACCGCGAGTCGTGTTTCTCTCCATGTATAATTTTCTAGGATTTTGTTCCGTTTTGGTAGTGTTCGTTAACTACGTGTTTCTCAATTTTGTAAACTGTTAAATTCGCCACTTTGAAATATAGAGCTTGTTGTCAATCTTGATTTTAAAATGGAATACATATAGTCCGTTCACGAAAGGTTGAGCACATAGTAGGCGTTTCTTTTTTTATCTGCAGTTGGCAGTATTTACTGTCATAGAGTAAAATAAAATCAACGTTGCCGAAATGTACTCGACCTCGTCCGACGAGCTTGCGAGTTATCAGAGAACTCTATGTTATATTGACAACATTGCGTATCAATCTGACAAGAAAATAAAAAACATAACCTAAAATTTTAATATACACAGTGGAATATGCCAAATTTCCATGGCCAACCGACGCTCAACCTTTCGTGAACAGAGTATATATCATATTTCACATTTTGCGCCCCTAGGTCGTTTGCGCCCGTGGCAAATGCCTCTCTCGCCACGCCCACGGTCCGGCTCGTTTTCTTCGTCCAAATTCTTCTATTCTTAAGACTGTATCACCTCATCGTCACATATATCGTTTAAAAAACATAATGAATGAAAGATCTTTCTTCATTTTTTCGATAATTCCTCCGAATCAGCGACTAATTCACTCGAGGGAAACACCGCTGAAATGATGCTTTCAACTTGGTTGATAACCGCTATTTTTATTTTCAATTGGTTACAACCTAGTTGACAACAATGTCTTCAATAAGTTGATCGTCTGTAGGCCGGTTTAAACTTATGTTGCATCGTAGGCTGAACATTTGACTGTATTCCAGTAGGTCTAAAATATCTCGGTTCTTGTTACAATAACCCAATGACTTCATTCACGACCTTCTTAGTTAAGTAATTTGATAGAAATAAATGTAGTAAGCGACAGTTCGAAGCTGTCATGCATAGACTAACTAAACGGAGAATAGATGAGACACTAGTAGAACAAGCTTCAACGCCATCTTTTTTTGTACAACATTACTAATTCGTGAAAAAAGCTCAATTGAAAAAGAAATCTGTATCGTAAAGCTGCCTCAAAAAGAATTCTGTAGTGCACCTTTTGAATAGGTAGATACACCCATATACAAGAGGCAAAAAGTTTTTGAAATTCAATTTCCAAAAGGAAATCAAAAATGGATTGTGCAAGTTATCGATGAATGAGGAAATTTATTTTCATGAAAATAATACCTGCAACGAACTTTCATCTGATTTCTTTTGGAATCGAGAAATGAGGATCAATAATCAAATTCTGGATAGAATAAAAATTTATTAACTGAAATAGGTATCACCAATTGAAATACAGATTTATTTCATAAATGGTCAATCAATAAACTAATAATTGCATTGAAAAACATTCTCAAAAAACTAAAACTAATGAATTCAATAATACAAAATATATAGTTAACAGAATATACATGTAAATTTTATAATTACCTTCTTGCATCTCGATTTTCACATCCAATAACACAGCAAGTCTTCACTCTTGCAGGCATATCGAAATTTATTATATTTCAAAAAGAACGTGTCCAAACCACTCCTTGTGTCAGTTGACAATTCAAAGGTTTTTGATAATAATGATTTTACATAAGGTAATTCCGGGTTAGATGCCCCACCGGTACAGATGCCCCGATCAGCATAACTTCGGACCTAATCGTTAGTTGACGCACGTGCATGGTCGTTGTTTATTTTCTTTGTTTGCGAAAGTCATAGGAAATAATACCACAAAATCTTTTTAATCCGAAATATTCAAGAAAAACAGGAAACTGTTGGTGACTTGCTCCTATGATCTAATTTAGGTGTGATTATATCACAGTGGAAAATATATATCTTTCAACGTTTAATGCAATACTGTTGCATTTTCGTATGAAAGGGTCCATTGGTTCATTGTAGGTTAGAAAAATAGTAGAGGAATTCTTCATGGGTCAATTTTGATATACTGGGGCATCTCTCCGTAAAAAAAGGATAGATGGCCTGAAATAATACGGGATAGACGCCCTAGATTCATTTGTATATTTGCAAATGTGATGATATATCTGATGAGTCTCGCCCTTGCTGTTTAATTGAGGGAATATTTCTTAATGAATGAATAATAAAATTTCGGATAATATGTCCCAACTTAAAAACTCAGATGAAGTCAGCTCCGAACTGGTTCCTTGTACGAAAAGGTACAATGGTACTCCACCCAAAAAAAAATTCCTTCAAAATAGCTGAAAGTTATAAGCCTGGTACAAGTTCTCCTAAATCGATCAGGAAATGAAACTTTGACAAAGCGAAACCCAAAATAAAACAAATATAGAAGAACATTTTTCGTTCTCGGAAGATGGAATCACATTCATATAAAAAAGGTACCTAAAAATTCACCATCTACAAGTTGTGCTAAAGGATCAGAATCAGCTGGGAAAATTGATATCACACACGAACAAGGCAGATTGGGTCAAAATGTTTGGGTTGTGACTAGTGGTTCACGAGACGTTTACAATGGTTATGACTGCGTCACTTGTGGACGTGAAAAATGAAGGGCTGTAAATCTTGACCGCCGTAAAAAAAAATTCTCATGTTCTGGCTTGGCTAATCCTTCTTCTTAAGATTAAGATAAAAAAGTAATGAAAGTTTCTGCTCTTCTTTATAAAGCGCTTTCCTTGAGTGGGGCGGCTCACCCAAACTACAGGGGCAACTCTCCCTTACTCTCGGGAGAGATGGCCAAAAAGTTGTTTTTATTTTTACCTTTTTTTAGAAGGAACATAAGAATTTTAAGTTTTGAACAAATAATATTGTGTCTAAATAAATATCTCATGTTTTCAGCATATTGTTTTATCATTTTAAATTATAATTGCATTTTAATCACAGTTTTTCGTTAGGTGGGG
>CM024246.1:44907918-44972548 GCA_013421045.1 Propylea japonica | reverse complement strand
ATTCCCAGATATAATTTTTGTGGTACAGGTACTAAACTTTAATAAATATCAAGAATTCAAATTCCATGGAAAACTATCAGGAAGCAGTTGTCGACCTAATACAATTCATAAACCATATCTAGGTCAAATAATATGCGAATTTGCAGATTCAGCAACTCTGGAAGGCGAACACATGACGAAAACTGTTGTCGTCACAATAATATATAAGCTGTACTCATTCATTCTCAACAACATTTTTTTTTTACAACCACCACGCGAGTGTGATCTTGAGTAGTACCTATGTAAGTATCAAATTGTTTTCGATTATTATCATTTCATGATTATTTTTTGATTTCAAACAAAAAATCAATCATGGATTTGGCTAAAATAATGCGATAACTAGTCCCTTTCAAGCAAACAAACCTCGTGTTTCTTTGAATACGTTAGAGGTGAATCGCATTTAGTAAATATTGGATGCTAGGCTATGAATACCCAGTTCGGTGAGGCCATATGGTTGGAACTAGAAGAAAATTGTGTGTTTTCTACCCAAAAGAGCTACGACTGCCTAAAAGAACATTTACAACAGTTGAAGAGTTTCGGATTGAAGTACATAGGATCAAAAGAACTGCCAGGAAATAAATCTACACCTCTATTCGAAATTTGTTAGTGGAAGTAATGGCTGAGGTATGTGACATCAATTTATTTCATAGAGCAATGAAAATTCTTGTTCATAGAAAAGATCCCTCGTTAATTATTAATTGGTTGAAGTTGATAAATAAACATATTCTTTTATTAACCAAAAACTTGATTAATAAGGAACATGGTCTATAAATAAAAATTCAAACATCCTTGTGTCACTTGAAAACGATATAAAATTCAGCTTAAGTCTTTAATTGCGCATAAGGGAGCAGGAAATAGCAATAAGCGAAGTGATCGTGTGAGATGGGAAGATGTACAGTCAGCATTCGAATCAAGACTCAGAACAGGTGTAATATAAATTTGAAACACATTGATTTTCTTGAATGTTCTTTATGATGCTTTTCCCTTATGAAAACTAAATCAAAAATGCTCTCAAGAAATTGCGATTTATTAAAATAAATACAGTTTTTTGTGGTCAATTCATAAAAAAAGTGGAAATGATGAATTGTTAGATTTCAAATACTTTTCAACTAAGAATGTTACGATTGATGAATCTACAAATTTAGAACAATGGTTTGAATTGAACGTAATTGAAAAAGTTAAAACTAAAACTGGAATCGTTTCAAGAGCGGGATAGTGGATTTGCTCTTCATTCAGTAGTAGTATCATTAGAAGTTAATATGAATACAGTAGAAATGGGAAATGGTGGAACTTCATATATACGTTTACCTGAAAAAATTGCTTCGAAACACGCTTGTATTAATGTAAAAAATTATGATGATGACCTCTGTTTTATGTGGTCGATTCTTTCGTTTTTGTACCCCAAAAAAACTCATTCGGATCGGACGTCCAATGTACCCCCACCCGAACACTATTTTTAATACTGATGATATTAAATTTCCAATAACGTTCCAGATTGAAAAATTTGAGAAATTGAATAATTTATCAATTAATGTTTTTTCATTACAAATGGATAAAAGAAAAATTTTACCGTAGTTCCTTCACGTATTTGTACATTGAAAATACCGAATAGCCATGTGAATTTATTGCTGATTCAAAACATTATATCACAGCCAGAATGAATTCGGAGTGAACTCAATTGATGAGGAAATTCATTATCATTATGTTTATATAAAAAAACTTATCACGGTTACTAACAAATCAACTCAGTCAACATAATGGAAAGAAATGGATATGTGAACAATGCTTAAATTATTTTCTCTTCAGAACAAATGTTGCTTGAGCATAATAAATTATGTTCAAAACATAAACCGTGTCACATTATGTTTCCAAAGAGTCTCATATTCTTTCACTAATTATCGATATAAACAAAGAAGTCCATTTGTTCTATATTGTGATTTTGAATCATACTTGAAGCCTATGAATGAAAAAACATTTAATTCAAGAAAATATCAAGAACATAAAGCTATTAGTGCGGTTTTCTCTATTTGAAAAGTTTGTATGAAATGATGTATTCCTTCATATTATGAGTCTTATACAGGTGCTGATTGGCATGCAATGGTTCTCGGCTAAATTATCTGAAATAGCAGATACTTTGTATAAGCAAATAAAATTTGTTAAACCTATGATTCAACATATTCGGATGATGATATAATAATGTTTGTCATATCTGATGAGAATATGAAAAAGACATTCACAGCTAATGATGAAATAGTAATGGATCATAACCATTTCACTGGGAAATATCGTGGAAGAGCGCATAATAGTTGCAACCTAAATTTCAAAAGAGTGTAATAATTCCTGTAGTGTTTCACATCTTGGTGGGTATGATGCGCACTTGATAATAAAAGAGCTTGCGAAGCATGGATCTATTTCTCTTCTGCCTTTGAATAAGGAAAAAATTATCAGTTTCACTAAATTTGATTCGAAAACAGAAATACAATTTAGATTCATCGATAGTTTTCGTTTTTTTAATAGCTCTCTTGAAGATCTTGCCTCATATCTTACAATAGATAAGTTTACTGAGTTGAAAAAAACAATTCAATAATTTTTCGAGTGAGGAACATTTGAAACTTTTAACTAAAAAAGGTGTTTTTCCCTATGATTATATGGATAGTTTTAGATAAATTAAAAGAAACATGTGTCTTCCGCCTATTGAAAAATTCTATAATCAATTGAATTATGAAGGAATAACCGATGAACAATATCTTCATGCTCAACATATTTGGTTTCTATTCAAATGTCAAACTATGCAAGATTATATGTCTCTATATCTCAAAACTGATGTCATGATTTTGGCGGATGTATTTGAGCAATTTAGAAATAGTAGTATTAAAGAATATGAATTAGATCCAATTCATTATTACACTTTACCTGGCTATACGTGGGATTGTATGTTAAAAATTACCAATATTGATTTAGAAATTATTAAGATATTGATATGTTACTGTTCATAGAAAATGGAATCAGGGGTGGTATAAGTCAGTGTTCAAATAGATTATCTTATGCTAATAATAAATATATGGGTTCAAAATATAACAAAAATGAAATAGAAATATCTTTGTATTTAGATGTAAATAATTTGTATGGCTGGGCAATGTCACAGTATCTGCCATATGGAGGATTTAAGTGGGTTAACACACAAACATTGACATTACTCAAATACCTGATGATTCTCCAGAGGGTTATATTTTAGAAGTCGATCTCGAATATCCTCGTCATCTTCATGATCAACATAGAGACTTACCATTTTGCGCAGAAACGATGATACCACCCGGTTCAAAGTCTCCTAAATTATTAACCACTTTATTTACAAAGAAAAACTATATTCTTCATTATCGAAATCTAAAACAAGCATTATCACATGGTCTTGTACTTAAAAAAATTCATAGAGTTCTTCAATTCAATCAATCTGCTTGGCTCAAAGTATATATTGATAAAAATACGCTATTACGACAAGCTGCTCGAAATGATTTTGAGAAGAATCTTTTCAAACTGATGAACAATGCAGTGTTTGGAAAAAACAATTGAAAATATTAGGAAACATCGAAAATAAGACTAGTTAATCATTGGCATGGTAGATATGGAGCAAAAAATCTAATTGCGAGTCCAAATTTTAAAAATAGAATGATATTAGATGATGATTTAGTTTTAATTGAAATGAAAAAAAACATCACTTATATTTAACAAACCAATATATGTAGGCATGTCCGTATTAGATATTTCGAAATTATGTTTATATGAATTCCATTATGACTATTTTCTACCCAATTTCAATAATAATTGTAAATTGAATTATGTAGACACAGATAGTTTAATCTATGAAATAAGTAATCAAAATCCATATGAGCAAATCAAACTAGGACTGTCATACTCGATTTGATACCTCCGACTACCCTGAAAATAATTCACATGGGATTCCTCGTTGTAAACAAAAAAGTATTAGGCAAGATGAAGGATGAAAACAATGGTTCAATAATGACTGCATTTGTAGGTTTACGATCTAAAATGTATTCTTTTTGTATTGATTCGAAAGAAATCAAGAAAATCAAAGGCATCAAAAAAAAACGGTTGTCAAAAATTATCGTTTGATGATTATGTGCACTGTCTATTGAATGATGAAATAAATATATTAAACAAAGGAGTATCGTTTCAAAACATCACAATATGTTTTCTGTTGAACAAGAAAAAATTGCTCTCTGCAGTAGAGATGATAAGCGATACCTCCTCATGCCAATAACCACCACACCCTACCTTGGGGTCATTAATAATATATTATTATTAATTTTTATGTCTATTTAGTTTGATGAACCATTTCTTGTGAACCTTGGTAAAGCTGAAATAGTGAAATATATTACACAAAGAACTGATCTAGGAATGAAGTTTAAAGAAGAATTTCCAAGAGAATATGAAGATTGCAATGAAGATACCTACTAATAGATGGATGCTGGTTGGAGATTTCGTATCATATTTTACTAGGCCTTCTAAATGAATTCGTTGAAATTATAATTTTTATACCAGAGGATGATGCATTGGATTACTTTTTACGAAGTGAAAATGGTTGGAAATTACAATCATCACCCTTATCTGAATATTCTTACAATTTTAAGAGCATCCATAATAATGACTTCAAAGTTCTACTATAGAAACAATATTTGATTGTAACAAACAATGTTGTAATTGATATATTTTGTTATTTAGATTTACTTTTTGAATCACATGTTGTAAAAAAAGTCTACATTTACGATCGAATACTCTGATTGATATCAATTTTGGAAATGACAATTTTTACGTTAATTCTAAAATAAAAGTGATACTTGAGAAATGTAAGAAAAAAATGTATAACCCATTGTCTCTTAAATACATGACTTTGTGTAAAGTATGTTCCAAACTACTTGTAGCATATGACATTCTTTTTTTCTTTAAATTGAGAAATGTTGATTTATAAATGATTCCCAAGGTTCAATAAAAATGAAATGAAAATATCTCAGTTTTTTTATTCATGTAGCGTTCTTACCACAACCCGTTCACTGAATTCAAATAATAGATTTTACTTTAATTCCAAAACAAAAGTGATAACTTGAGAAATGTATTGTCACTTAAATATATATGTGTAAAGTGAGTTTCAAATACTTGACATTTTCTTTAAATCGAGAAATGAACTGTACTATCTCAGTTAAAGATACTTGAGAAATTTAAAAGGAATTGTACAAAACATTGTCTCTGAAATATATTACTTTGTCTGAAGTGAGTTTCAAAATACCTATAATACATGACATTTTTTCTTTTAATTTAGTAATGTCAATAGATGATTCAATAAAAAATGAAATAAAATATCTCAGTTTTAATTTGATTCAGATTTTTTAGAAGTGATGAATGAAAAAATGTCTGTTTTTCATACCATACCGAGGAGTGTGGTAATATTGCATTAGCTTTTATTCTTAAAAATAATAGGTGAAAGGAAAAAACGAATTCTGTTAAATATTTATTCATATTTTATGAGATAAATAAACCTTGTTTTACATTTAAGTTTCTTAAACCTAGTAATATTATACAATACACTTAATACTCTTAATATTAATAAATTATAAGTTCAGTCTTCATTATTGCACTTTAGATGTCTTGTAACTAAAGTTTCTACTTTTGGTAGGAACGTGCATACCCACCGCAAAAGTTCATCGCAATTGTTCATTGTGCACATACACTCATTTAGCGTATGGTTCAAACATTGGGGGGTTTTTTTCACAAATTTCGGAGGAGTCCATCCGAAGTTCTCGACATCTATTATTTGTAAGCATCTATCCATAATATGATTTTTTAAAAAATGGCACTTTTGGTGTCCATTCACGTACACTATGTCATTTTCTTTCAACACACTTCTAATTACCTCACCTACTTCGCGATAGTCAATTACTCCGTCACTATATTTAAGTCCATGATGGCGCTGCTCCAAATATCTAACTGTTTTTCTATCTGAAGAAGTTAGATATTTGAAATTTTTCAAAGGTCTCATAATGAAATGAGACGTTTTCATTCCACTTATGAACGATATCTCTTTAGCACAGAACGAGCCATCTACCATGAAACCTTGTATATCGCAAACTACAATATTCATTATAGTTGAGTAATCTTTTTCACTTCTTCAGATAGTGGTTTGTATTCTACTACACAATCATGCACTATGACACAGTATGATCTTGTATTTTTCGGGAACCCTCTTAAGGATTCAATCTCTACTTTCACATCGATTGTTGCCGACTTGAACGTTTCATCACGTCTGGAGCAATCCAACACATGCAGCGCTTTTTGTTTGAATTCATCGAATGAAAGTAGAGGAAATTTTCTCTTACACCCATAACTGTATGCAAAGTTATATAATTTTGGAAAGCTTCAGCATAATCATTCTGATCGAAATTCAAATGTAAATTTTCTTGTGGAATTATGTCACTATTTAGAAGGGCACGTACATCAGATATATTTAGATGATCGAATAGTGTGGGATCTTCATCAATATTGTTTTTCTTGTTTGTTTGGAAACAGCAAATTATGTATCTAGGACATTCAATTTCTGTCGATGTTTTTACTGCCCAAATTTCTTTAGTACCACCTGATGGTAATGATGGTAGTTCATGTATTTCCCACTTTCTGAAGGGCATTAAAATAGTCTTATTAGATCTAATTGCATTCAACAAATCCATTTTTAGAACATCATTAGGATATATATGTTTAACCTTGAGTTCGATACTATCAATGGTAATTTTACCTGCTGTACTATCTTTAGTAGAACCATGAGTAATTTTTATTGCATTGTTGTCATTTTGCGATCTTACTAAGCGGAATGTCTGTTTTCCGCACATCGCAAACTGATAATCTTTGAAGAAATTGAATAAATGTTGAACTGGTATTCTGAAAATAAAACTTCCATCTGTATTTATGGCAGGATTATTAGGATAGTTCCAACTTGATATTTGAAGTTCCTTTGTATTATCATCTTCATAGCATAAATATCCTCTTATTGTTGATATTATACCAGGATCTCTGGCCATCTCTACTTCTGTACCACATAATTCGTATGATATGGAATCAAAAAGAAATGCTCCAGCGTTATTCACAAATTTAACTTCACCAGTACCTTGAGTTCTTGTTAATTTACCTTTGATAATGATTGCAGCATCATACATCAGGAGCCAACAATCTGGTCGATTTACTGTGATTTCAATTGCATCAGAGTTATTGAACGACTTGATGAATGGAAGATATGTACGACTCTCAACTTTTACAATTGATTCATCTGTGTTTATGGGTTGATAAATATCGAAAGCGTGGTTGGACATTATAGCCGATTGATTGTAGAAAGATTAAATTCTCGTAAGAGAGACGTTTGTGTGACGGTGGTGATGTCCTCTTGACGACTGATGCTTTTTGGGATGATGGATGATCTTTAAATGTTGTGAATACTAAGACCATCTTTTCAGTTCCAATCTTATGATTATTTCTTCTCCTTGAAAATTTAACAAATCACCGTCTTGATCAACTGCTTTCAATGTAATATTACGTATTCGATACGTTGTTAGAGGTAGGTATACCAAGTTGTGTGGTACTTCATCAATAGCAAATCCTGGATCGGAATTCACTGCAAATTCATAAAGTGTATGAGATGGACGCTCATTATAAAATGATCCTTCAATCAGGTTGCATTCAATATTTATAGTTCGAACTTTGATAATGTTCACTGGTAAATCTGATTCATGAATTTTTCCTGGTTCAAGAACTCTCTTCGAAAAACCTAATAAGGATCCAATAGAATCGTCATGGGTGAAATCAATTCTCTTATTCTTATGAAATATTTCACATTTGAGGGTATTATTATTCGGTCTCAAGAAGAATGAAGATGTTCCTTTCTCAGTTTCATATTCATTTTCCAGTTTAGACCTTATAAATGCTTCCATATCTGATATTTCATAGGTTCCAGTCGGTAGTTGGAACGTACTCTTCTTCCCTTCATGTGATGAAATATAAAATTTATTGTATTTTTGTACATTGGGTATCGTATTATATGAATAAAATCCAATCAGTGCTAAACCATAATTGAAATCCCTGTTCAGTTCAATAGGAACAGGAAAATCTACTGATAGAATCGATGATCGATCTTTTAAAGTGAAGAGCAAAGACATGACTGAACGAAATAACACAAACTCAGAATATTTTATAACTGTATTATCCAATCAGAAATTTCAAGCACAAATAACCACAATTAGAAGTATTGAATTTTTGATAACAATTCCTATTATATTTTATTGTACAACACTTGAAATATTGGATAACCTCTTTAGGAGGTTTAAGATTACCAAAACTATCAAAATATTCAACATCATTTCCTTTCTTCTTATATGCTACCCAATGTGTTCCAGGTCCCTCGGATGAATCTAAATTGACAATTCCACTTTCATTCTTTTTAGGTATTTTCGGTAGTGTATTCCTCATGAAAACACCTCTGAAATGTTTTATCCCATAATGTCTTGCAAAGTCATCAATTTCATAATCATAGAGAGCTCTATTGGGTAGATTATTCAGTTTTTTGATTGTTTTCTCAGATAGAGTCCAAATCCACGCTTAGATTTTTTTATGAAAATACCATGTCCAATAGATTCCATCACTTTGTTATGTCGTTGATCTTCTTCCAATTTCTTCTTAGCATTCTTAGCATCGATGACAGTTTTCGCTACAGCGCTTGCACCACCTAACATTGCTCCTAATGCAGATAGTCCTGCGAATATAGGTATGAGTGGGAGAAGTCCTCCAGACTTCGATTCGACTGGAATAATGCGGGGGATCCTTATTTTACTTTTTCCCCCAGCTTTCTGAACTGCCTTTCGAGCTGCCCTAAGTGCTATCAGCGATGATTTGTTTAAGTCATTAACGTTTGATTTCATCAAAATTTTATGAGTTGGATTCAAAACAGAACTCTTGAATGATTTTCTCTTATTATTTGTCTGAGATCCCATACCCATTTTTCTTTTCATTTTCATCGCTCCGGTGACTACTAATGCAGCACTTTTTTCACCAATTGAAGCGTCTTTGGATTTAACACGTTCCCAAGCTTCGTCTTCGAGTATCTTGTCAGCAGCGTGTCTCTCAATCAAAGAATTGCTTTCAGAATATGCAATGTCGTGCTTTTTACAGGAATCGTCTAGCTTATTAATACCCGGATCGTTTCTAGCTAATCGTTTTTCGAGTTTAGTACCTGGACCACAAAAATTATATGCGGGAATGTGCAGTTCAATTGGTAACTTATTGATGAATGAATTCAGTAAGCCGTCTCCAACGAAGGATAACATAGTACTGACTGTTTAACGATAATTTCAAACTTTATATATTAGAATCTCATTATCAAAAAATCATCAGTAATAAGAAAGATGCGAATCAATCAGCATAAGTCAGTGTTACCCGTATTAAATTTAGATTTTCAAATTCATAGAGTTCTTCAATTCAATCAATCTGCTTGGCTCAAAATATATATTGATAAAAATACGCTATTACGACAAGCTGCT
This sequence comes from Propylea japonica, assembly GCA_013421045.1. NCBI lineage: Eukaryota > Metazoa > Arthropoda > Insecta > Coleoptera > Coccinellidae > Propylea > Propylea japonica. Next base: position 44,962,919 of record CM024246.1, on the reverse strand, counting down.
CGAAATGATTTTGAGTAGAATCTTTTCAAACTGATGAACAATGCAGTGTTTGGAAAAACAATTGAAAATATTAGGAAACATCGAAAAATAAGACTAGTTAATCATTGGCATGGTAGATATGGAGCAAAAAAATAATTGCGAGTCCAAATTTTGAAAGTAGAATGATATTAGATGATGATTTAGTTGTAATTGAAATGAAAAAAACATCACTTATATTTATATGAGCAAATCAAACTAGACTGTCATACTCGATTTGATACCTCCGACTACCCTGAAAATAATTCATATGGGATTCCTCGTGTAAACAAAAGAGTATTAGGCAAGATGAAGGATGAAAACAATGGTTCAATAATGACTGCATTTGTAGGTTTAGGATCTAAAATGTATTCTTTTTGTATTGATTCGAGAGAAATCAAGAAAATCAAAGGCATAAAAAAAAACGTTGTCAAAAAATTATCGTTTGATGATTATGTGCACTGTCTATTGAATGATGAAATTAAATATATTAAACAAAGGAGTGTCGTTTCAAAACATCACAATATGTTTACAGTTGGGTCGCCTTCCGGAGTTGCTGGAATCTGCAAATTTCGCATATTATTTGACCTAGATATGGTTTATTGAATACATGAGGTCAACAACTGCTTCCTGATAGTTTTCCATGGAATTTGAATTCTTGATATTTTAATGCGATTTCTACTGGATATTTGTTCTATCTAAAAATCGAAAGTTCAAGATTATTTGATTTATGGTTGGGTGAATAATACACCTAGAGGCGTCAAAATAAAACAATATTTTATTCTATTTATATTTATTAACATCTGACAACACCTTCTTTTCATAATAATGAATACACTCAAGCATAGCATAAGATTGTACATAGGATGAGTTGATACAGAATGTTTTAATTATATCAATAGGATTTTCAAATGAATGTACACATTCTAAAAATTTACAATAATATGATTTGAAATGTAATTCGTTCAACATTTTGATTTTATTAGCAATAATAATATTCAATCTTAACATTTCAGCTACTTCAGCTTCAGTAAAAAACAGGAAAACTTTATTCTTAGAGACGCCCACTATTTTAGCTTCTGAATAGTTCCATACTGAAACATGTAGATCAGTGAAATTTGAACATGTTCCATTGGATTCTATCAATTCGATGAACGTTTTCCATTCGAATTCATCCATTGATAACACTAAATTATTACTGGAAATTAATACTGCTGGTGAAAATTGTCTCCCTTTGCTGAAACCACATTGTACCTCATATGGTCCTATGGTAAATTGTGATGATAAAATCAGATATTTTTCGTTTTGCACTTCATTTTCATAATGATGTAAAATTTTATTCAGCTCTTCATTATACCTATCAGTGTTGGAGCACATTCTGAATCAGATGTTTTCTATAGACTAACTTGAAATTTCACAGATTCAATCATTAAGATTTGACCATTTCTTTTCTGCGCAGAATAACTTGCGTTTAATATATTTATACACTAATTGAATTGTCATTTGGTCCTATATTTCCAGCATGATCATCATTTAATAAATCTCCTGCCATACCCTTATCCAAAATATTCTGAATATTTTTATGACATATATTATTCTCTGGATCAAATTTGAAATGTATCCCATGATTATCAAATTCTTTCAACAAATAACATATTATTGAGTATTTACCGCAATATGATGCAAGAAACATCATTTCATCTACGAATAAATGTAATGGCTTATAATAATTCCTTATAGATTGTTTATCATACTGATTTTGAAGTGTTTCTTGATCCAGTTCTCCATATGAACCACGTAATAGCATTTGAGCATTGACCATATCATACATTTTTAGATTTCCATAATTAATCATAATATAATATTTCAAATCACTTAATGACAATTTGTCTTCAGTCATTGATGAACAAATATCATTGATGAATGCATCATTTTTCTGTTTATGATCAAATACTTTCTTGATGATCTCCTGTGGTGCTCCATATTCAACCAAATCGTTGAAAATATTGTTCGGAATGAAGAGACCTAAATCTAGTAGAATTCTTGAACACTTTGCTACATCATGATACAAAACAGCGAAATGAAGTTCCTCACATAGATAATTATAAAACTTCCTAGCCTTATTAAACTCGTAAACTTCCATTTCTGCAATATTAATAGTACTAAGTGAAGTGCGTCAAAAATTGAAGATTTATATGTTTGCTCTTTTTGTGAAATGACAATCCTGAATTATATACTCATCCTCAGTGGTACCCCTCAGAAATTTCCATCCAAGTTGATTTTTAGACCATTTTTCTACAACTCTGAAAGGATGTGGAAAATCTTGTTCACCACATCTTGGTCTCAACATCAACTTTAACGTTTCATAATTCAGAACCCCTGTCTGCTCGCTCAGGTTGAAATTTTTTAACCGCATTAGATAATTTATTCAATTCAATATCTGAATTATTAGATTGCCGAAAATATCCATATTTCATTAAATAGGCTTTTGCTATATCAGTTCCATTGCTCGAATATGATGAATGACACAATAATAATAGGAATGATATAACACAGATCATCGTGGACTCCTCTCTGGTCGATGATTACAAATAACATCTATATTCCGGTCCCTGCTCTCCGCCACTGGACTCTGCCGACCCACCATGACCCCCGCCCATGACCAAACCAAACCCAGCAACGCCATCTGGTCGATGATTACAAACTAACATCTATATTCCGGTCCCTGCTCCCCGCCACTGGACCCTGCCGACCCACCCATGACCCCCGCCCATGACATGACCCCCATGACCCCACCAAACCTCCTAGCCAACGATCCAAGCACCGCCACGGCGTGTGACGTCACATCCGGTCGAAATCTCTCTTTGGTTCTCTACTAATGCATAATTTTGAGAAACATTCGGATACCTTTAAAAGGTGATACCGAGTAAACCTTGAAAGATAGATATATGCTATCGCGGACTTTTTTGTAGAACTATTGAAGAGGTACATTTCCGTCATACATTGTTTCCATGTAAGGTAAATGTACCAATTATCGACACTATAGTGGAAACTTGGGAATGTACAAAGTTTTTCGGATAGTCAACAAATGTTTTTTCACACATAAAAGCCAGTTTTACACTCATTGTACCTTCAACTTCAAAAAATAAACACGAAATCGTTAACAGAAAGTTTTGATATTAAAAAAAAATTCAAATCAAGTTGAAAGTCAGATGTCCCAATTATCGACAGCTCTGGAATTGAAATTACCAATTATCGACACACATGAGGACCAATTATCGACACTGTGAAATCAAGAAGAATAAAGAGTTGTATGGATAAGAGAAAAATAAATATTCAATCGGATCGATAAATTCAATTAATGAAATCGTGAAATCTGATAGAATAACATATACAGGCTGTTCCAGAATAACATTACCAAATGCCAAAGAGGACTTCTCAACTTCTTCTAAGAAGAAAAGTTTATACAAACATGGGTCCGAAACGGCTTCGTTACCGAGAGAACGGATATCAAAATTCAAGAAAAAAAAAATTTCTTTATATTTTGAAATTGACTATTGCTATCGTTTTAAAATTTGGTGTACGCTAAACTCATTCAAAGTGCTCTGTGAAAATTGAGAAGAGATTAAAAATTTCAAGTCAGAGTCGTTGAATTTGGCAGTTTCTTAGTGGATTTTCACCTATTTTCTTGACGAAGTAGCTTTAGTCATGAAAGATCCACATTTCGCGACGTGAAACATCCATTTCACCAGCAATAGTTCATCCTCCTCTTTGGTTAAGACAGTCTCAGAACCTATCTGCCTTTCATAATGTGGTTCTGGTAACATCGAATTGTTGGAAGTTCTTAGAGCAGGCATTTCGTTTTTCACATCCGTGACATTTTATTATTCGGAATAGACTGAAAAATTAACGAAACCAATAATCGATAATGTAATGCACTCGTCATCGACATCGAAAAAGTATGAAATAATATCATAAGAGTTTATCATCATTTGGTGTCGGTTTGTTTGGACTGAAACTTTGATCATTTTCGGTCAAAATGTTGAAAATAAATTATTGATAGGGCTCACCAATTCCACAAAAAAATACATTGAAAAGTCATGTCGAGGTGCCCTATGATCGGCAAAAATTTAACCATTATTCGACATAGAATTGAACCTATTATCGACATTGAAATATTTCATTTTCTTATTGGAAAATTTGAAGAAAATCATGATGTCGATAATTGGTACATAATAAATAATGATTGAATCGCATACAATAAAGTTACTTTTGTTCCGAAAAAAGAAGTATATAAGCTCCAGGAAGTATTTCAAATAACGCCACACTTAACCCAATTACCGACACTTGTGTCGATGAATGGGGATGGTCATGTTTTAGATGTACCTATTATCGACACCCTTTTTTTAATGAAAATATCACAGAAAAATTTATTTCATTGATAAAACTGAAATCATCAAACCATATGAAAGTGTGTTAATGTACAGAAAAACTTATATCACTTGAATCTTGCCAGTTTGCTTGGATATGATGAGGAGGATTTTCTTACAGAATTGGTAACAAATAGGCTGTAAACTCCATTGAGGCTGAAACTCAACTGAATGAGGGCACATTTTGCACTGAGGATACTCAGAAAAAATCGGGATAATATTCATATATGCTGAGAAAACTATAAGTTACATATTCGCGAAGAAAATAATTCTATGGCTGGTCCCGAAACCTTAATATATGGAAAAGAAATGAAAAGTGTCGATAATTGGGGCGCTGTCGATAATTGGTACATTTACCTTACGTCTTACGGTTTTCGCAGCGCACCTGAAAATAGCTGATTTTGGTACTCATATTTATTATCATTGAAGTTATAGTAGGTTTCCCCAATTTTCTCGGATGAAAAGTATAGCCTATGTTACTCAAGGATAATGTAGCATTCTAAGGGTGAAAGAATTATTGAAATCGGTGCAGTAGCTTATGAGTGATGTCATATCAACGCCACAAACACACAAACACACAAACATACAAATCTTTCCTCTTTATAATATTATTAGTATAGATAGCATCAATCTGTGGTAACGGATATTTGTCATCGACTGTTTTTTCGTTCAACGATCGATAGTCGACTGCCATTCTCCATTTTTCTTCACCGGAATTGTCTAGTTTTTTCTTCACCATCACAACTGGGAAGGACCACGGGGAAATGCTGTGTCGTATGATACCTTTATCCAATAATTCATTGACTTGACGTGAAATTTCTGCTTTATGTTTCTCGGGATATCGATAAATTTTTGCGTGCACGGGAATTTCGTCTCGTGTGCGAATATTATGTTTAATCCTGGATGAAAAACTCAAAGATTGACCTGGTAGATGAAATGCTTTTTCTGTTACATTGAAAATTTTGATTAATTGATTCTGAATGGTTTTTGGTAGATGATCTATTCTTATTGGATAACTCAGTCTTCTAGGGATTACTGTCTGAAAATGAATTGGAATTTGACAATTTTCTCCGATCCGAAGTTTTTTATTGAGGTCTATGGTGAAATTGTTCTTTTGAAGAAAATCGAATCCTACTATAACTTGGTATTGAGTGTGGAATTTATACAATACAAATGGATAATGTTTATTCAAGCCAAATGAAACCAAAGGAAATGAAACTTTTTCTTGACTTATATCATGACCATGTGCTGTTATAAGATCTGTAGATTCTGTGTGAATCAGATGGGGTATAGTATCATAAGCTATTTTCGGATCAATCAAGCAAATGGTACAACCACTGTCGATTAACAATTTGCATTTTGGGTATTCTAGCTCGATATAAGGAAGGCAGCTTTTTGAAATTTTATCCTTCAAATTATTCAAGTCAATGGTGTTTGGAGGCTGCTTTCGCAAAAATTTTCCTCTTTCACTTTCATGATAAAATCGGAAGTGGGATTTTCGTAATCCAAATTTTGATCGTATTCCTGATAAATTTCTTCCTCATCCTTGTGAAAATCTTCCGAGGGAATATTATTCACATTAGTTAATTCTGCAGATACGAAATTAGGTTGTCGATTATCATTCGAAAAGAAATTTGGGGGTCTAGTGGTAAAAAACTTGTTTGGTCTACTTATGCTACTTGTAGCTGGTCGTTTTTGAGCTTGATGGTTGTGAGTCGAAACTGACATGGGAATTGGTTTATGTTGCGGAGTATAACTTGGGTTAGGTCTAAATACATTTGTTGAATTATGATAATCGGTGTGTGGTGTAGGAGGTGATTTAGTTTTAGTCGGCTTATTGTAAATAGGTCTGAACGGTGTTTGATTAAAAGATGTAGGAATGTTATAATTTGAGGAAGGTATTTTCCAGCTTCTCATCATGTCTAATTGAGATTTTTGTGACACATAATTTTCTACAATTTGAGTAGCTCTGTCAAAATTAAGATTTTCGGTGGTTAACAATGATGTTTGTAATTCCATGGAGCAATTACTGATTAGTAGATACATTTTTCGCTAAATCGTTTACCAACTCTTCATGAAGCAATTTCATTTGTGCATTCATATTATCAGCATCGATTCTGTAATTCAAACGTATTTTCAAATGTTTGATTTGTTCAATAAAAGAAAGGATATCATCTTGTGGTCGTTTTCTCAAAAATTGTAATTGATTCTTTAAGACGTCTAAATTTGCGTGATCTCCGAACTTATCAATTAAAAAGGTCCTAATGCTCAACCAATTATTCGTAACATCTGAAGTCTGGAATTCTGCTTCTGCGTTACCAATTAATTTGCTTTTAATTACATTCAGACAATAGGTTTTTACTATAGCTTCTTCGCTTGAAAATTGGGTTACGTATGAGTCACATGCATTTAAAAATGAATTCAATTTAGTCTTATCCCCATTAAACTTCGGCAATAATGCACCAAATTCTTTTGGTAGAGTTAAATCCGGCATTTTGCACTCTTGAATTTCTAATCTTGCTACAGAATTTATTAAATGTTCTAAATCGTTTGGGGGATCAATTTTGAAAATCGATTCAAACTTCTTAAAATTAAAATAAATGTGAATCAGTTTTGTCGGAAACTTAGGAAAACGGAGAGAAGGATTACTTGTCACAAATGCCTTGAATTTGTCTGTTCCAGGCAGGAGCAGAGTTGCTAATTCTACTTGAGCTGCATGTTGGTACTTCTTGGTGGATTGGAAAATCTCGGGTCGGTACTTCGGTTGTCCCTTTTCTTGACTCTGTGAGGAAGGTCCAATCTCTTCCACGGTGTGTTGGATCTCTCAATGAAGAATTGAAATTCACCTGCGTCTATAATCAGTTTGAGAATCCCATCCTTGTCTCCAGTTTTGTGTTTTGTGGAGAAATACACTTTTTTAAAACAGACAATTTTATTTAGGTGTGCTCAACAAGATCAAGAACATCTCTGTTTCTCTCTAAGCTAAGCGCCGGCACGTAGGCCTCGGCTGTGCACCATCAGCAAAAAAAAGACAATGCGGATGCAGTTGAACGACTCAATAATTGACTTAAAATGGATTCAACGTAGAATCACATAATTATATTTACCTCTGAAATAAAGATACCGTTTCAGTAAAATTGGTGTGTAAAAAAATTTCCTTTGTAGATTTTCAAAATTTTTTCTTGTTTAGGGCATTGAGTATTGAACAAAATTGAATGATGAAATGAGAAATCATTACATTTTATAAATGTTTTCACACGAAGTACCTACTCTGAGATGAAAACAGTAAATGTTATAAAACTTTTCGATATTGTATTTTTGAGAGTTTAGAATTTGAATGAAATAAATGATGAAACGGAAAAAAATCAGCGAACACAGATTATTATCTGAATAAAACACAAAGTCAACAAACATCGCAATAATGATTGAAAAATAAATGATGTTGTATAGACAATATATTAATCGTTGTTTGTTTTCCTTGTGCTTTTTAATTTATAAAATTGTTGTGTGAAATTTTCTTGGGTTTTTTAACAATTGTTTCTTGACCAGTAAACAGTTATTTAATTTTCCATAAAATAAGGTACCAATGTCATTTGTTTGTGTTTTATATATGCAGATTTGTCTTGCATTTTTAACTAATCAAATATAAATCTGAAGAAAATAAATCTATTAGATTAATAGAAACTTGAATATGATTAATAAATATTGAAATCATCAAAGCTGAAGAATAATGACGTCGAATTCAAACTACAAAATTGTAACCTCGACGCGCAAATATTTCACTATGAATTGATGTATCTTTTTCAGGAAAATTGTGTGTATCGAAATTTTCTCCCAAAATATCATATTTTTTATTTATTCAACGGTTACATTAACGGGTTTTTCGCGATTTTCAGCAAAAGGGTGAATTTCGTCATAAAATGAACTTCGACAGAAGTTGCAGATAACATCATTATATATTAAACATATTCAATCTCTATTTTTCTCCAAAGAGCCACAGTTTTTGAGATATAAATATTCAAAAACTTGAGAGAAATGTAATCATCGTATTATGCACACGTTTCCACGCCACCTCTGAGGTAGTGTACTCAGCGCGTTTTTTTAATGTGGTTTCCCCGGTAGGCCTATTCCACTGATATGTTGTGATTTCGTTCAATTTGAAACTAATGGAAACTATAGATGTAAGCAAGGATTGAAAATAAACCTCAATTTTTATACAGTATTGAAAGAAGTGTTTAATTGATTATTACAATATATACAGTAATTTACATAAAAATATCACTCAGAAAGCAAACACAATAATAAAACTTAGATTGGAACTTATACAGTTATTCACAAAAAATACAAAAATTAACAAACATATAAGTTGAACAATAATAATGAAAAATATCACAGTTGGGTATTCACAAAAACTTGAAATGAACGTTATGGAAAAAACATTTACTTGATAAAAATTAAATATGTAAAAACAAAGTCGGGTTAATCCAAAAATTTCACTGTACAACGGGGTCGTTTACGACCCCTTTTTGTACACATGTTTTCCAAGGAGGTTTTTTCTTCGCAAATCGATTTTTTTAAACTTTCTTGGTACACGTCAAGTTTCCATAAGCGTCGCTTAAAATTTTGATGCCTCAATTTCTGATATGATATTACATTAGGGCAGATTCTATCAATGAATTTATTTACGGTTTCTGCTTCCAATTGTTTGTTAACTACACTATCCAGGCATTTTTTCATGTAAAATGCTTTCTTCAATTTGGTTTGAAGCAGAACCTTCTCTTCTTCTGTATGGACTTTAGGTTCTGTTGATACTTCGTTAACTTTCGGAAACTCCATCCCCAGAGTTTCGTACACTTTCTTGAACGTATTCTTCTTTAATACTTGACAGTATAAGACATTTTCTTTTGGAGTCTTCTCCATCTTGTCACGAATGGTCTTTATTTCCTGAAAAAGATTCAAGAGTTAAAGAATGTTTCAACATTCAATTCAATCTTGATATGATAATATTTTTCTCGGTAAGCTCGATCTGAATAATCTTTCAACTTTTTATTCCCTTTCTGGATTCGAAAAATTTACAAATCACGTGACCATTCTCACTAGACCATTGACATCCACGATATTTCGAAAAATTATTGCTATTATGACGCGCTATTTTTGACTGTCTTCATGTAGTAATTGAATCGTTTTCTCATTCGAAATGAAACAAATGTAAACATAGACAAAACAATTCAAATGTTTAAATCTGAAAATTTTGGAAATGACTGGTATGACAAAAACTATCATACACAAATAACAGAAAAATGTTTTTATAATAACTTCACTGAAGAAAAAATATTTGAAGGCTACAAATATAAAAACATTGGGATATCATTTTATCAATCTCAGCATCAGAAGACAAATATTCATTGAAAATACTTCGAATTGTTGACATCTCGTATTGTAATAAATTTTATGTTTTGAATAATGCCGAAATAAATTCAATAATTCCGTACGAAAGTTCGTTTACCTTATAAATGAACGAATATCAACTATGAAATTGATGGGGATGAAAGATTAACAGACTGATAAAATACGGTGGAACTTCCCTATAACGAAAGTCTGTATAACGAATTTCTCTGTATAACGACATTGCACCTTGAATCCAAATTCCATGTTAAAAACACCCTCTACAACGAAGTAAATTCTCTCTATAACGAAATATTCAAAGAACATCACTCTTTGAATGGGTATTGGTATGAAGGTATAAGGGTGGGTTTTTTCCAGACGTACGTAATAAATCCCGATCCTAAACTAAATCATTACGGCGGATAGAGCGATCCTTCTGAAACAGTTTTAAATACACCCCTGGCTGTTTAGTTTCAATCAAACCATTACAATAGTGTGAAAGTTGTGCGAAAATGTCTAAAAGGAAGTGCTCAAGTTGAATGATAAACTTAAATTTATCAATAAAGTCGACCGCGAAATTGCCGACTATAGAAACAAATTTTCTGTAGAACGATTTTTTTGCGGATTTAGCGCTTTCGTTATAGGGAAGTCCCACTGTATATTGACTACCATTATTCCATTCAACTTCGAAGACATTTCGGGACACAAATATCAACTTATTACAAGATTTCATATTTAAATCAATGCTGGCCAACTAGCAACTGAATTCAAAATTGTTAGAGAAACAAGTTACCTATGTCAATTTTATTCAATAACTTGAGGGTATTATATGTGTGGTAGACAATGTTCAGATATTTTATATTTTGAATCGAATTAAGTCTAGGGAAAAAACATTCATGATTCGAAAAAAATACGTATGTTTCAACATCTCATTCAATATGATTCTGGAAAATTTCAAAGATTAGATTTATCTCATTGCCTCAGCCTAGATATTTCAAAATAATCGAAAACTCTCACATTTGCTGAATTCTTGGATTAACAAAAAACAGATGTCATGATTTGGTTCGTCTTTCTCTTAGGGTCTGTTTATCTAATTCATATTTCCCAAATTCATTTTTAACGTGATGATATGAACTATTTTTCGAATATGTAAGAACATCAGTTCTTTTCCCTACTTTCTACTCTGTTTTGAACATTTTCGACTTGTTTCATATAACCTGAAATACTTTCATCATTTGGACAGAATTCGGCCTATTTTAGTTCTGTCACTGAATATTTTATTTTTCACCCATGAAAAGAATAACTCAAACGATCCAGCTCGGTGGAAATATTTCGAATAACTCATTTACAAAAAGTGCTATTTATTGATCTGTCGGGCATATCGTACTCCTAACAGATTAACTCTCTGAATTCTAGTTCACGAAATAGAAATAAGATTAAATGTACATCAATGACAAACACCTATAAGATATCATTCGAAATTAGGAATGAATATTTTATAAAAAATAATTTCAGTTTTTTGATATGACGTTTTCGATTAGCTTGTATTGAAAACAGATACATTAAGTAATATTGTTAAAATTATTGCATAAAATAATTTCATGATATGGAGAGATAATACCTCATTGCTTCGAAGTTCAAATATCATGAGTCGAATTGTTGGGGATGAAAAATTTCATCCATTATGCTATTCGACATTGGAGATTGAAATGAATAATAACTAATATTCGCGAAATAAGGGGACATAATTGAACATTGAGACACCATGTATTTCATTCTCGTATTGTAACACCCTGTTAATTTCGAAATTCGACAAACTGATTGATTTGTTTGGTAACGAGAATATTTTAGTATTTTTTCGCTCTATTGAAAATCAAAAATCGATTATGGAATTCATGAGAATTAAAACAAAATGAAAAAGAGGAAATTCGCTCACATCCACAAGGCCCATCGACTTGAGAAACATTTTCGACAGAAATATTTACCTCTTATGAGATTTCACAACAATAACTAATGCCGGCCAAATAGCAACTGAATAAAAAATTGAATGGAAATAATTGAAATAGATTCTAAGCTCAACACTTGATGAAACATTTCAAAGCGACAAAAAGCGAATGAAACTTGACTACGTTCATATAAATATATTTAAAACAGTTTTCGGGCGTCACCCCATTTTCAAAACTGAAAACAAAGAAAGTCAATACATAAATAGAGACCTCCCTATGAAATGATGAATTTGGAAGAAGGGAAAAAAGCTAACAAAAAACAAAATGGTCAAAAAAAAGTATATCAAGAAAACATCATGTTGAATTTAAGCTTTGAAAACAACTTAATAACGGAATGAAAATTGAAATTGATTCCTCGCTTGAGTCTTGGTGAAAAATGATTTCCGTAAAATAATTGAATAAATGAAACACTTGACTATAAATGTTCACAATACAAGAATGAATTTGAAAAATCGGTTGTGTACAGAACAACACAAATATTAATGAAAGATATCGCATCAAATACTTTCATTAACTGGTTAACTTGTATATTAAAACGTTAAAAAAAATAAAAAATCCAGAAAATTATTTGATGCTATACTAAACTCTAAAATCAACAGTCGAATTGATAAAAAAAATTGATGAAATGATTAAAAATATATGTACTTACATTCATAATTTCAATCTTCCTGGAAGACATTTCTAGCACAAATTTTCAACTTGTTATAAAACTCAACAACAATAGTCAATGCTTGCCTAATAGCAACTGAACTCAAAATTCTATAAGAAACCTGTAGTGTCGAACTTTAACTTTAGGCTGTCAAACAGGGGAGGGGGTGAAAGAAAATTTTAGCTCCTCCCCTTTTCGAGAAAGTTCAATTGAGTCATGATTTTCGACCAAGTAAATATATTTCATTTTTCAAATAGAATTAAATCATTGAGTTGAAAATATTTTATTTTTATATATATATATTATATTTTTATTTATATTTCATATGTATTTTTAAACTCGCATGAAAATGGAGTATTGAAATAAATTTCTGATTCGAAAAAATATTTAGGTTTCAACAATTCATTCAATATATGTTGTTTTGTGAAATTCCTCTGACTAGAATAATTCCATCATCCAAATATTGGGAAACAAAATTTTCAAAAACCCTCACTTTTCCCGAATTTTTTTGTAAAAAAAGCAGATGTTCTGATTAGGTTCCTCCTTCTCCCAGAGCCTGTTGACAAACACCATATTCCAAGAATCATCTATCATTTTTTGTGAATTATAACGAAGTAATAACAGGATAGAATGAATATTTTTCCATTAATATCAAACTTGGTGAAATTTAACATCTAACGTTTTTCTGATCAAGTATGTGTCTGATTCGGATTGAGTTTCAAGGTATGAGCTGAAATTTTTAATTATTTTTTGGTTATGTACAGGGTGGGCCAAATTCGACACTTCTTTCCTTATGGAACCTTGTAGATGTTTGAGAAACTTTCTTTATGAAAAACTCAATGGTGAAAATCGCACTTGGATATCTTTGACGGTTTCATAGTAACCCAACATTTTCATAAGAAAATTTTTTATATTTGTGAAAACATTACTTTCGAAACTTTTCAGATAGAATTCAATGACCTTAATGGTGTTTTTGTTAATCGACATCTCATTAGATTTTCGTATAAAAATTTTTCATTCGAATGGAGCACCTATAAGATTCGGCGGTAAAGATATTGATTTTTTAATCTTCTTTCGAAAACAATGATTAACAACACAAGAGAGTAGTAATACCACCCGCAAGAAATGAGAATTAAAAAATAATAAAAAAAATTATATGAGGTTTCAAAATGTCCACTCGATCCGATAGTAAAACGTTAATGAAAGTTCATCGTTTCACTGAAAATTTGTCAACAATCATGAACAATTCATCATTAATAATTATGGTATCTTTTGAAGCTCACTTCCGTCAAACTTAAGAATTTGAAAGCTAAAAAGCTCGAACATTACTCCAGAAACATATCGAGTTCGCTTTGTATTCGGAATTTTTATTTCAAGTTCAATCAAAAGAAGCCAAAATATATAGTGTTCTTTATTTCATTCATTATAGCTTGAAACTCGAATCAAATCGGACACATATTCAAATTTTTCATCCATCATATTCATTGGAGCTTGGTAATGGAAATGTCTGTAGATGACCCTATTTTTGAAAGGTTCGAAACATATGTAGCGTTCAATAAATAGTACTCGGAGCAGACATGAAAAAGTTTCATTTCGGACACATATTTGATTAAAAAACATTCAGATATTAAATATGATCTCATTTTATATTTATGAATGAATGCTTCAAATTAAAGAGTAATTATTTTATTATAATTCATAAAAAATGTTTTTTGGAATATGGTGTAGGTATCTCAACAGGCTCTGAGAGAAAAATCAACCCAATCCAGACATCGATTTTTTTCAACCAAACTTAGGGGGAAGTGAGGGTTTTCGGAAATTCTGAAAATTCCACATTATTCAGGCGAAAAAGAATTTCAATTTTGAAACCCGATCTGTATTAGTCTCAATATAATAGAGCTTGGCTGATTTCCGATAATATTACTTTCAACTATGGTAATCTTTTAAAGCTTATCAGCTCAATAATCTAGAATTTTCACACCAATTGGAAATATTGAATTTTTGTTAACTATTTCTCTCTACTCAGTGTGAATTCCAAGAAAAGAACAAAAAATCTATCTCTTCATCTTACGAAGCCTTCCGCAACCTTTTAAGTTATCAGTCAAATTTTTCATATGTCCTTCTACTACCTGAGATTGTTCCTAGAGGAAAGTTCAAGTAATTGCATATAAAAACTATTTGAATTCTATTCAACTCCATGCTATCTGCTCATTATTAGCTTATACTTCTACCTACATTCGTATGGTTATTTAATTGATTTTTAATGCGCTGAAAAATCTTTGATTGACTTTCAGGTAGTTTTCAATGAATTTCTAAATTTATACTCATTTGTGTAAGAATAATTTAGTTTCAGAGAATAGGAGTGAAATAGGAGGAATATTGTAGGAAACAACAACAAAGGAAATAGAAATAGTACCTATTAAGAAATGAAACTCAATTGAGTGAACTTTTTGTCTATTGAAATTACTCTCGTGAATGTGAAATATCACATTATATGAGGTTATTCACGAAAAATGCTTATGTACACAGTAGTATAGACTTTCACTCGAATTGGAAATCTTTTCATGGAAATATGAAATTTTTTTTTCAAAATTTCAATTGAATTTTCTAAGGTTCTGTTAACACTATGCCCACAAAATTCTGCATGAACATTGAATTTGAAAGAGATGTACTTGTCATAATATGTACACATTTCCACGCCACCTTTGAGGTAGTGTACTCAGCTCGTTTTTTTTTAATGTGGTTTCCCTGGTAGCCTTATTCCACTGATATATCGTGATTCTGTTTAATTTGAAACTACTGAATAACTATGGATATTGACCAGGGTTTAATATGATGAAAGGAGTATAAATAAAAAAAATATAAAAATGTTTATCCGTCTTGATCTAAATTATTATACTT
This sequence comes from Propylea japonica, assembly GCA_013421045.1. NCBI lineage: Eukaryota > Metazoa > Arthropoda > Insecta > Coleoptera > Coccinellidae > Propylea > Propylea japonica. The sequence continues at coordinate 44,947,533 of CM024246.1, read as the reverse complement.
ACTTCTATTTCCTCTTCTGCTTCTTCTTCTCCTTCTCCTCCTCATCCTTGTTTATCTTTTTCATTCTGGGTGTTACTTAAAGTAAAATACGCCGATTACAGTCTAACTGTAATATTCAACTCCTACACGGGGTCGTTTTTGACCTATTTCTTCGCTCTCATGGATGGTGTGCCTTCCCCGCTAATCGAAGAAGATCTTTGGGAACAGCCTTGATGCGAGGCAAGTTTACTCGGAACCGGAAAAAAATTTTGATGCCTATACATTTTTTGCGGTTTCTTTTCGAAATGAATTCGTTCATATATTTGTTTGCAACGTCAGGTTTTAATGACTTTGACACTATGCCATCCAGGCATTTGTGATAGAATTCTGCTTTTTTCAGTTTACTCCCAAGCAGAACCTTTTCTCTCTCAGTATGAACCTTAGGTGCAGGTTTAGGTTCATCTGATACACTAGTCACTGTCACAGGATTTTCTTCCAGCGCTTCCTCAATATTTCGATACATATTCCTCCTCAATACCCGACGTTGCAGAATTTTTTCGTTGTCGTCTTCATTTTTCCACGAATAGTTTTATATTCCGATCTTATTCTTTCCTTCTCAACCTGAAAACATTTTTTGGGTTAGTATAATTATGTCTTAATATTTTAGTTTATCTAGTTTTCAATAGTTATTTTCCTATATATAGCGAAAAGTTGTACTTTTCCGCTCGAGAATGCGGCAAGAAATCGAGTGCGGGAAAAATAGTTTCCGCTCGAAATTAGAACAATATTTTTCCTGGAATCGTATCATAAAATGAAAAATTTTTCAACCATGCTTGTTAACGAAACAATGAACAAAATTTATGAAAAATTTTCTCATAGAATCCCACTTTATGAAAATAAGGTAAAAAACACATCTTATGGATTGGAATATCATTAAATATAAGGTTTAGAGAAAATATTTCAATATCTGAGCATCACTTCCTCGATCAACTAGTAAAGAAAAACAGTAGCAAATTTAAAATAATCCAGGAATAAGTTTTATTATATAAAACGGAAATTATTCCATGCATTAAGAACCGTAATATTATTCATGGAATAGATGAAAATGGATTTAATGATCTTAAATGTACTTACATCCATAATGCCAACAGACTTGGAGGACATTTTCGCACACAAATCTTCAAATTCTTATAAGACTTCACAATAACACTCAATGCTGACAATTCAACAACTGAATTCAAAATTGTATGGGAAACTTATATTACGTTTTGTTAAAAATTGGATGAATTTTTTTTGAAATAATAGTTTTATCTGCTTTTTCAACGTTATCGTAAGAATTAAAAAAATAAAAAGTACCTTTTCAATTGAAAATCTAATAATTTTGATTCAACTGCCTGATTTCGTTCTAAGAAATGAATAGGAAGAAATAACTACTTTATAATGACTATTTGAGTTGCATTTAACCCTCGATTTACCTCATGCTTTCTTATCATCTTATATTTTAGATACATACTAATGCTTATTTATTGCTGTTCATTGTGCTGACACATGTTATCTTGATTTGCCGGTAATTTTCAAGAAATTAGTCAAGTTGAATTCAAGCCTTTCTTCTACAAAAAAATGTTTCATATAATTATGTACGAATATTCTAATTTCAAAGAAATACAGTGAAATAATAGATAATCGAAGTAGTTCATCTGGAAGGAAATGAATAGATATAGTTTTGTGTTTTGTGGAGAAATACACTTTTTTAAAACAGACAATTTTATTTAGGAACTGTGCTCAACAAGATCAAAAACATCTCTGTTTCTCTCTAAGCTAAGCGCCGGCGCCGGCACGTAGGCCTCGGCTGTGCACCATCAGCAAAAAAAGACAATGCGGATGCAGTTGAACGACTCAATAATTGACTTAAAATAGATTCAACCTAGAATCACATAATTCCTCCCGATTTTCAGGATTTTTGCTATCTTCTTTAACAGGAGTACAAAAATGGTATTTCTTTTTACAGCATAAGGAAATGATTATTGTGATAACACAAATAAAAAAATGAAAAAATTAAAAGCACTGAAATAAGTATTTTGGTTGGTCCATGAATTGAGTTCTTCCAAGGTGGGAAACTCCACAGGGTGTAGAAAACTGATGTTTCTTATCGTCTTCCATTCTTCTTCCAAAGGTATGAGTTGTATTGAGGAGAATTCTTCGTATGTTTGTAGCGGGTAGATTTTCTTGAAACCATTGGAAACAATGCAGTTTGATCGTAGCCGGCTGGATGAAGGGATTGAGTGTCGTTAACGACCATTGTCGCATTCTTCAAAAACCATTGGATTTTGGATCGATAAGATTGAACCATCCTCCATAGGGATAAGGTCTGGTTTGGTGTCGTGATGTGTTCTGGAGCAACTTTCTGTTAATGTCTGTAAAATATCTTTAAGGCAAGATTCTGGATGCTGTAAGTCATCTTGTTTAACAATGAAAAATCTTCTAATTCTTGAATGACCTCACAATTCCATAAACTTTGTCCTCTTTAGTGATCAAGTAAGTGGGAAGGTTTGGAATGGTAGTATCTTGATAAGGATAGTTATGGAGATGGAATACTTCATAACTTAAATTTTGAAAAATCGGAATAGTTATAACAAATAGTAATTCTGTGTCTTTAACAATTACTCTACTCACACAAATAAATAATAATCAGTAAGGTGTTTTAAAGGAAGCCATTATGTTTTTTTACTATTTTATTGAATTTTTGAAGGGGTATTATGTCTTCGTGCAATAATTGCAATCTTGCAAAACTTATTGCATTTTCTATCTCATTCAAAAGAATAGACACTTCATGAGAATGCAAAAATAATCAGATTCAAATCTACAATTATATTATTAGATTCTTCTAATTGCATTGTTTTATTCACAAGAAAATTGAGCTTTTTCAAGAACTCATCCTGAATAGAATGCTCTACTTTTAGGATTTTTTTTGATTCGCCAAAATGAATTTTCGTCGTTATTTTTGATAGAATTGAAATAACTCTTATAAAGAACCTCATAGTCTGAATCTAAAGTTCCAAAAAGATATTTTGAAATTTTGCCACCAACATTCAAGAGTCCTCTTTTCATACGAATACTTTGAGAAATAATATTATTGAATTTAATTTCATTGTAAGAAACAGTACTTTTTGCAATATTCATGTAGGGACTTACGTAGGGGCTGTCATTTTTTTTCATGACCAATAAATCCATCTGTTTTTGAATAAGTTCGGATATGAAACTGATATTATAATGAAAAAGCAAATATTTAGCATGATCGGCTATGAAGATTTTTCCTAACTTCCCAAACAACACACACACATCTTTTAAACATTTTATAGACTATATAAAATAGATTATTAGATGATCTATAAAACATCAAAATGTATTGAATTTCTAACCTAGATTCGACGTAAAAATGTCCGCGAGATTTACGTTGAAAAATACTACTTTTTTAGACATCTATTTCACGTCAAAGTAAGTCTTTCTATAACAAGTGAAATTTCTGTTTTTTTTTAGTTTATCCTAACTTAGTATCACGTTCGACATGTAATAGATGTTTGAGGATTTATGTTATTGTGATGACTCTCTAATGTCTATATATCATTAGATTTTGTCGTTTTTCTTGATCAATAATCTGATAATATATAGATGATCCGAAAAACATCCACACTCATAACCTCTTAAATATATAACATAGTAGATGTTTTTTGGAGCATTGCCGTCATGATCGAAATTGGACGTCTATTAAGCGGAATATTATTTATGAAAATTGTTGGTGATATTGTATACGTATATAAGATGACATAAGATAAACCTTTGTTCAATGTCCCTAAAAAATCTTTGCATTGTATAATTTTTGACATCTTATTATTGTCAATTCCAAAACAATATTGATAACGTGCGTTCAAAAAAATTCGTGGTCAAGTAAGCTGTGGATTCTATTTTTCTCCTCATAGACTCTCAGGAAAAATAGAATCCACAGCTCACTGACACACGTTATCAATATTGTTTTGGAATTGACAATAGTAAGATGTCAAAAATTATACAATGCAAAGATTTTTAGGGACATTGAACAAAGGTTTATCTTATGTCATCTTATATACGTATACAATATCACCAACAATTTTCATAAATAATATTCCGATTGAACGATATAATGATTTGAAAGACGTCATATTTAAGACGTTACTGATTTATTCATTAGATTTTTCGAAGAGGGTTATTATTATTATTATTAAAATGAGTACGATATAAACCTATAAACCAAAACTAAAAATACATTCAAACAAAAATTTTCATACAGATGAGAAAAAAAAAAAAAAAAAAAAAAAAAAAATGGTAAAAAAATTCTAAGAAAATTGACATTTGCTAGTTTCAAGATCATGTTTATCCTAAGGAGATTTGGTGAGAGACTTCAAAAGTATGCATTTTCATCATAAAAACACCTTGAGTCTTATTTTATCAATGAAAACTGTTTTATGCTTCTCCTTTCATGTTTCTGTGGTGTGGGCCCAGCAAACTATCAGATATAATATATTTTATCTACACAGTTGAAATCTCTCATAGCAGTTAGGAAAGCAAAAACAAGTTCTGATATGAAAAAATAAATAGGTATATTCATAATATAAAAACATAAATAAACCAATTCAAATGTATCAAAAATATAAATTGTATCAATGACCAATGTAGTCGAGACAATTTGTTCAATTAAAAAAATAATATAAATGTCATAGGCATCGGCACTTTGTGAGGATTTGCTTTTCGTTTCTCATATTCGTATCGTTGGTTTGCAAGGCGTAACCAGTCTTGAATTGCCTTATTAGGGTCGTGTCGTTGAGATCTGCCAGGATTTCACTCTCGAACAGATTATAAACAGCCTCTGGAACCAACACAAATCAAAATAAGTGATTTTTTTTCGCATTAAGTACAACTTTAAAAAACAATCACAACAGAGAACAAAAGAATATCAAAGTTTTGCAGAAAATTATGAAAAAAATTTTTTCAAACTATAAAATGTACTTTTATATTGCGTTCAGTTTTTTTCTGAGAAATAGAAATAATTGAAAGTTTATGAATAGAGGGTAACACCGAGAAAATTTGAGAGGTGATGCTATGGTGAAAATGAAGGTTACACCCTTCCAAAGATTAACGGAAACAATTTTTTTCACAATTTTTTTATGAGAATTTTACTTTTAAAAAACATGGCTGAAAAGCCAATTCATATACTTACTCTTTTATTTCTACAATTCTTTTCGAAAACTCAATCATTCACGAGAAAACAATTTCGATGCATTTTAATTTTGTTGGTTGTTGTTCAATAAAATGCTATTTAATAAGAGCTTGGAACACATTTTGTTTATGTTTTTTTGTAAATGCTTGAGTTGTCGAAAAAACTTTTAGAAATGGAAAAATTAGTGAATGAATTAGGCTTCTCACTCATATTTTTCCAAAGGATTCAAGGCTTGCTATGAAAATTTCCTTTTTTGAGATTTCGACTTATTCGTAATGATATGACCTTCGAATACAACATCAGAAAGATAATAAATGATATTTTGAATTCAAGGTGATCAAGAAATGTCAATTGATAAGTCCAAAATTGATAAAATTGCAAAATTGTTAATTAAATCTATATTTTATATATAATGCTAATTTTTTGACATTGTATATTGAATAAATATCATTTTTTTGAAACGATAGCTGAAAAAACAACATTCTAAATAGAAATGGAAAACGCTTATACTTCCTGCTATAATTCATCTAAGATGATCTGAAAAACATCTTAACATTTTCTCGAAGATTTCAAGCTCAAGACATTCAATTATTCTTCAAATCCTGATTGAACCTATTTTGTGCTCGACTTTTTGACTAATGATAATATTTTTCAGCAAGTTTTTCAAGTCGAGTGGTTGAGTATTATTCATTACTAAATCAATATCTCAAAGAGGTCTATCAATTGACTTCTTTGATGATAAACCTACAAGTTTATTCAGAAAAATATTATTCTATAATAGATACTGTAACAATTTGAGCCCTACGAAATCTCCAACGCAAATTATGAAATTCTATAATTTGAAATTTCAGATGATCTTGAAATATTTATCCTTAAATATTTGAAAGAAAGATTCCAAAACCGATCATCGTGTAAATTATAAACATATTTTTAAAAGAGCGGATTTCAGGTACCTGGTACCTGGGATAATATCTAAATAAACAGAGTATTCAGAATAGTGATAACAGACATAACAGTTCAATAGAACGGTTATTCAAAAGATATCATTCGATAGACTGCTTCAGATGATCATTCTATGAAAGGTTTCAAATTTCTACTTACAATATACCTACCTAATTTACAATAATTAATCAACATATTCTCCAGTAGAACAAATGTTATAGGTATAATTTACAGGAAGTAGTACCTAATCAAAAGTTAATCACTAGTGTTAGTTAGTCATCTGAAAGATATCATTCAATCGACTTTTCTAGATCATCGGACCATATTTTTAAAAAGAGCGGATTTCAGGTACCTGGTACCGGGATAATATCTAAATAAACAGAGTATTCAGAATAGTGATAACAGACATAACAGTTCATAGAACGGTTATTCAAAAGATATCATTCGATAGACTGCTTCAGATGATCATTCTATGAAAGGTTTCAAATTTCTACTTACAATATACCTACCTAATTTACAATAATTAATCAACATATTCTCCAGTAGAACAAATGTTATAGGTATAATTTACAGGAAGTAGTACCTAATCAAAAGTTAATCACTAGTGTTAGTTGTCATCTGAAAGATATCATTCAATCGACTTTTCTAGATTCCATAACAAATCTCCAATTTTATATTAATTAGCATATCTTAGTGCCACCACATTATTCGGAGGAACACATTTTAGGTACCTACTACACCGGGAATAATAGGTTCCTATATAATTCAACATTACATAATATTCACTTTTGAACGGTTATCTAAAAACATCATTCAATAGATCTTAATAGATGATCCATCTGTGAAAGATATTTTCATAATACCTATTCTGCTTTTATCCAAAGATGCAGATTCGTTTTTGAAAATTATAAAATAAATCTCATTTTTTTACAGTGAGCTCAGACCTGAACCAGCTACGTTTGAAAAGCTATTTATGGAGAAATTGAAATTGTACTTACTAGAACTAGGTACCATAAGCAACATTTGCACTCACCTTCTTTAATTGTGGCAGCACTAATCACTAAATAGTATATTCACTAAGCTAAGGCTAAAGCAAAAACATCACTCGATATTTGACTTGACCTTTTGACGAAGCAGTGTTCTAACGAAATGATCAAGTTCGAATGTCTTTCTGTCTATACCCTACCCGCTATCCCTTTGAATTTTAACATTGGGCGGTTCGGCGGTTCGTAACCACGTGACCGAGCCCGATATAGGAGTTCGCATTTCGCTCATCGTGATCGCATAGATCACCTATTTTTCATTTTATATTTTATTTATATTAACGGAATATGGAAAAACGCTCTTATTTCAATAGGTGGTATTCAAGTTATCGATTTCGTTTTTTCAAATTTAACTTAGATTTATTGTTTGAAGTACTTCCGGTCGTACCGAAATATTAGAATTTGTATTTATATCTTACTTCCAGAGCAACATTGCGTCACCTGACCAAATTGCCAGATTAGAGTATTGTATCTTCATAATTATTAATTCGATTTTTATCTTTATGTATCGAATTGAGCAGAAAAAAGGCCTTTCTAATAATACTTTTTTTCCAAGGCATTTACATCTCAAGAAAAAGATTAACATTCCGAATATATTGCAGGCTGATAAAACTAGGGAATCTTAGACTTTTTTTGGGGTGTCAATTTTTCCCTGATGTTGGAATGAAAATTCAACGATGACATTTTCACTCATCCAGGACGAAACTGAAATAATTAAAAAAAATCACTAATACTAAACTTATATGTTAACAAGTGACACATATTTGTACTGAAATCGATATTTACAATAAAAATATGAAGAAATACACCTACTGCGCCATTTGAAAAAAATCATTTCCGGTATAACCAATGTACTTCAAAAATCTTCTCTTTGTTGATAAAAAAAAACGAAGTCGATACCTTATATACCGTGTTTCCATATTCCGTTGACAGCCGGTATAGCTCTTTGTCAGGCCGCACACCAAAGAGCATGATACGAGAAACAAAAAACATGGAATGTTTTCATTCATAAAAACACCCCGTGTCTATTTCAATCATTGAAAATGTTTGTTGTTTCCAGTATCATAAACAACGGAAAAATGAGCATTTTCGTGGAAAACTCAATAAATCTTTGTTTAAGTACTTATTAAGAAACAAAAAACCTCTAGCATAAAAATTGAGGGTCCTTACTCCATTTCATCCAATTGTTGAAGAAATGAAAAGGACAATAATTCATATTTTTTTTATTAAGTTGGGTAGGAAATATTAAAAATGTCATACGATTCATAATGAATGCTGAATGCTGGAAACAACAACCTCCAGCCAAATTATGTGAACGTAGTTAACGTGTCATGGATTGCCGTGCAAGTTCAAGGATTTTTTTGTCACTACCTTTTAGGGGTGATATCTCGAAAAGGGATGGCTGGGAAAATTTTGTTGTAGAGAAGACTCATCTTAATTTCACATGCTTAATTTTGTCGCATGAATTTAAAAACAACCTGTATGTCTATGCGTATCTGCTAGTCGAATTCATACCTAAATATTATTTTTGGTTTTGGTATTAAAATGTTGCATAGCATATCTGAAAAACATCAAAAAATTGCTCACTTCTCTATTGCATGAAATGAATAGGTATTCTATAAACATTTTGAAAACATATATATAGTCCGTTCACGAAAGGTTGAGCCGTCGGTTTGCCATGGAAATTTGGCATATTCCACTGTGTTTATCAAAATTTTAGGTATGTTCTTTATTTTCTTGTCAGATTGATACGCAATGTTGTCAATCGTGCATAGAGTTCTCTGATAACTCGCAAGCTCGTCGGACGAGGCCGAGTACATTCCGCAACGTCGACGTTATTTTACTCTATGACAGTAAATACTGCCAACTTCAAATAAATAAAGAAACGCCTACTATGTGCTCAACCTTTCGTGAACGACTATAGTCGAAATGCAATATTTCCATGGACATCTTAAAAACATTCATATCTTTGGTTGGAGACTTTATATAAATAATACTCTTAAGATGAAAATCAATTCACAATTCTTTGACTTTAAAGTTAGATATTTTTATTATGTATTTAGATGACTAAAATTGTCGAATAATGATGTCTTATTTCGATGAATGGCATGGCATATCTATTATACGTCGAAACGTTATTCTTTTTTCGATAGTATCAATTAGATGTCTTATAAACCTTTCAAAAACGTGTGGTCGAATTGAAATACAATTATCGACATATTTAGACATACAAAACCGTACGTTTTAAGACAATATATACAGTATATATCTAAAAAATGTCAATCAATCTACGTTTTTTATGACCATATGAGTTAGATGTTTTATCGATGTATTTTAGATGACAAAAAAGAGCAAAATATTGATGTAAATAGACGTAAAACAAAAGATGTCCATTAAACGTTAAATAAAATACCTCCTCCACGATTTTAAAACTTCGATATTTAATATACGGCTTTGGAGGTGTGATCAAAAAGCTATAAATTTTTGGATTCTGCAGGATATAAAATTGTTTCAGGTCTTAGATAATGCATCTAAAGGATGTCTTCTAGACATTATGTATAGAAACATCTCAATTAGATAATCTTATTTCATCAGATTTCAGAGCAAGATGGCTTCAGATCACTTTTAATATCTATTAGATGTCATTTAGATGTGAGTGTGGTTGGGTCATAGATAATAAATAATATAATAATAAATATCTATATCAATCTCATATCAACCACAGGAATTATTCCTAAGAGCCTCAAGTCCAACCTCAAGGAGCTAGATTTGGATGAAAACCTTTTTAAAGTAATGCAAAAAGCAGTGCTTCTTGGTACTGCTAAACGGTAAGGAAGTTTGTAGGTCACGATGGACACCAGGAACAACTATGGAGGGAAACATTGCAAAACAACTACCACGACGTCAACCGAGAGATCCAGGACCAAGCAACGAAGGACGAACAACCCAGGACCCAAGAGAGAAGAACACCGAAGACCTCAGAGCTCAATCCCCCTGATACTTGCTATCCGGGATGAGTGAATGTTCCCCTTAGTAGGGAGTGTGATAGCCGATCGCTAGGGGGTGTGAAAAATCACACCTTCCTACGCTAATAGGCTCAAGTCGATAATAATAATAATAATATAGTTTATTTGCGAAAATAGATACATTAAGTTACAAATAATTTGACAGAAATTATACAAATAAACTCAATAACCACAAAGTCCGTGTGGACTGTCTGTGGTGATCAGTGCCTCGAATCGCCAAATACAACAATATACAGAAAAAAACAATCTCCATACCAAAACTTGTTTTGCTGTTCGAAAATTTGCTAACTTCCCTACTCTTTCCAATCCATTTTTGAGCCTAGCAGTCATTTACCTATTTTTTTCCTGTTGGCCAATAACACAACAGAAACGCGTATGGTGTGTGTCAATTAAAGTATCTTCCAATCTTTTATTTTTACATCTATTATGTCCACAACAGTATTCCTATCAACAGAAAATACCCCCCCAATATATGTCGATTTTTGAACGAGAGACACCGAGCTTGAAAAAAAATATCTGTCGGATATCCATTACATTCGATTCTCGATACACAAGATCGGAGGAGTCCGCCGTCTCTACGAAGAATAATCTTCAAGATTAATTTCTGAACCGCCTCCAACCATCGCAAATAACTAACCGCCACGCCACCCAACCCAGAATACCATACATAAGACGCGAATGAACAAGAGCATGATATATCATTTTCATATGAGAGAAGTTCAAGAATCTGGCTAGGTGTTTGAATTTATAAATCATGGATCTTATGGTTTTGTGATCCTGTTCACATGAAAAATTCCAACGCAGGTGAGAGTCAATAGTAACTCCGAGGTATTCTACGCTGTTAGCTGGGTTGATAACCATTTTATTATTTTGATGCGGATTCTATCGAAGCGAAGTCCGGAAGGAGATTTCTGTGGTTTGCCAAAAGAAGGTATTTCGTTTTCTCTATATAACTGTTAACAACCTATGACTGAAACAATCGACCACCATTCCGAAGTCCGCTTCTACCATTTCCCTCAGACTAGACCATTTTCAGAATCTGTGAGCCTTATTTGTAGAATCCAAGCTTACTAATTTCTGAACAACTTTTGATGACTATCATGAAGCTTAGATTGAACCTTCAATACACAGATTTGGCTCACAGTTTCCAGTACTATAAAACCACTGCTGTGGCTCGGACTTTTGGGAGGGTCATCGATGTTTTGTGTTGTAGATTAGAAGAATTTATATTTTGGCCATCCAGATAGGACATACAGCTCAATATACCTCCCTGTTTCAAAAATGTTTATGGAAACCGAATCACGGACATTATTGTTTCGTAGTGATGATTCAATAACCTCGAATTTGGAAGCCACTTCGAAGACATAGACACATTAAAAACACGCACCACCATACCATGAAATTTTTGATAGGTACTACTGGTGGTATAATGTTTGCATCCAATGCTTACGGAGGTAGAGCTAGCGTGGATCATTGAGGGTTTTTGAATCATCTTTATCCAGGAGACCTCGTCATAGCTGACAGAGGTTTTACAATTTATGATTCAGTCAATTCTTTACTGTATATCGATCGTTTTTGCACCAGAGAAAAACAGTTGAGTGCAGTGGAGACTGAGATGTCGCCGCAGAAGTAAGCAAGTGTGAGGATTCACGTAGAGAGGGTTATTGGCTCACCACGAAGAAAATATTGCATATTGGCATATTTTTTCAATTAAAAAAAAAGATGAACATTACTCATTAATCGACAAAGTTGTCGTTGTAACTTCCGTTTTATAAAATTCTCCCTGGTATAATACCACTGGAATGAAACCATTGTTGGGACTGGGTGACGATTTGCTCGACCCCGAGGTTTAATCAGGCATCAATATGCCTACTCCTAGTTAGAGAAAGATGTGGTTATCTAACTAGGCCTCAATCTGCCTACTCATACTCAGATGGGAATATGAAATAGACCAGTGAAAACATGTAGAAATAGAAATATATAAATAAAAACACAAATATATGAACAAATACAAACACTACTCTATCTACTCTGTCTGTAGTTCGACAAACACGAACTTTACATATTTAAGGAAGTCAACTCCCAGCGTTGTCCAGTCGCTATTCGCTACTGTCCGTAGTGTTGAGACTGGTACTTTTGGCGCTCTCTGTAAGTGGTAAGGCCTGAGTGGACGCTGTTATTGAGCGTTCAGCGGGGCGGAGCGTCTAGCGTAAGCGTCAAACATGTATAAATGAATGGAAGTGTCCTAAGTAATGACTTTTTAGAGCGTTGGATGTTTGCTTTCAGCGGAGCGTGAATCCAAAATCTGTCAGTTTCAATCATATGTCTATGGTTCCGATTATTAATATTGTCACGTTGACAAATAAATTGATTTTTACAACGCAAGAATGAAATGACGAATTTTTAATACAATTACTTCGTTCCTGTGCTGCTAGAGTGTGGTAGTTAAAACGACAGACTGTGTCTACACTGTGAAAACTTTGTGCTACAAGGAGGGAAAAACTAGACGCAAGTTCAACGCTGCTTTATAGAGTGATGAATGATGGGATGTCCTGATGAGAATAAGAATCATCTGAGGATTGAAGAAGTTTTACGAATTATTCAGTTCTTCTCTAATGAACTTCCTTTTTCTAATAGTATGCACTGTTACTTACTCCTTGAAACCCACTATATTCAGCTTGTATATTGCAATTTATTGTATGAAATCATAGTGTAGACAAAACGAAAATAATATATAAACTCGTCGAGAAAAGAAAAGATGTTTTATATCCTTCCCAAAATTGGATTTATTTTTGTTTCAGGATACATGTGATAAAGACTTGGTAAAAAAATAACTTCAGGTGTAATATTCAGTTTGTTGTTTCACAACCAACAAATTTCTTCATATACTTGACTACAAATTGAACCTTTTCTTATCGGATATGAAAAGCTATTTTATCAAAAGTCATCAGTCCTTTTATTCTTCATATTCAATGATGATTCTGAAGAATTAAACATGAAAATAAATCATGTTCATAATTATTTTTTCAAAGATTGTCTATGAACAAAATGATCTCGGAAAAGGCAAATGCAAATGGGCTTTCAGGTCGCACAGTTGGATTAAGGCTCTGAAAAGAGAGCTCTAGTTGGATCAACGCATAGGGGTATAGAGATTTATATGTCTATGGATCAACGATAATGAAAAAGTCATCATCATGGACTAACTAAACCGATCTATGGTCATCATATCCTCAAGTCACAGAATAACCAATCTCAAGTATCGAACATAGACATAGTCTATGGTATCGAACGCTTCACCATGGAGAAACAATATTAATTTTCTATGTATTAATTTTTATATCTATGCTGCACTTTTATTTGCGTTCAGCGGAGCGTGGAATTCGAGTTCAATTCAATTTGTGTTTTGACAGCGTTCTATTTTGCGTGTGAAATAATGTCTTTCGAAGAAATAATAATCGAAATTGAGTGCAAACCTGAGTTATGGAAGTCTAGCATCCTTTATTCAAAAACAGGCTGATAAAGGCAAAATTGTGGAAGGAATTGGCAACAAAAATTGGAATAGAGGTGGTGTATTACAATTTATCATATATTCTTTTGTCGGTAAAAAAATAGCTTAATATTGAACAAATTGAATGTGGCTTAAAATTATTATAATTTATGATCCCAAAAATAGTCAGAAAAAAGATTTCTAATATTCCGGGCAGCTATAGATGAACTGTTGTTTCTTCGGTTTCAAACGATTCGGGCATGTTTCATTCACTGTATTTGTGTTCAAGATATTTGAATCAATATCCAGATTTGCTTCCATATCACGAATAACATGTGTAGTATACAGGTGGCTTTTATAATTAGGCAAGCATGCTCGACATTAGTCTCTATTGGCTTATTTAAAATACGCCACTTAGCACACAAAATTCCGAACGCACATTCTATACATTTTCGTGCGCGTGAAAGGCGTTTATAAAATATTCACTTTTAGTATCCAAATTCTAGAAGGAAAAGGTCTCATTATGTTAGTTTTCAGAGGGTATGCTTCATCTGCCACTAAAAAACATATGGTAGGCGTGTTGTCGTGCCCGGTATATTTCGGGCTCTGGCAAATCTATTTGTCCATTCTCCAACAAGAAATTGAGTGTTGAGTAATGGAAAGTTCCTCCATCGCTCTGTTTGCCTTTTCCTCCGACTTCTATAGCAACAAATTTCTTTTTCGCATCAGCTACAGCTTGCAATATGATAGAGAAGTGCTGTTTGTAATTAAAAAAACTGGATCCTGAATTTGCCGGGCACCTTATTTTGCAATGCTTGCCATCTATTGAACCAATGCAATTCGGAAATTGCCAAAGAGCATAATAATCACTTGCTATCTTCTTCAAGTCTCTTCTCGTGGGATGAGGCATGTGAATGCTTGCCAACTCCTCCCACAAGCCGAACAAGTTTTGTATACAATGTCCGCTACTGTCGTTTTCCCCATTCGAAAACTAAAAGCTAACGCTCGGAAAGAAATTCCAGTTGCAAGATACCTTGAAAAAAATAGGCATATCAGTAAAAATTAAGGGGTGCATATTCATTTCATATTATGTTCATTCATTTTTTTCGTTACAGAAGAATTATTGAAAAAACGGTGGAAACACCTAAAAGATCAATTAGAAAAGAGTTGAAAAAAAAACCAGTGACCAGATCTGGAGCAGGACTAGATGATTGGGTGTCCTCATGGCAATATTTTTATTCCATGTTGTTTCTGAAAGATGAAGTGATACCGGCAGCATCTACCGGAAATCTGCAAGTTTCCGAAGATTATGCAGCTGAGAATTTGGTAATTGCAGGAATACAATTCGAAACATCTGATATGGAAACGGTAGAGGAATCTCAATTGAGAGATACCTTTTGGTCAGGTGGATTATTGAAATCAATAAATACTGCACACGTATTTTTTCTTTTTCATGTAATCAGAAAATTACTATATATTCAGTTGAAATGATACGTGCCATAAGTAGGTACAATGAAATACTTTTCGAGTAAGTTTTTTCCGTGAATACTGTTGAATGATTGTTTCAAATTATGCTTGGGAAAGCAGCACAAAATATTATTCAGTGATTCTAAGAAAAAATATTGAAAACTCGACCAACCTTTAGTGAGTTTTAACTGAGTGGATTTTTGTTGATTTGATGAAACACGTCTATGATATTTTACCTGACTGACGGAGAAAATAAAATTTCCTTTTCTTTACCCAGGCATCATCTCTATTACTGAGCGGGCATCACCATCAGAAGATACGACCATAGAGGAATCGCCACCCTCTGATTCCGTAGCTTTCCATCAAGAAAGCGTACAAACATAAGGGAGGATATGTTAGAAATAGAAAAAAAAAGTTAGCACTGATGGAAAAGCGCCTGACGACTGAGTCTCAGAACAATGATAATAATGACGAGGATTCTCTATTTCTAAAAAGTATTCTGCCCTTGATGAAAAAGTTAACAGATATCCAAAAGTTGCGCTTCCGAGGAAAAATCAATGAATGGTTGTTGGAAGCCTTCACAGAAAATGATCACTCCCTCAATTCACCAACAAATATGCCACATGATGGACACCCACCCAACATTAATTAGAAAAAAAATGATGTTATACTATGTTAAAAACATAAATTTCATTGATGAAGTAATTATTTGTTTCATTATAACTTGCCTAATGTTATTATCAATTTTTCTGCAGGCTGATAGAGTCATTCGCATGAAATTTGTTTTGGTCACCTTCAGGCGAGGTTCAATTATATTCAATATATAATTGAAGGTCCATATGGACATTCTTGTGTATTCTTGAAATTTTGTTTCATCCTGGATCAAGCTTTCATACAATGTAGTAAACTCTCCACATTCTTTACGTTGTTTCACGATAAAACTTGGACCATTTTTATACAATTCAAGTTTTAAAAATGAGTTTTCTTAAAATACATATCAACTATATCGTATGAATCCATTAGCACACATTTATTATTATTATTTGGAAAGGATGCAAAGACTCACTGACAATAAAATGTCATAAAAACAGCAAGTTTCAAATGCTGCAGCATAGAGAAACAATATTATTCGATTCTACACTCTCCACAAACGCAAAACGCTGTAAGGAGTCAGGCCGCAAAACGCCCGCTCTGAAACGCTGTATTATGAGCGTTCCACGCCACGCTGAACGCTATTCCACTCAGGCCTTACACTTAAGTGTTTTGTATCTGAATATTGAGGGTATTTATTCGAATAGTTTTGGTTTCAAATTAGTAAAAACGACGAGACAGGGTTTTCTCTACCGAAGTTTTTCCCTGAGCTCTTGTATCATACGCAGACTAGTATGGTTTCCCTTTTTACACTAACCTGAGCTAGGTACTTTTTTGTTTCATGTATTGTATTCTGTTTGCTCTCATTTCAAAAGAATAAATAAATAAATGAACAGAAGACAAAAAAACACTACGTTACCTGTTCAAACTTCTCTTTTCCACTGCTGAGCCAAAAGTAATTGTCTCGAAGCGAGATATTGGGAATTCACACATTTGATATGACTTGAATTCACTAAAAGAACACATTCAAATTTTGAAGTCAGATTTATGAGTTACGTCAAGTATGAGTGACGTGAAACTTCCATTATAGCCAGAGAAAATATACGAACTAATTAATAATAGCGAATTTTTTTGTGGGTCTGTTCCCCAGAGATATCATAGCTAAAATTGCATCAAATGACGGTAATTTTTCTAATTTTGAGCCGAAACTGGTTTCAGACAAGTTGGTTGCCTTCATCGATAAAGAATTTGAAGTAAAAAATTATTTGGTCTTTTGAATTATGTTTTTCTTAACTCATGGTTCTTGATTCATACATTTGATGCTTAACAATAGGTACATATCGACAGGAAGACAATGAATGGCAATAACATATCAATAATTTTCGTGAAATTATAACTGACATGTTTTTTGGGCTATTTCCTTCATTTTCGCCCTACTGAGAAGTTGGTAGTTTTTCGAAGCAGTTGACCAAATTTCGTAGCAGTTGGAAAAATTTCAGATCAATTTGGAAAAATTTCAAAACAATCGGTAAAATTTTGAAGGAGTTGAACAAATGTCAATGTAGTTGGTCTAGGGGTGTGCCAAATATCGATCAGAGTTAGTAATTTCTCGTAGCAGTTGGTGAATTTTCGAAGCAGTTAACAAAATTTCGAAGCAGTAGGAAAAAATTTTGCAAACAGTTGGCAAAATTTCAGAACAATTGAAGAAATTTCATTTAAATTGGAATACATATTCCAAAAAAATGTCATAAATTATTAATGAATTTGACTTCTTTAGAAAAAGTTTCGAAATATCCGGCGGTATTTTTTGTGCGCTTGTTCCTAGGGGAACAGCGGTGCGGTCTATTTACCCAAATGTCTGTAATTTTCGCCGTAAATGGAATCCTATAAATGTCAAACTTATTATCAACTAGGTCAGCGACGAGCATATTCGTCCTACATTTCGTCAGAATAGAAACATCAAAAGATTTTGAAAAATATAAAAATTTTGGCTAGTATTGCTGGTTTAGAATTAAACACCATAACCTTCGGAAGGAAAGAGTTTGAAAGTTAAAATTTTCAGGATAGGCGTGGAACTTGAATGTCCCATTAGAGTTCTTCAGCGGGCCAGATCGCCAGTTCAGTAATTTCGAAGTTATTGTCACTGGAATACACTGCTCAACAATTGATAGGGATCACTTACTTGTTCTAAATTTATTTCTGAAATATTCGCTCCAAGATTATAAATTTAGTCAGATATCAGAGTATTTTCAGTTGATGATATGGTTCACTTGAGAAAAGAATGAAAAAATGGAAAGTTGGAGAGAAAAAAGACTTTATTAGGAACACTCAAATTCTGTGTTTGAATAACATAAAAATTTTATGATGAAACCACAAAGAAGGCTGAAGTTTCGGTTAAGCTAGCTAGTACTAGTTGGTCGCCCACGAGCTCGTCTCAAGCATTCTACCCTACGAGGCATACTTTCGATCAAACGATTTATAAAATTTTGGGGCAAATTCGTCCAAATATCCCGTAAAGCGTTAGAAAGGTGCTCCAGGTTATTGTTCGGGTGGTCTAAGGTTGACAATTGTCTAGACTCTCAGACCAGACATGTTCGATGCAATTCATGTCTAGAGAGCGAGCTGGCCAGTCCATCCTATCAATAGCATGAGTTTCTAGCGCTTCATTAACCAGACGAATACGGTGTGGACGGGCATTATCGTCAATTAAAATGAAATTCTCGCCCACGGCAGCCGCAAACGGAACAATTATGGGTTCAATAATCATATCGTGATATCTCTGGCTGGTCATGTTGGTGTTCTGCAGAACAACCAACTCTGTGCGTTGGTTCAAACAAATGCCTCCCCATAAACATATAGAACCTCCGCCAAAAGTTGTTGTGGGTACCATAAACTGTTCTGCATACCTTCGACCTCTTTCCTTCCAAGCAAGAATACGTCCATCGGAGTTGACCAAACGAAATCTAGACTCATCCGTAAATAAACATCGGCTCCAATCTTCAAGTGTCCAATTGCGGTGCTCCTCAGCCCATTGCCGTCGATGAACTCGGTGTTCCCTATTCAAACGGGAATGTTGTACCCTCCTACGTGCTCTCAACCCACGAACATGTAGTCGTCGTCTTACAGTCTGGTAAGTGGGATGTCTCCTAGCATTGAGGATCAAGAGACGATCTTGGGCAGCTGTTGTACTGCGCTGCCGACCTCCCCCATGAACATAAGCTACTGAGTCGTTCTGGATGAACCTATTCCAAGCCCGACTTCCACCGCCGGGACACTTCTCGTTGGGACAAACCTTCCTATCCACCGTATGATTTGGTCCAGTTGCGCAGGAGCCAAACGTCTTCTAGGCATGACTGATAAGCTGATATTGTTTTCATTTCTTCGATTATTGTCACCTTATGTGTTTGAACGAGAGAAAAAACAGATTTAATAACAAATACCACATTGCTTTTCACTCCCCCTGTAACAGCCTACAGATAATAATCGATTTTGTGAACAAGAGCCGATGAAGTGAGGAAGACTTTGATATAATCAACTCAAAACATCTTACTTTTTCTTTAGAGAACATATAATGTACAGATATTCACGAGATAACTTAAAAAAAAACAAATGAAGAGAAGTTCATAAGTGATTAATTGTTGATCAGTGTATTTTCCTTATCTCAAAAACAGCTTATCCTGTCGCTATGAAATTCAGAATTTAAATGCGAATTCATGGGGAGCTCATGTCTGCTACATTTCATGAAACTGGAAGAGTTTTACGATTTTTAAAAAAAAATCGTTTGAAGAACACATATCTAAACTTTTAATAATTTAAAAACTTACTATGATAATTTTCTATGGCGATGTTATTATTAGTTGATATCTTTAAATATATTTTTGTTGTAATCGTCATATACGAGTCTTTTCCCTCTTTTTCGTATCGAAAGAACCATAATATATTTTCAAAATCCTGAAGACGAAGAGTGTGTTGATCTGGTAGGTAATACAAAATTAAAATAATATCATCACAGAATTTTAAATTATTATTTTTAATGTTCTCAGAAAAAAATATGGAATCGCAAACCCAAATATCCCCCTTCCACCATTGGTTTTCCAAGCCATCAATGCACAGTTGGCAAATTTTCGAAACTTTGGCCCCTCCAAAATTTGGCTTCGGCCCGTCTCTGGTCCCAATGAGTTTAAACAAATCCAATTTCAATTATAAACAACATTTAAAAAATAAAAGCTTCTGTACGCTATTCTTATTCCCTTAATTTTTCCAGGCTGAGATTTAAATAGAAAATTCAATTGATATAAAAGTATTGTAGACAATCGCGCGAAGGTTTGACTTCAGGTAGAGCCTAGAATTTCTTCATTACACAGAGTGAATCTGTTAAGTTTCTGTAAATTGCATACTGATTTTCATATTCGCGAATGAAACATGGATAATATAATAAATTTCTTATATTTCCCCTATTCTACTAATCGAAATCAAACGCAATCAGTTCTGCACTATGATTTCGTGCACCTGCCTTATTGTTGTAGTAATAAAGTAACACTATTGTTATCCACTCGAATAAAATGAAAGTTGCCGAAGAAATCGATGTCAGTAGATGGTAAGAAGTCATGGCTCACTTGTCACCGTCTCAACTCTTCCATGTGACCTTAATTTCTATCAGCCTCACATCATTAAAATTTATTTCATTTTCCGCTTTTACCAAGTTTTGGTAGTCTGAACAGACTCGATAAAGGATATAGTATTTTTTTTATTTAAATTCATTGTTAATCCTCAAAATTTGAAACTCATTATTCCAATAAAAAGTAATTGTTTTTTGTTAGACACCCACGATTTTTCCTTTAATGATGAGAAGTGCAGTTGTTAAGATGATTGATTTGTTTGATCGGAACCAAATAACAAGAAACCGATAGCCCAATTGATTTGACATTTTCTTTAAATTTATAGACATCAAAATTGGGAAATTGATCAGCACCGATTCTAGTTCTTTCCAAATGACACATTATACAATGAGTTAAAAGTAATGTACCGGGTTTTTCACTATGATTTGACCCCTCCTCCCCTTTAAATTTGTTACTAAAGGAGATACAAAAAAAATTTTTCTCATAAAAGTTTCACGAAATCAACTGATATTTTTGTATTTGAGTCCAGAAACTCAAATATATACAGGGTGGCCAACATATTGATGGCAACTTCATTTTTTCAAATAGAATTCTGTATATTTTTATATTTGGTTAGCTCTTTTCTCCTGATTTCGAATATGTAACATATGTTGGTCTATCTCTTATTCTGAGCACCACAGAGTTTCAAATTTCAATAACCATCTGGCATAGCGTTTGGAAGTTCGTGAATATTTCAGTGGCCAATTTGATTTTTGGATTGGTAATGGCGCACCCATTTTATGGCCACCAAATAGTCCCGATTTAACACCGTTGGACACGTTTTAATGGCCGTTCCTGAAGGAAAAAATTTACTTCAGCAATAATGACAATCAATGAAAGAGGAGAATAATATTAGTGATATAAAATCAACCAATATTAAACCCATAATTTGGAACTAATCACGTCAACGCACAAAGAATAATGATAATATTGTAATGATCAGAAACAAATTTTAAAGCTTTAATATCTGACTTGAATCAGAGCCATAATAATGCTATCAAAAATAGTCTAAACAACTTGAGAAGGTGGTCATTTTGAGCAATTTCTTCAGTTGATGTTATTCTTATCATACTACCATAGTTTATCATTTTTCATTGGTTAAGTAATTGTTAAGTATTCATTCTAAAATAATACTTTTAAGTAAATTGTTTGGATATGAAGAATTTCGTAGGTATTTCACATATTTTTTCATTCGGTGTCATCATTTGAAAAATTTGAAACTCTGAAAATTGAAGATATAAATCCACATACGCATTTATATTCGAGATCAGGAGGAAAAGCCTATCAAAAAAAGGAAGAATATACAGGACAGGTTGTCTGATTTGAAAAAATATAGTTGCATTCAATGTTGTTCACTCTGTATATCTTCCCATTAACGTTATTATAACTCCAAAAATGATCATTTTCAGTAAACGCACTCTGCCACTTGTAAAATGATTACAGATCTTGGCAGGTGGTTCTCAAAATTTGAAACTCTGTGGTTCTCAGAATAAAAGAGATAGATCAACATATGTTACATATTCGAAATCATGGGAAAAAGAGCTAGCCAAATCTGGAAAAATATAAAGGGTGTTTCATGTAAAAAAATGAAGTTGCCATCAATATGTTGGCCATCCTGTATATATTTCAGTTTCTGGACTAAGATCAAGAAACCTCAGTTGATTTCGTGAAACTTTTATACGAAACATTTTTTGTACCTCCTTTAGTTAGTAATAAAGTTAAAGGGAGGGTCAGATTATAGTGAAAAACCCGGTACAAAGCTTAAATGTCTTCAATTTGAGCTGATCAACTTTTCAAATGAGTATGAAGAATTCATCCTCTTTCTGGTGCATGGAATTTTGTATCGATCATCTTTTACCATAAGAATAAAATATGTAGAGGGTGTCAAGGAAGAAAGTACCATGCACAGCGCCACGCGATAGAAGGCCATAAAATGTGCAAAAAAGGTCCCATGAATATATGTCCGAAACTGCTTCCTTTAAGAAATACAGGCTGTGAAAGTTTTTATTTGGTTTTTTTCAAAACTTTGGACAGTATTGAACAATTTTTCAATAATCAGGTATAAATACTCATCCAACGCTATCCTTAACGAATTAAAGAAGAAAAAATGTTTTTTCAACTTTCACATAAAATTTGCAATTGGTCCTTTCAACAGTAGGAATTTGGTTCAAGTAAAACTCTTGGCTCGGAAATAAAACGATATGTTTTTCAATTCAAAACCAAAAAAATTAACGAAATATATTCCATTCTGTTTCCAAGGATTTGGGACTAATGATAAACAGCACAATTGTTTCAATGATAATGAGTCAAATTAAATTGCAAATACTTGTACATCAACAATAGAGGAAGTACCGGATATTTATTTTTGGAAAATTATGCAGATTATTGCGTATTGTAAGAATAATCGTTTCCATGTTCATTGTTGATTTCAAGAATGCATTCACATTTACTGCGGTAAGTCGAAAAATGTAAGATATCTTATCTATTATATTCGTGAAGATATACAGGTTCGGAACTTCACATCAGAAACATACGATCAGAGAGAGTATTTTGCTGTTCAGTTGAACAGTGGTATACTCGACAGATTTACGTGCTATGTTTCGCTTTCGTTCGACGCGATGGATGGTCCAATGAACGAATTGTTGTCTCTCTCTAGTCGAGTAACAATCGATTCGAGTACTTAAAGACATAGAGAAATAAACACGAAAAGTGCGAATAATTTTATCAAGTGGAAATGTAGTGAACAAAAAAACAGTCGCTTTTATTTTATTATTTGGCTTGTGTAATGACTTGATATAACGATTTCCCGATTTATATGGTGAAATGCCCTTTCACTGAGGAAAAAAATCATTTTTCATCTTTGAATAAACCTGTACTTCATAAGTTGAGCTTTACAGCCACATCCTACTAATATTCACAATGTGAAAACTGCCTGATAAATTAACACTTAAACGACAATTTGGTCCAGGATTTTATGATTTCAATCAAATTGAATAATAGTTGTTAACCAATAATATCTACTAATTGTTCGTTAAATTGGAAATATAAAACTGAATTGCTATCATCAAAATGATAATAAATTTTAATAGACTTTTTCGTACTTATGTAGATTTGCAGCTATGAAGGTAAACTATATAAGAAATATCATCATTTACACGTGTGACAGGAATTTTTTTCATTGAAACTGTCATATTCTGTAATGTAGAATCTTCAAGAACGGATTAATATTTCATATTTACGATATCAAATCAACATAGATATCAACAAAATATTACTCTTATATGATGACGTTTTTATTTGAGAATTATTTCTCTTATAATAATTGTGCTTCGGTGGGAAATAATGAAAATGAAATAGAAATTTTATTGAAACTTTTCGAGCTACATATACTCTTCCCCAGATCTACAAACTCAACCAGGTATTACAAACAATCGAATTATATAAAAATCGAAGAAAAAATAGTACCAAGAAAAAGTAAGTGGTTATTATTAGGCCCAAATCTTTCAATATGGTCTGAACGATGGTTTAGAGCATATTTTTGAGCGCTCATTCTACTTAAACGAGCTGTATCGTTTTAACCAAATGTCTGTTATTTTCGAATTTTGAGGCGAATATGGTCTCAAACGATAGGGTACGACTCCCTGATGAAGAATTCGTGGTCAATTCGGTCCCTGGGGCCGTCCGTTAGCATGATAACTTTTGAAGGGATTGTCCTAGACTCTTAAGATTTTCAAGGTGAGTTCGAGTCCTCGGTTGAATTCGTTAACCAGCCAAATCGTACAGGGTATCTCAGATAAAACGAAAACAATCGAAATGAAATGTTGCAGCCACATGCAATATGCTCAAAATAAGCCTCATGTGAAATTTTGTGGCCATAGTGTGCACAGAACCATGGAAAATTCAATTGCAATAATGAAAAGAGGAAACTTCATATTTCCATGAAAAGATATCCGATTCGAGTGAAATTCATTTTGTGAATGGCGACTGATATACTGAATTTTTCATGCAGAATTTTGTGCCAATAGTGTCAACAGAACCGTAGAAAATTTAATTGGAATATTAGAAAGAAAAATATTTATATTACCATTACAGAACATCCGATTCGAGTGAAATTTGTTTTGTGAATGAAGACTGATATACTGACTGTTCATGCAAAATTTCAAGATCATCAGAATCATAGAATAAAATTTTTTCTAATTATTTATTTTTACATAATTCAATTTATGAATAATTTCAGAAATGCAGTTATATATTCGGTATCAATCTCAAATCCCATATAAAATTAAAGATAACATAATCTTATTGCCCCACTAATGAACGAGCGCTCAAAAGCTCCTGCTCGAGGCTTTTCCTAAATTTTTCTATTTGAGTCCTGCTGAATTCGCATTATGAATTGAGAATAAATTCTTGATTGAAATACATTTTATTTCGCATAAGAGATATTATTCGTATTGTTAGAAGAATTAAATGGGTTATTATTGATCAATTTCGTGTTCGTTTAACCCAGCATTTATTTTGAGGTCGATAGAAAACATAGCGCTGAAAATAGGTGATCGCTTAGTGGATTTCTAGGAGTAGATGAATAATGTCGCACTGTGAATCGTTACGATATTGATATTCCCAGTGAATATAGATAGACCAAAGTTCACTTTCATTATTATAAATAATGTCATTTCTTCAAATGGATCATTACTTTCAAACCAATTCAATAAATGATATGTGTTACACTTGACTGACTCTTTATAGTTTTTTTCCTCTTTTTCATATCGTTTTCAGATGTCAATACAAGATAGGTATTCAGTGTATATGATCGAAAAAAGAAGTTTGCAGCCCTGCAAAAGCTGCCTCTCAGTCAGTTATTATTATTATTATTATTATTATTACATAGCAATAGAGCTGAGGTAAAAACCTGTAACAGCTCAGGAAATGAACAAGTAAAGAAAAGAAAAAAAAACAATCGCATAACACTCAACAATTCCAAAAATCACACCTCTGCCAACAAACAGAGATTGCAAGAAACTGAAAAATAAAAGGACACACAAGCACTACAAAGTTGTAGGTAAATGAAATCCTGGGACTTAAGACTTGACACTGGAGCTACACACGCCAAATAGGGATGTTGACTATTTTTGGGAATGTATTTTATTTTAAAGATAAACCCTATACAAACACGAAAAAATAATTTTTTTTAAATATAGTAATTGCCAATAAAAAATAGGTAAATTAAAAGACAACTCAAAATTCCCGCGGAAATTCTCAATTTTGTCACGTTATGATGATTACGTCAATATCCGATAAACAAACTTCGACTTCTGTCAGAACGAACTGATTTTGCCTGATTCCTTGTGAAAAAGTTCAATCTAAGCCTTCTAAAATGAATACGTCGAGATGAGATGTTTCTTTTATTTGTAATAATGAATATGAGTTAAAAGTTTGATACTTACAAAGAAATTTTCACTTTTCTAAGCTCCGCTGCACAAAAATCCTTGTTTTTAGCAAAGAAACCTGCGATCATCAGGGAATCAATATTTCGTAAGTTACTACCATTACCCTTCATGAATCATTTCTCCATTATAAAGAAAATTGTACATTGTCGTTCTTGTAACAAATAATCAAACTATTCTGTTCTCTTAAAGCTTTCAACTTCGTAAGTTCGAATTATAGATAAGATACACTATAGATTTACTAGATTTATAATACTAACTAGATGGCGAACCTGTCAAAAATTTTGAGGCAAACGGCGGCCATTTGCAGTTTGGGTTTTACTTGAGAGGTGTCAATTTTTCAACGAAAAAAATTAGAGCACAGATGGCATAGAACATCAAAATATTCGAGTTTAATCCCAAACTACAAATGGCGGCCTGCCTCACTTTTTTTTCTACGGGACAGTTAGGAAATTCGACGTCCAGTTAATATTATATGTAGGTCCATGACTTTGGTTTGGTACTTGGCACATGATACAAGAAGAAAAATTTTCATGGTTTGGTATTCAACAGTTCTACAGTAAGTAAGCTACGCTCTCGAATTAGTAAATGAAGACATTTTGGTGGCGATCGGATAGAATTCGATTTTTGGCAAAATTTCCATACATATCGTAAAGGATCTACAATGAAAATCAGCATCCGTCCAGTGTTATTTTTCTGGCTGTTACAGCACTCCAAAGTTTACTGTTTTTTCCGGGCTTCCCACAAATGTTCATTATATTTTGGAAAAATGATTATCTCACGGAAAACTAATCACGTATTCGTTCAGCCTTCAAATTAATGAATAAAATGACCAAGGTAGCTAAGCTGAAAAAATTAAATTTTTTTTTATATTTTCAGCAGTAGCGACCCGGAACATTTTATTCAATAACTCGGAAGCGTAGAAAACGAATACGCAATCACTTTTTCCGTAGTGTGATTATTTTTTCAAATAATCGACTTTTTGTGGAAAAATCCGGCAAAAAGGTCATCCTTCTGAAACTTTTGACGAAGGTGAATTCATCTGAATTTTGAAAGTGATTGGATCTAGCAAAAATACTGTTCGGAATCCGAAATTAATGATTTATAAAATATCCATATCATCTTCTAAGAAAATTTGTCTTCTATTTCAATTATTACAAAAATAACAATAAAAGCAAATGTACAGACTTCAGGAATTATGAATCAAAACTGTCAAACGTATACGAAATTGAAGATGTTTTGATGTTTATAGGTTATCGGTTTGTTTAAGCCACCGGTTTAAAATATAACTTTCCGTTAAAGCAATTAACGGAGGATTAGAGCACGGTGCAAGACAAGATCGTGCCCTAACTGTGGATTAAGAATTAAACCTTCGTTAATTAGTAGGTACGATGCAATCGGCCCTAAGACGAGAGTCACAAATGGTGCTTGTTATTTGGGACGGGAATCCCCAGTGCGTCAAACTCCGGTTTTAATGCACCTGACTAGAAAGCAGCTTTTAAAAATGTATATCAGATCATTCTTCGAACCAATCTAAATGTGAAAAGTTCTTTATTAGTATTCCAATATATAACTTGATATTTAAGCTGGGTTTACATTGGTAGAGTGAATAGTAGAGTTCACTAGCATACTTTTTTACGGAAATACTCTATTTTAGGTACTCATTTCAGTAGACAGCAAAATTCGAAAATATTATTTCCAATACTAACCTGAATTCCTCAAATCAGAAATTTTTTTGCAGCCATACGTCTGTCAATCATTCTTAGATGGACTATAGATCGTTTTAACAATCCGTGTCCAATTCTACAATCAGAATGATCCCTAATCAACAGAGAAATCTGAAATCTCCCATCCAATTACTAACAGACTGCTCCACAAACCTTAATCTTGCTCACAAAGAATTAAATAACGTTTGAAATAACGGAAACTATTTCGGAAGTAACAGATAGCTGTGGTCATATACGAGTATGCAACAGCAAATAATTCAGACTTTCAATTAACATGCATAACGCGAAATAAGATCGGCGACCTCATTACTGCATTGTGAATTTTAATTGTATTACAATAGATATTTTATTTCTCAAAGCATACTCGTTTGAAAAGTATAAGTATTCGAATTCTAGGCAGAAATTATTACAATAGACAAATCCATGATGGTTCTCATGAGGACACGAAGACGAGATTAATGATGGGTTCCACAGAACTTTCAATCTGCTGATTTGGAATTAATTCGGTTGTTTGAATCAAAAATTGAAAAAAGCCCTGACATTAAATCACTACCTTTAATGCGCTTGTTCCTTTCGGCCGACCGTAAACATGAGAACTTCCAAAAGGAACAAATACGAAACTTGAAATTTTTTAAGATATGTTCGACATAGGAAGAAGAATGTTGAATTTACGAATGAGTACAATTAAACCAATAGTTATCTGGATATTCTAATTTGAATTATAGTTTGCCCAATATGGATAAGTGCACAAGAGCAAGTGACATGACGTATGATGTTCTTTACAAATAAATTGATTCTGTATATGACAACTACATAAAGATCATAGAATATACCTATTGTCACTGAGAGTTACAATACGATTATCAAATGTTGGCCTATTTGTGATTATATTACCGGTATAAGTAAAAGTCTGACGGAAGTTATCAATATGTTTCGAAATGTATTCATACTCTTTTGGAGCGCTTGTTCTCTTTAAACGTAATTTTCTAATTTCGAGTTGAAAATGGTATCAAATGATGAGGTTCGACTCGCTGATGAAGAATCCTTGGTTAAACTCAATTCTGTCCGTGAGACCGGCCGTATGGCACAATAAACTTTCGAAGGGATTGTCCTAGAGACTTGAAATTTTCAGGATGAGTTTGGGTCCCAATGCCTCGGTGTAGTTCGTTAATCAGTCAAATCGTACAAATATGGCTATTCAAATTTATGTTCCTTAATATCCCAGACGAAACGAAACAATCATAAACAAATATTGCGGCCAAATTCAAAAAACCCATAATAAGCCTCATGCGAAATTTGTGACTTCATATTTCCATAAAAAAAATATCCGATTCAAATGAAATTTATTTTGTGAATGGAGATCAATATACTGAATGTTTATCCAAAATTCGTGGCCTTAGTGTCAACAGAACCATAGAAAATTCAATTGGAATATTGAAAGGAGAATCTTAATATTTTCATAACAGAATATCCGATTAGAATGAAATTTATTTTGTGAATGAAAACTGATATACTGAGTTCATGTAAATTTTCAAGAGGATATATACAGTTTTGAAGTAGGGAGTTTTCAATAATAACAACCACTAGTGGTCAAATAATTTTCCGGATTTCATTTGACCTCGTGTGGTATTCGTAAGAAAAATTTCACACCAAATTGTTATTATATTTCACTAGCGGACCCGGAACACCTAACATAGTTTTGCCACTTGATGTAACTTCACTTTATAAGCCATAAGAAGAAGGAAAGCCATT
The DNA here is from genome assembly GCA_013421045.1 of Propylea japonica. Lineage (NCBI taxonomy): Eukaryota > Metazoa > Arthropoda > Insecta > Coleoptera > Coccinellidae > Propylea > Propylea japonica. Next base: position 44,918,166 of record CM024246.1, on the reverse strand, counting down.
CATTTTTGCTCTGAACAATTTTTTGGAATTTATGAACAGAACAAAAAAGAAGAAAGATATGGCATTTTGACGATAACCATATCTCCTGTTTCATTGATATAGATTAGACAGAGATATTTAATTAATTCAAGTCATTATAAAAATCGAAAAATTTCCAGTATAATTCGCTGTTGGGAAAAATTTCCAATGAAATTTATCTGTTGCGTTGGTGATCTGTGAATAAACGTTTTGATTGGTTAAAAATTATGGAATTTTCCAATTTATTTTTGTTCCATATTCTATTTCAAGGATCTTCAAGAAATTTTGCTATCGCTTTTCAGGGGCTAAATATGAAACTTCGAACGATCGAATATACCTAAGGAGAATACATATTCGAAAAACAAAATTTTAAATCTCTATAGGCTGAAACTACATGACAGATTAACGAACTTAGTTTAGATGTTACGACCACATTATGATCTCTGAATATTTCAAGTATCTAGCTCATTCCGTTCTAATGTGAGAATATTTACGGACAGTCGGACGGTCAAAACAAATTCTTTTGACCTCGTATTATTCATCAGCGGGTACAAACAAGGCCTTAAAGACCCTTTTCAGGTAAATTTCGAAACTAGCAGATATTTTAGCAAAACTGTGGCTGTTCATTAGTAAAAAGCTAGCAAATTAATTTCCGAATTGAAATAATTAAATTATGCATTCAGTTGAAGGGAATATGGCACCAGTAGAATTTTTCAGAAAATCATCTGTGCTTTTCTCCAATTCTTCATACAACTGACTTAAGAGGACTCTTTTCCTCATCCTAATTTTCACCACTCAGAAACGAGCAATTTTGAATTGAAAATGGTTTTTTCCGTCGATCGATAAAATGTGATTTTAATTTGTACGAAATTGATCATTAATGGTTTTGATTTTAATGCTCAATCATTCACAAGTATTCAAAAGCACTACGGGAAATGTCATAACTCTACTAGAACATAGATACATAGAAATTTATTATGTCAAATGTAAGTCTTATGCAAAATGAGAATTTAATTCAATCAGAATTCATACACAATTCGTATTGAGATTGTCGGAAAAATCTTGTAATCAACTAGGTAATTAATCTAGCGACTAATGGTCTCGAACTATCAATGCGTTCGCTCCGCTCACGAGTTAAAATATCTTGGCCATTAGTCGCTGTCTTTAATAACCTAGTTGATTAAATAACTATTAGATGAAAAAAACTGTAGGCAGTAGCTGTCATAAGTTTTTTCGAGTTTATCTGCGGCAAAAATTTTTAACAGTTGTTGTCAAACTAATACCTATAATATACAATGTATCTGTAAGTCATAAAATAGTCCTCAAAGACCATTGGGGCATCTAATTTTTCCTGCGAAAAAATCGAAAAAACACAATGCAAAGTATAATTTTTACATAAAAGTATTCGTGCAGTTGCGAAAATTCTCATCGACTTCGACTCGGATTTTTGTTGCCACCATCACTCATGATTCTTGATGAAATATTTCTCAGAAACGTGTTTTGTCGTTTTGTTTCGATAATATAAGATGCCCTGATGATATTTCTCACAAAAATATAATATCATAATTTTTTCGATGTTCCAGATTAATGTTCGGTATTCAAAATATCTTTATTACACAACCAAAAATGATCTATTTTTTAGGATCCATAAAGGATAAGCAGTTAACACGTACACCAACCTGTTGTCCTTCTTCTTTCATAGGAAGAGCAAGTGGATTCCAGAAAAGGCGAACGTGACTGCCGTCACAAGATATAATTTTCAATCTCATCTAAAAGTATAATTCGATTATTTCGATTCGGAAAACATTCCCAAATTACCGATATTAACACTGAGTTTAACGGACGAGTTTGGTCACTTTGAAAAAAAAATCGTATTTATAGAATTATGGATTTCATTCTTAGAATTATCGCACATATGATATCAATGGAATTTCTCCGAATAGGCAGTGTTTTACAGTGAATTTGAAGATTGGACAATATCAAGATAAATCGAAAAGAATATATACAGGGTGATTCACTTACCTTGGTAACCTAATTTTTTTAAAGGATGAATATTTTTCTATTCTGTTGACGGTATTTGGTACAAGTCAATGTTGACTTGAGAGAATTTTGCTTATTGAGGAACACACCTTTTTATTCATTCGAGAGACAATTTTATTCTGAATGTTTCTTCTGAATACCATTTTTTTTTCTATTTCTTACCGTCAGCGACCTGCAGCGTGTTTTAACTTAATTCTATTTCATTTATTCTTTTTTGTATTGTGACGGTATGCTTTAATTTAGAGACATGTAAGTCCGTTCACGAAAGGTTGATCCGTCGGTTGGCCATGGAAATTTGGCATACTCCACTGTGTATATTTAAAATTTTAGGTTATGTTAATATTATCCTATCAGATTGATACGCAATGTTGTCAATATTGCATGGAGTTCTCTGATAACTCGCAAGCTCGCCAGGTTCATTCGGCAACGTTGACTTTATTTTACGTTATGACGATAAAAGGTAAGGTCAGATGCATCCGTTTGTCCGACGGCACGATGATACGACGGCTCTCCTATTGGCCACAATTTTGGCGCAAATAATCATCCGATGGATGGACCCGTTCGTACGACGTCGTATAAAGTTAAAATATTTTAACTTTTGTCCGATATCGGATGGAACATAACCTCAATATCTCGCCTTTTATCATGTCATTTCGTACGAACGCTCACGGACGCATGTGACAGACGTTATCGGATGATCATTGGCGCCAAAAATGTTGACCAATAGGAGAGCTGTCGTATCATCGTGCCGTCGGACAAACGGATGCATCTGACCTTACCTAAATTCTGCCAATTTCAGATAAATAAACAAACGCCTCTATTATGAGCTCAAAATTCATGAACGGAGTATAGATATGATTGTGTTCTCAAAAATCAAAGAGACTTTGTATCAACTACATATTTCACAATCATTATATTCATCGAATATTATATTTATAACAATAAACAATTTTTCAATAAAAAACGAACATGTTAAATCAATGTTCCATATACCGGCCATTATAGGATCCATACATGGATTATATCTTTTCTTTATTTCATTATATCTGAGTTACTTACTTACTAGAAAAAACTAGATATAATACAATTAACATAAAACACGCTGCAGGTCGCTGACGGTAAGAAATAGAAAAAATGGTATTCAGAAGAAACATTCAGAATTAAATTATCTTCGAATGACATAATGAAAAAGGTATGTTCGTAAGGAAAAAAATTGATAGCGCCGCGACGCCTGGCGTCTTAATTCTTTTCTCCGACTTGTACCAAATACCGTCAACAGAATAAAAAATATTCATCTCTTCTCGAGAAAAATTAGGTTACTAAGATAAGTGAATCACCCTGTACTTATATGATTCTAGAGAGGAGAGATTCCTTTAATAATTTCTAGAAAAAAGTCCTATACATATGGCGAACGTTTCATTTTCTAGATACAGGATGTTGAAGATTGATTTAATAGAAGCAAATAGGACACAATTTGAATAAACTCTACTTACGTGCACGAAATACGATACAGATATTTTTTTTTTCAGCTCAACCCATACTCTAAAAATATCGACTAGACCACTAGAAAATTTAAAGCCCTTCAACATAAGGTTATACCTTATTAACTCTTTTCCATATTTAAATCTTTAGGTTTATCGTAACATGTGTCTCTCTACGAACATTTTGACGTATTCTAAAATCTGCTATTATAATATGATGAATCAGTCTCATTAAGTCTTAAATAAGAACTGAAAACTTCACGGTTTCGAATTTTTCTTTTTAGATATTATCGTTTGTATAAAAAGGGTTCATTTAGGACCTTGAAATTCAAATCGCTGGGAAAATTTCGACATTCTTAAGAAAAAACTCAAAGAAAATTCAAGACTTCTCAGCTGTAGGAAAATGTCATTTCCTTACTGTAGGGAAATTATATTTTTTTCAAATGTTATTGTTTTACATATTTACTATATTTTATATGCATTTTCGCACTTTCCTATTGATTTCTTCGACAATAATTTCAATAAAGCTGTATTTACTGCTTCAACCACCTCTGTTTATTTTATTTCGAGAACACCAGCAATTAATTATGAGCATCAAGTTTGACAATTCATCCTACGTTCCCATTGTAACCCAAGTAATTTTATTGCGAATTTCAAATCATTATTCATTTGTGAAAAAGTTAGGTATTCGCTATTTTTTCAAAACTAAGTAATATCTGTCGAATTTGTTAGGCTTACGCCTCGACTTAGCAATCTTCACAGTAACCCAGAAATGTTAGTTTTTCCTACCCAGTAAACAATCAACTAATTTGAATATTCTCTTTTAGCTTTGCAGTACTGCATTTGCCTTCGAAATAAGAGCTGAAACTAATATCAGTAATTGCAGAAAACATCAACTAAAAAAATCCATTCCGGCCATAAAAACTGTTATAAAAATTCCATACATGTTATTTTTTACCTAATATAGAAACGTGGAATTTTTTTCCATGTGGGTACCCAACAGCGAATTATACTGGAAATTTATTGACGTTTGTAATGACTCTTCATGGAATGAATAAAATAACACAATTTGTTATAGAATTTTCTTACCGAATACAACACGGGGTCAAATAAAATCCTACATTTTTCTTATCACTCATAAATTTCGAAAAAATTGCCAGAAATAATTTGACCCCTCTAGTCCATTTCAGGAGAGTATGAAGTGAAAGAACCTCTTAGCCCCTCCTATCGCTACGAAATCTCTATAGTGAACGCGGTAGAGTAGCCATCTATCTCTCTAATACTAGTCCGATCAAGCACGAATATAAACGACAACGAACGAATGTTCTGTGGAGAAGGAGGAGCTAAAGTTTTACTCACTTCATACTCTCTTAAAATATAGTATTGTGGTATTACTAAGGAAAATTTCTTACATTTTCTGTAGAACATTATCTTTATATATGGAAAAGTGTTTTCTGGATTATTTTCATCAATTCCCCCTCTACTATTCGATGTTTCTGCCATCATTCGACAATCGTCGTCAGGAATCACTCAATCAATCTTGGAACTTCCACAAAAGACAGTTTCGTTACTTTCGATATCATTATTTTCATTTTTTTCATATTTTTAGAAAGTAACGAGAGTTGCATTTTAGGAAGGTGAATACTAGTCGAAACGTTGAATATTAGAGAAGAAAATGATGAAAATTGTCCAAAAATTCTTCAATAAGTTCTCCATCATCATGAATTTTATGTAGATAATCTAATTCAGATTAATTATGAATATATTCTTCTTCATTCCAATCGTTGTGTAGAATAATTGTATATTATAAAAGTATTCTATAAATTTTCGTGATAATTTCTCAAAAAAGCTCACCTAAATTGGATAAATATTTATTTCAGTCATGCGGAAAAAGCGAGAGAAATTTAATTCGAATTCTAAATAGTTTTTCAATTGGTTGCAATTTCCACGTGGCAATCAAATATTATGTTCATTTGAATAATCTATTCCGGAAGTTCACTGAAAATAATTTCATATTTCTCATTATAGATAGTGTACTCTATAATATAACTCATTCCAAAGTCATACATAAACAAATCATGTTTTGTTATTACGCCTAAACTAGAATTAAATTAGTACTTTTCGTCCATAGATCATTTCGACATGTCTTTATTGTGAACAATATTACTTTTATGAACATCCATTTAGTGACTGTGAATTCACGTGCATTACCTGAATTACTTTTGAACTTTGATTTGCATTTACCGTTGATTGTTTGAAGAAATTAAAGTACTCCGAATCATTATTTGAAACGCCATAAACAACATTATTATTTCTCATGATTGATAGGTTAATTACGTATTGAGCTATTATCAGAATATATTGAGTTTCAGGAGTTTGTATGTCTCAACAATTATTCAAAAATTGTTGGGTTTCCAAAGGTTGACGTTTCATGAAAAAATAAGAAAATTAAATCATTAAAGTAATTATTGAAGAAAATCCTGACGTGAAGTCGAAAATTTGGCGTGTTCATACACGATCATTTTATTTCCATAAGAAAAAACGGAAATTTATGTAATTAATCAGAAAGGAAATCTCTCAACAAAATCAGATTGAGCCACTGGATTCCTATCAAAAAAGGGCTGTATAATGTTTTTGTTTCAAGTTCATAGTACAAGCAGGAATGACTAAAGTCGAAATTGAGAAATTGCCCAAATGACAATTTTGGCATATTACTATAAAAGAAACACACGATGTCTTTATTGTGAACAATATTATATTTATGCACTTCTTTATGGACTGTGAATTCATTACTGAATTGCATTTACCGATGAAATTGAAGTACCTACTTCGAATAATTATTTCTAAAGGGAAAAAACAAACATCAATATTGATGATTGATGGCTTGATTATGTATTGAGCTATTATCAGAATATATTGAGTTTCAAAAGTTTGAATGTCCCAATAATTAATCAAAAAGTGTTGGGTTTTCCATGGTTGACGTATCATGACAAAAGGAGCAAATTCAATCATTAAAGTAAAGAAAATTGATATTGATAATTGAAGAAAAACCCTGGCGTTAAGTTGAAAACTTTTGCGTTGTTCATTAACGATCATTGAAACTCGAATATCCTAAGAACTATTGGTTTCATTTATTATATTTTTTCATGAATCCAATTTTCATTCAAATCTTAAACCCACTCTGAGGATAAGAAGTATTGAAAATGTTCCTTTAGTAAGTTATCCTATTCCTTTTCCTTTCTTTATTTTCTATTACGCTTGAATGCGAATTATAGCTGGAGAACAATCTGGCCGAATGTAGCATTTTCGAACCGAAAGAACCATTTTTTTTCGAACAGGCTTCTATGTTATATATTCTCCTGATTTCATCGACGCTCATCTGTACTGTCAAACTTTCAGCGATAAATTTCGAACAGTATCTGAAACATTTTTTATTTATTGTTCCCAGGATCTTCATGTTATTCATACAAATATATAGTCCGTTCACGAATATTCTATTGTGTATATTAGAATTTCAGGTATTTTTTTTTCTTGTCAGATGATACGCAATGTTGTCAATATTGCATGAGGTTCTCTGATAACTAGCAAGCTCGTCGGTTGAGGGCGGGTACATTCGGCAACGTTGACTTCATTTTACGTTATGATAGCAAATACTGCCAACTTCAGATAAATAAACAAACGCCTACTATGCACTCAAACTTTCGTAAACGGACTATATGTATGGTGTTTGAGGAGCCAACTCGATGAGATTTCTGGTTTCGAAAACATTCATTAAAAAAATTTCAATTCAACAAAACTCGAGAACTATTCGGCCAATTTGCATAATGAAAAAACCTCATTGGTTGATGTTTACGTTTGGATTGCACATTCAACTCTATTGACTGTAACATTACCTGTCTCGTAGTGCGAACATCATAAAAATCACGTGCGTGTATACGTTTATATAAAATTTTAAAAAATCACCGTTTTTCGATAACAATTATTTAATACAATCTGATCGTTTTATTTTTCATTTTGAACAGATTTTTTGACTCTTTTCTGGCAATTTTCACATAAGCATAAGAGTCAAATCTAGAAGAGATGTACCTCAAAAAGAGAAGCTTTTATGAAATATTTGTTCAATGAAGACTCCGATTCAAAAGTATTAATGAAATATTATATGAACATAAATTTTGGGTTGAAGTAAATTGAAACAGTGTTAAATATTCATCAGTTCCGCATTGCAATTTCATTCATTTATTATATGGATACAATTTCTTGTACTGAAATGTTTGTCCTTGAATTAGATAATTGGTTTGAGTAAAAGCTAGACTAATCGAAAGAAAAACAATAATTAACGATATAGATATTCATTTTTCCACCTATTATAAGGAGGATATTATCATTTATGTACGTCAATAAGCGAAATTTCATCATCTAAAGTTTGCAATATTGCAAACAGAAAATTTGTTTTCAATTTCCACAGTGAAATAGTAAAGACCTTTGTTCATTAGAATCTTTTCCAGAGAATCTTCGGAAAAAATTATTACTTATTTTTGAATATTTTCAAACCACCTTAGTCTGTCAAGAAATATGTATTATTGATAAATTTGATAATCTTTTACAATAAGTAGTATATTATTAAGCCATAATTAAATATCATCAAGATCAGTGTTCCCTCAACTGTTTCTGATTAGTAATGTAAATAATTAGTAAGATAATTGTAGGTAATTACGACGTTAGCTTAGTTAGATGAAAGATATCCGTGGCATCAACTGATTTTGGCACAATCATTATTTTTGCCATAAAGATATCTGTGTTACGTTCAATCTCCACAGATTGGCTGACCCAAACAAGGCACACTGCAATCAAGCGTTTCAATGGCAGAAGTAGACTGTATGAAGGTTGCCTTTTATTTTTACAGGTTGGACAATCCTATCCTTGCAGTCTGGCAACAGATCGCTTATCGTATTTTAACTATAATGCCTCAATTACACTAAGCCCTTCTTACTGCCGCTCACGTTTTGGCAATTATTCCCGAAATACTTCCACGACAGTATCGAAGGCAGTGAGCATGGTCTTTCTGCTGCAGCATTTCCCTAGCGAAGAAGTGTCGGCAACGACTCACAAAGAAATTCTACAGCAACCTAGTTAAATTTAATCACTTACAGCTTTTCACGCTACCGGTCCTTAAGTTCCATATGAAAAATTGCCAATTCAGGTAGCGTAGAGCAGCGCGAATGGCAATGTGAAGAAGCAGGGAAGTGAAGTGATTACATTCATTCTCGCGCTGCCCACTTCCCTGCTCAGTTCCCTGCTCCCTGCCGTGGAAGTGAGCTAAGTGTAATCGGGGTGTTACGTTGAGTTTGGGAGGAGTCACAGTCAATTAATTTCCAGTTGTCTCCCAAGAAATAGAGAAATCCAACTGCCGAAGAAGGATCACTCTTCATCGTCTATGCGAGCTCTCACAAAATGGTACAAGCAACTGAAAATTGATATCTATATGTTTATGTCTTAGTATAGTTTAATATACTAACTCTGCATCTAGTGACTTTTTGAGCGCTCGTTCTATTTGAACGAGTGTATATCGTTTTGCCCAAATGTATGTAATATTCAAATCTTGATCCGTAAATGGTCTCAAATGAAGGGTTCGACTCTCTGATGACGAATCCGTGGTCCAACTCAATTCTGTCGGTGGGGCCGTCCGGCAGTTAGTACTATAACTTTCGAATGGGTTGTCCTAGAGACTTGCGATCAGAATGACTACTCGATTAAGTTCGTTAACCAGTCAAATAGTACAGGGAGTTCCAAAAAATATGGCCATTCAAAAATGTTTCTTCCTCAGACAAACGAAAGCAATCAAGATGAAATTTTGTGGTACACAGACTACACATGCAATATGCTCATAATAGCTTCGAGCAAATTTTTTTCATAGTTCAAACAGAACCATGAAAATTTCAATTGAGCATTGAAAAGAAGAAACTTCATACTTCCATACAAGATATTCGATTCGAGTCTTTTGTGAATGAAGATTGATACACTGAATGTTTCATGCAAAATTTCAAGAAGATAGCATTCCCTGAACCATCGAAAATTCAACTGGAATATTGAATAAAAAGAATCTCTATATTTCCATAACAAATATCCGATTCAAGTAAAATTTATTTTGTGTGTGAAGATTTGATACTGAATGTTCATGCAAAATTTCAAGAGGTTCGCATCATCAGAACCATAGAATTAATTTTTTTTAATTGTCAACTTCTTACATATTCCAGTTTTTTGCATAATCCAGAATATTATTCCGATTGTGCTGAGATTTGGATTTAGTATTCAGTATCAATCTCAATTCCAATAAAAATATTGAAGCAATAGCCTTAGTGCTCCACTAATAAACGAGCGCTCAAAAGCACCTGCTCAGGATTTCCTTACATTTTTATTACCGTTAGTTAAATCAAATACCGAGTTCAAAGATTTTCGTCACCTGAATATGAATATTTTGAAAAACAATAAAGCAATTTTCGTTAATTATTATGTGTTTTTCTTCTCTTATCCCGAAAACAAAAGGTAACTCTAGTATATGTATACAATGGAACTTCCTTATAGCGAACGTCAGTATAACTTTTTCTCTCTTTTTTTCTGGATCTTTGAGAAAATACGGAGTTTTTTTATGAGAATAAAATGCATTTTAATTGTACCACTCAGACAAAAATTACAAATTATTTGACAAAAA
>CM024246.1:43468303-43617690 GCA_013421045.1 Propylea japonica | reverse complement strand
CCCGATGTCCTCTACTCTACACGAAAATATATGTTTGTCCAGTTTATGATGAAACACCCTGTATATGAGGAGATTAGTGACACCACATTATGTCCATCCTGTACATTCCTGAAAAACACCTTTGGACCGACCTATCATAATAATTATACTAATGAAAACCTATATTCCTTGACAGCAATCTCAACTACAGATAAGTTTTAAAGAAAAATTGTATGAAATCCGAGTTTAAACCTGAATAATTTTGCAACTGTTCTTTGTACATTAATGAAACTTCCTACAGAAGTGGACATACATCATGGTATCATATTTTGAAAAACTCAGGGTGGTCCCAAAGTCACTAACAAAGTTACATTCAGTTACTTATACAGCTTCATGGAACAGCCTGTATAACGAACCTTAACGTGGTGGGCGGTGTTTGGATATCTGTCACATCTTGTTATTCAGAACCCAAAGCATCATGATAAAATTTTGAAAATTAGAAGAGTTATCATCAAAATTTAAAGATTCATTTTTCCGTAGCTGCAATTTTGGAACGCCCTATAGAACAAACCAGATGTAAGACCTTCGTGAAAATCTGATATATTGTTCTTAAGGTTGGTATAAATATAATATGTAGAAATGGGGAAATTCACTGGACCCGCTTTTCCTAAGTAAGTGTGCGGGGTCCTTTGAAATTTCTGTATTGAAATGAGGCTCTCTCTCTATTTCTGAACATTTCAATGGAGCTTGAGATAATAATTCTACCGAAATCAGCATAAACTATATTGGTGTCTCATTTGAATGAAAAATTCCTGAATGATGAAGTGTCGATTTGCGGAAAAGATAATTAACGTCATTGGATTCTACGTAAAAACTTCCCGAAAATTTTCAATAAATAAAAGAAATTCTTCAGAAGAAGTTTCATTCAGCAATAGTCTGAGTATTTTATAGAAATGGGGTCCCACACTCTACAATAATGGCTATTATCGCTTTTTTACTGTTATTAGGTAATTTCTTAAGTGATAAGTGAAACTGTGCAAAAAGCTTAGAGTAATTTTTCATCTCATGAAGAAGTTCATTATCAATATTATTCATTTGAAACGCCGACTCCAAACTATCCGCTAAATCTCTGTTGATCTAATTTTGAAGAAGAGGAAAGCTCAGTTGCTATCAGAGTAGATTGAAGACAATACCATGATCACGTCGGTCAAACAAGTTTCTCACGGTGACACAAGAGTCCCATTCTGCTTCATAACAACCGGTTGACTAGTGTTTTATTTCCCTGGTCCTGTTTTGCCACTGTTGTTACCATTAACGGTCTGTACTACCGACATACGTACCAATTAAAGGTGATTATAGCGTTTTTCAGTACTTGTCAAAGACAACAGGGGCTTGAACGCACGCTAGACATCTATCTGACGATCTAACAATTCCAGATACCTTTAAGGACGTGAAAAATTGTACCAGAAATCATATAAACAAATCTTTTCTGGAGTTACAATTGTTTTTTCGTTTCTTATACCGTTTTACTAGTAGTTTTCCCAATTTTGCTCTCAATAACTGTAGGTCTTCTCTGAAAAGCGAGTCTTTTTCTGGAGAGACGAAAAAATTAGTAAAATATGATTTTATGTCGCCTTCAAATTCACTCATACGAAGTCACAAACCGAAGTTGAATTCGTTTCCTGAAATACGAGATCGATTTTTTCGATAAAAATTGCAATGCGTTTAATCCGATTTTCAATTGATTGTCTACTATCTCAGATTATTCACAGAAAATTTCCAAGCTATACAGGGTGTTCCTAAATTGAACCTACAAACGAAAAGGGGAGATTACTTAAGTGAGTTTAAGAAAAAAAGTCCCATAAACATGGGGTCGCAAACGTTTCGTTTTCGAGATACAGAGTGTTGAAGTTTGAATTTTTTTTCAAGTTTTTTTCTCACAGTATCTACACTTCACAAGATATTCAATTGAAATTTGGCATAGATATTACATTTGAGAGTTCTCACCACGTGACATGGCAATTTCGATAGAAGATCTACAGGGTGATATTTTTTTCTGGAACACTGCCACCTGTTCTTCTGCAGAACTTTTTTTCGGTGGGCAACTGTTAATTTGAAAAAATGTAAAAAGAAGCTTTGCTCTTGTACTAAACTCGGTCTCTTGTCGTTTTGTCGTATCTACCAACGATTTCGAGAAAAAAAAATTGAAACACTCTGTATCTCGAAAACGAAACGTTTGCGACCCCATGTTTATGGGACTTTTTTTCTTAAACTCACTTAGGGAATCTCCCTTTTTCGTTTGTACGTTCAATTCAGGAACACCCTGTATAAGCTTGAATCATTCTCAGTATACATCTTTCATTTAGGATATATCGATCAACAGAAAGGAGTTAAACTATACTGAATAAGAATATTAAGTTTTACTCAATTTGAATAGAACTTACCTAGTGGTATATTAGGACACTGAATTGCAGAAAATTGATTGACAGGGTGTTTCTAAATTGATACGAAAGATTTAAGGGGGTGATTCCTCAGACCATTTCAGGAAAAAAAAGTTTCATAAGGGTCCTGAGATAGCATTGCTTCCAAGATACGAGGAATCACCCCCCTTAATCTTTCGGATAATCTCAAAAACTCCTTGTGTGATCAATTCGTCGACTATTCAGAAATATTTATCCACACTCAGGTCTCTGAAAATATAGAACAAAATGGGTGAAAATCAAACACAAGAAGCGTAGTTACCATGAAAATTTGCATAATTTAATGCTTCAGGAGATTTGATTGCGAAAAGCAGATTATCCACGACTATTGTAAAATCCGCCCATTGTACGTATCTGTGATCAGCCTTAATAATACCCATTAATCACAAGGAAATAATGAGATTATAAATCACAGCTGTCAGATGCTTCATAGATTTAGCTTTGATATAATATTCTTTAAATTGGACTTACTTTGTCAATCGAGGGCGAAATCTACTTTCATTAGATCAATTGAAGCTTTTTTTTAATAGAAAATATACAATGAACAGTTTCTCCAAAAATTTTTGTGCCAACTTGACTTTTCCACGCTTGTCATAGAAGGGTCTTGTCGCGGTCAAATGTAAAAATCTTCAAGAAATATATTCAGTAGTCTTGGATGAAGTATAGTATGCAACTCGCGTACAATGGCTATTATATAATAATATAGATAATAATAGATATCATTATACGCTCGTTGCATTATATACTATTTCCCTATGTTCTATATACCTACATTTCCCTGATCCATATACCATAATCTTGATATCAGTTCAACCGAAATTCATTAATGTACTCCAATAAGCTTTTTTTTCGAAATTGTATGAATTAAATTCTGAGAATGAAATTTTTTTTTTGTGAACCACCGTTCGAAAATTGATTGGTATTTTGTTTCTGTTTCAGGGAGAATGATCAAACATTCGGAACCTACTTAATCATAAATATATTCAACCAGAAGATTTTGGAATTTTATATGTACAATCAAGAAACCAGGAATAACGAAAAATTTGACCGTTAGCTTACGTCAAAGAGGTGAGTTTTCATGAAATATTCAACTTTGCTGGGCTTGTAACCGAAAACTTTCAAGTCCAAACCGTGAATGGCGAAAAATGGCGATTCTGTGTCAAAAAATAGGCTGGGTCTTTCAAATCAATTTTTTGTTGTTGCAATTCTGCTTAGTTACATTGCCCTAAAGATGGCGCCTGAAAAGCAGTTTTAATATTTTCTCAAACGACCAAAAACTAAGACGAATGAAATCAAGCACATATTTTATGCCCTTTATCTTGTGTTGCAAGAAACTCCTTTCCATATGCATATTTCACTATAAAAAAATATTTTGAATAGCTTTATCACTTCTTCACTAATACGATATCTTGTAGTTTTTTGCTTAGATTCGAGTTCGGAAATAATACCAGTCTCTACGATTTACGCTATCAAGATGAAATGTTTCTTACGAAATGAGGTTTGGGGGTGTCTTCTTTTAACACATGCAATGATAGAGGAACGGCCGCATGAAACATTTGCTGGATTTGATTTTGTTAGTTCTTTGGTTTTAAGAAGGGTCATCATCGTTGTGTGGGATGTAACTAAGTAGGGGTTCCTCAAAAAAAGTTGATATGAAAGGACAAGAATTAACCACTCAATTTTTTCCCAACTATTCGTGTATCGGTATGGAAATTCACATGGGAAACATGCGATATTCAATGCATCAGGAAAGATCATTTCGGCGTCCAGTTGAACAGTGGATGTTTCGGAACATTTAAGTTGCTACGTTTCTGAAGGAATGAATGGTCCAATTCGAATAATGTAGTTGTCTTCCTCTTATCGGTGCATCAGATATTCAATGCGCCAGGCTACGTTTGCCATTGCCATTAGATTCGAGAATGACAACAGCATTATTCGTACTGGACCATTCATTCCGTCAGAAACGTCGCACGCATATCTTTCGAATATACCATTGACTAACTGGACTGCGAAATTCTCTCGCTGATGCATTTTATATGAATATCCATACCTGTATACCCTGTATGTACAGGGTTTTCATTTTAAGCTGGCCTATTACACGTTTTTTGAGAACTAATGAATATTTCGTTTTAATTTTTAGGTGGAGCCTTGAGGATGAAGGAACTCTTCGCCTAAAATATGTTCAAGTCGACAGTGTTACCTATATTTTTATTTATGTAGGTATCGATTCTATACCAAATCCGCAGTATAACCTGCTAAAAAAATTTCTCTGTCATACACTGTTGCCAACTTATGCACACATTCTTAAAATTTTTGACATCTGCATTGCAAGTATGGAAATGCAATATCTCGATTATTTTCTATGCGAAGGGAACCAAACTCAGCAGTCTCATAGTAGAGAATCTATGCATTATGCATTCATGTGGTATATTGAGTATATTTCATACATCGTAAGGTTTTTCGAGAATTTTAATCCGAAAAAGTGGAACTTCAAATTGAAATATTTCGAGATTTTCAAATGGCAACCCCATATTTATTTTACAGCATTCGATTCGAAATAAAGAATGAACGGCAGTCTCCTTTCACACTAGTTATTCATTTTGGAAAGTTATCGAATGAGATGAAAAATGCTGAAATTCTTTAGTACTTATATATTGCATTTAAAATTTGCAATGCAGATGTCCAAAATTTCAAGAATGTGTGCATAGTTTGGCACACAGTGCATGGCAGATAATTTTTTTTAGTTGATTATACTGCGAATTTGACATTAAATTGATACATAAATAAAAATATGGATAGTTCCATTTGAAATAAGTAAGTAGATATGCGTTTGAGATAGATGTGGCAACACTGTCGACATGAAAAGATTTTAGGCGAAGAGTTCTTTCATCTTCTAGGCTCCACCTGAAATTTCAGAACGAAATATTCACTAGTTCTCCAATAACGTCTTATAGGCCAACTTAACAGGAAAACCCTGTATGCATAGTCTGTTCACGAAAGTTTGAGAGCATAGTAGGCGTTTGTTTATTTATCTGAAATAGGCAGTATTTGCTGTATCCGGCCTCGTCCGACAAGCCTCAGAATTTTCAGAGAACTCTATGTAATATTGAAAACATAGCGTATCAATCTGATAATAAAATGAACAACATAACCTGAAATTTGATTATACGCAGTGAAATATGCCAAACTTCCACGGCTAAACGGCTCAAACTTTTGTATACGGATTATATCTATTCCATTTCTTTGAAATGGGAATTTATATTCATCTATATGATTTACGTTTTTTTTCAGTTGAAGTCGAATATATCAACCCAAATCCGCTTCCAACAGAGAAAATTCTGTTGCTGATGATTGCTTTAGGATTAGTGCTATTAGCGCTCTTTGTTCTTAACCTACGTTTTGGCCTAGATGTTAGGCTGAGGTACAAGAATGCATTTGGACGACTTGAAGAGGACGATGGCAAAGTAGATGACGCTCTGATCCTGTACTGGAGTAAAGATGAAGACATTGCTTTGAATATATTATTGCCGAAACTGGAAGCCGATTATCATTACAAAGCTGGCTGCAAAAAACTATCATCAAATCTTGATGCGTGTGAGTATTACAAAAATCTAGTATTCTATATTATGTATTTCCATTCTCAATTTACTTGCTTCAGAAATATGTAACATAGAAATTGTTATCAGTGCACCTAAATAGATTATAACAGATAGATACTCCTTTACTTAGTTGAAATAGTAGTAGTGCATAAAATTTTTGCTGGATTATACGGGGTCTTTATAAATGATTGTAACATCGAGGTGTGCTTTGAAATTTTTTCATCTTGTCGTTTCTCATGCAAAGTCTACAACTTCATAATTCCAGTCACATTATTCAATTTCTATCGGAATTACCAACCTTAACTCACAGTATCGTTTGTTTAAATTGAAGTTTACATCAGAATATAAATATTTGAAATAGTCCAACGCCAACTACGTTGTTATAATCATTTATAGAGACCCTGTATTTTAGCTTGCAATATAAAAAACTTTTGCTTCGTTCTTCAAAAGTTCTGATAGAAATTCTCATTTACTAAATTGATGAATACTCTAAGATAAGTAGATAACTGTAAAATAATCAGTAAACTCAGTGAAAAATACGTTAAGCCATCTATATTCAAGATGAAGTACGTTGAAGAAAATAAATGTAAGGTTTCTTTTATTTTTCCGAAACTACTGGCAGCATTTTATACGAATATATTCAGGGCCGGATTTAGGGGGGGGGCAACAGGGGCAACTGCCCGGGGCCTCCACAAAATAGGGGCCCCCACAAAAAGGAGCCACCACTCAAGAAAATTCGGAAAAATTTTAAATTTCAACTAGGAAACACTAGTAAAAAATTTCCTTCAATATTTTTATAATGTAATTAAATCATGATGAAAAAAGACAAAAGTCTTCTACTGGACAATAATTTCTGTTGTGGTATTCGATGAGTGAACGTAAACGAGAGATTCGGATTTCTGAATCAAATCGAAAAGATGAATACTGAAAACTTGCAGGCTGCAGCAGAGGCTTTGGTAAAAGTTTATGAGAATGATTTAGAACCAAGTCTCGGAAATGAAATAGTTCAGTTTGTCTCCTTTATTGAATCATATTAAAGAGACTTCGGAAAAGACCAATCTTTAGAAATGTACTATTACCAAATTCTCGATGATCAAAATCTTCGAGCTACATTCCCAAACATCGAAATCGCGTTGAGAATGTATTTGGTTCTTATGGTATCCAATTGCACTGGAGAGCGATCATTTTCGAAAATGAAAATCATCAAAAATAGACTCAGAACGACTATGGGACAAAATCGTCTCTCAAAGCTTACTCTCCTAAGCATTGAGAGCGATTTACTCCGTGAACTGGATTTTACTGAAATAATTGACGATTTTCCAGCCAAAAAAGCTCGTAAGGTTCCGTTCATTTAATGCCACTCAATTATTGTTTTCTCATACTATCTTTGTTAAATAATAAAAGAATCTTAGTTTCTCGATAAATTATGTGTTGAAAACCCCTACTTTAAAAATCATCCATTTTATTTTGAAAATAATTCGAGGCTTGGGGGCCCCCACTTATTGTTTTGCCCCGGGGCCCCCACACCTCTAAATCCGGCCCTGAATATATTAAGATGTATAATAAAAAGAGACTTAATGCGTAACATCGCCATGAATATCAAAATATAATGAAGAGAATAATATTAATCGATTGAAATCAACCAATATAAACCCATACTTCGGAGCTCATCTCGTCCTCGTTCAAGACAAAATGCAAGGAAGTGGTTTCAAACAGAGCACTTATGGATGGCATTTGTCCTTATAAGGACTCATCAGCACAGGATAGCTCTGAATGGTACACGGTATTTCTTGGAACTTAAAGCGAAATGGCACCTTCTTTCAGGTATGAATACACCGAAGGCGCCATCTCTAGTTCAATACAAAAACCTTCTTCCATAGCATGAACCTTGAACGAAGTATTCTGCAGTGTCAACTGACGTTACCCTGAGCGCTCCGCGTCGTGTACTGAAGACCTAAAATTTGCGAAATGCAAGTACGCTTCGGTCAATGCGACAAATGGTAAACATCTCGGTATTTCATTCAAGGTTCATGCTATGAAAGAATGTTTTCATATGAAACTAGAGATGGCGCCATCGGTATATTTATACCTAAAAGAAGGTGCCATTTCGCTTTAAGTTCCAAGAAATACCTTGTATCATTCAGAGCTATCCTGTGTTGATGAGTCCTAAAATAAGTACGAAATGGCCAATAGGTGGTCTGTTTGATACCACTTCCTTGTATTGCGTCTTGAACGAAGACGAGATTAGATTCGAGGTATGAGACAACATAACCTCGAGCTAAAATCTAATACTTTTTTCCCTTGTATAATAAATGACTATTTATCTTCAACCCCCTTATCTGGAATACGAATGGTTACGAACATTTTTTTACTGAACAAACCGCAAATATTTTCAGTTTCTATCTATCGTAGAGACGGGATCACTTCGTTTGATATTTTTGAATTGCAATATGTACTATAAAAAACTTCTGGTTTGCCCTTCAAAATTCCAAGTAAAAGTTTCCATCTACTGAAATAACAAATAACTAAATGCGTTATTTTACTGAACCGATTCTTTCATAATTTAGGGCTGACTGAATTGCAAGGATCTGCTGAAAAAAGTAGAAGAATCATATTCGTTCTATCACCGCATGTAGTAAATGGTTCTTGGGATACTACTACCATCTACAGGGCGATCAAACTGCTGGATTCACTAGGACCGTCTCTCATCTGCATAGTTGTAGAAAAACTTCCAGACATGAAAAATGAGATCAAAAACAGTCAAGGAGAAACTTTGAAGTCTGCTCTGAATGCAATCAGTGTTATTGATTGGAATTATCCTCCTGGTGAAAAATGGTGGCTAAACCTATGCTTGAAAATGCCGGCTAAAAGACGCTTCAGTATCCCTGAAGAGAATATTTCACGATCTAAGAGGACGGTCAGTCGTCAAGAAGAGTCTGGATAATCTAGTGTAATAATTTGCTGTTTGTACTTCAAGAGACAATTTGGACATAATAATTTATAATCTTCTATTTTTATATCAAACTTTTGTGATTTTTGATATGTGTTATAGGCTGTAAGATTGTTTTAAAATTTATTCATAATTGAATATCGATTTCCAATATTTCTATTTATTCTGTTTTCTGCATTGTACTTCGATAATATTTCATTGTACTACAGAAATCTTCATTTGAAAGTTATGTTTATACTATCAAGTGGCGGATTGGCCCATTGTGATATGTTGTGCTTTTTAGTTTTTAATGTATATTGCTCAATATGTATATTGGGTTTATCTTCTAAATTTAAATAAAAATAAGTGAAACTTGATATCGAATTCAATTTATCCACAATCACTTCTAAGGCCGTTAAACCAGCAGTACAGCAAGTTCTTCAAGTTCGATTTTGTTACAAACTCAACCTAACTCAAATTTGTAATATTTTAAAATATAATGTGTTGAATATCATGGCTAAACAACCATGAGGAAAAAAAATTGTGTGAAAGATACAGGGTGTTTGTGAGTTTGCTTGCTAGGTCATTCTCTGAATTTAGTTCGTGTGTAGACATTGATTGATTGATTCAATTATGTTTTTTACGTAGATGGCACCAGTCATAGTTCGTCCAACGATAATAAGAAGAGTACGACGACCGAATATCATACTCCAGCACATTATTGATCCGGCTTGAAAAGACACAACTTCCCGGGCGAAATTTTCGTCCACTATCACCTTGTAAACCGAATCATGGCTTGCCGTGCTAAATTGTGTTAAAAGCCAATCTCGTTGGTGTTCTGCCCATAGCTGAGGAGTAGCTCTTTCTCTCTAGGTGATGGACGAGCGATGAGCTACTTTTGAGGGCCAATTCTCACCTTCGTGCAAGCCACGTGCTCGGCACAGGCAAGGCACCGAATCGGCAAAATATCTTTTCCATTGATAATATGGTTTTTATGTGGTTACGTTAAATTCACATTATGCCGGTAACGTCTCGGCAAACGACGGCCTCTGCATGCAGGGTTCTTCTCAAACAATATTTGCCGAGCATGTTCCGTGCAAATTCAGACAAGTCTGAATACGTCTCTGGTTGTGGTAGTATTTGAATTTCTAGTATTTTAGGAGTGTAGTGGTGACAAGAGTAAATATGTCGTCTCGTGAGAAGAAGGACACTTTTTCATTGGAAGAAGATGAAATCCTTATCGATTATGTTAGAGAAAATGATAAAATTGGAAAAATTTGTTTGGTCATCTTAAAATTCTGGGTGGCAAATTTTCTTTCTTCGTTCCGTTTTTTCAGCATTTTATGTACCAATAACGTCTTTTTCTCTTTCTTGAATTGTCCATTTCAAACTCTTCTTCATCTAACAACTGAGCATTTTTTTAACGTAGAAGTCGGGAACACAAAGCTGAAACCTACTTAATCCTGTAAGCCTATTGCAGTGTGAACTGCCTCAAGAAATCTAGCTCCCGCCAAGTATGTGCCTGGCCTTTGCCGATTCGGTTCCTGGCACGTCTAATGAGAATCAACCTTAAAGGTCTTCTTTCCCTTAAACTTGGGGAATGCAATGCAATTGTCTCCTTATGGAACTAGTTGAGAATGCGCGCCTATAGATCTTTAAAAAATGATTTCGAAACACTATACTGTTCGATTCGAAATTTACTCTTACAAGTTTCCAAGAGAAGAGAAGATCACTATTTTCCACGGAAAATGTCTACTACTGTTACAAACCTAGTCAGTGGCTCAAAAATCTGATTAACTTCGAATAAACCTCTGTTCTCCCGAACAAAAAACATTTTTTGCTGGTTTTAGATGTATCTTTTCGAGTGATAAGGTAGTGAAGATTCCACTCGCAAAACATTATTATGTTACATTCAACAAGTTGAGTGTGGAAAAGGGGGGCTCGCAAGGATTATCTTGTGAAGTTTCACAATTCCACCAATAATTACCCTATAGTAGCATTGTTTCTCCTTAAACTATAATAGTAGTGATGAAAGCAGAGAATAATATTAATCGATTGAAATCAACCAATATTAAACTCATACTTCTGAGCTAATCTCGTCCTCGTTCAAGGCAAAATGCAAGGAAGTGGTATCAAACAGAGCACCTATGGATGGCCATTTCGTCCTTATTAGGACTCATCAGCACAGGATAGCTCTGAATGATACAAGGTATTTCTTGGAACTTAAAACGAAATGGCACCCTCTTTCAGGTATGAATATACCGAAGACGCCATCTCCAGATCCATATGAACAACATTTTTCAGAAGCATAAACTTTGAACATGGTAGCGAGATATTTACCATTGGTCGTATTGATCGAAACGTGCTTGCAGTCTGCTACGCGTTAAACCTCTGCTTATTTCTACTACGGTGTCAATTGACGTTACCCTGAGAGCTTCGCGTCGTGGACTGAGGACGTAAAATTTGCAAACTGCAAGGCGCTTCGGTCAATTGGTTGTCCGTATGGATCTGGAGATGGCGTCTTCGGTATATTTATACCAGAAATAAGGTGCCATTTCGTTTTAAGTTCCAGAAAATACCTTGTATCATTCAGAGCTATCCTGTGCTGATGAGTCCTGATATGGACGAAATGGGCGTCTATAGATGCTCTGTTTGATACCACTTCCTTGCATTTTGCCTTGAACGAGGACGAAATTAGCTCAATCTATTGATATTATTCTTTGCTCTCATCATTTTGTATTCATGGTGATGTTACGCGTCAAACCTCTGCTTATGGTAGTGTTATAGTAGTGTTCTCTTATTTATCACCAGATCCACCCGGGTGGAAACTCGTTGAGATGTCAGATGGCTCATCAGATGTAGAATAAAAGAACGAGCTGTTGATTATCTGCTGTTTAGTTGAGTAGTGACGGAGTCCATCGACGTTTCTTTTATTCAAATATACCCCCTCCACTTGATTAATCAGCATTTCATCACATTAATTGGCCGTGGAAGTCGATGGATGATGGATTCGATGGGACATCAGTGAGTAAAACGACTGACAGTTTTACCATTGAAAAAACAAACGATTGGATGCAACCGTGGTGGAAGCGCTGAACTGACTCATCGAAATAGGTAATTATTCCAAAAATCTTTTTCACACACCAAACCCCTTGCGACAAAACGACCTTGAAGTTACTAAACTCGGATCTGACAATGCTTACGATGCTCACTTGAAGCTGTTGCTTTTCGTGCGTCCTCTTATTGCGTGATATAGATGAACAATGTCGCAAATAGTGAATAATTTGACATTTTGTGTATTGTGGAGGTGATTTCTATAATGTGGTAGAACTAAGAACGAATTAAAAGTGCCCGTAAAATTTATTGGTGTGCAAAACAGAAAAAAATCATATTATCATTATTTCGGCAGTACCTACTTTGTGCACACATCGGAGGAACGATGATAATGTGTTAAGATTTCTGTCAAAAATTTTGAATAATTTTCATGGGTGAGTTCTTGAACCTATTGCTTTTTCTGAAAGAGCATTTGTTCAGTCAGAAATTCAAGATTGTGGATATCTTCTCTGTACCTATAGTATAACGAGTAAAAAGCAATACAATTCTGATGAAACAAAATCAGGCATAAGGCACTTATCTTCATTTAAAATTTGCATTGTTTTATAAAATTGAGTGCAAACAACAATCTTATAACATAATTATTTATTCCATGAATTACACTGTAAATAATATATCCACTTAAGATCATGATTTTCACAAGAAACTAAGAGTTTCCCTGTTATGAAACCAAGTTCTGCATTTCACTTCTCGAATTAATTGAAGTGCTGCTTCCATATTTACTCATTCGTTTAAATGAAGAGAAAACTGTTAATTTGATCGATTTTCTTGGCCTTATAGATTCTTCTGACGGTTTCACAACAAAGGCACCGTTGTCCACACTGAAGTGAAAGGTTTTTTCATCGTCAAACGGATTGAATATTTGAATACTGATGGTTTCTCCTGAATTAACTGTGAAAGGTCCTTGTGGCTCAGGACGCAGACATTCTCCGACTAGTGGGAACCTATTCAATAGTTTAATAACTATTATGGCTGTTCTACTATGAGACTATAATACCATGACACACAAGATAAGACATCATCAAAAAATAAGTACTCACGTATAATCTCCCAAACATGAAGTGACCTGAAGGGCTGCTCTATTGGAGCCTATCTCGGAAGGAAGATATGATACTTCAACATGTGGTTTTTCATTCAGTTGAATCCGTACTATTTCAAAAGCTGTACTGTACATTATCTGTAAAGTTTGGTACAATTTAAATTAGATATTTTTGAATAAGGAGGAATTCAGTAGAAGTGTTACAACTATAGATTTTATGGTGGGAATAGTGTAAAATGTATGAATTTGATACCAGATATTCCATGAACAGTATTTATCTACCTATTCCATTTGTTTTGAAGATGGATTTATAGTAATTTATGTTCCTAGCAAAGAAAGTAGAATGGAGGAAGTCAAAGTGATAATCAGATGAATATTATTGAATGAATTATGCAGTAGCTAGATGAGGATTGATGTGATTGTATTCAAATGTGACCTAAAGGTCTATCGTGCCCCTAAATGAGCTGGTTTAGCAACTTCACAACAGCTCTGTGTTCAGTTCCAGAATCACAATGAATTCAAGTACCTAAGAGGGTATCAAGGAGGCTAGATCTGCGATGATCCTAAGTTTTTCTGTTCAAGACATTCTTAGCGCAGACTTGTAAGGGCGAGGCATTCTGTAACTAAGTGAATACGAGTCCCTACCTCCTCGCAGCAGAAGCCAATTCTCATCATACTCGATGCTTCTGACACGAATAAATAAATAAATCATACTCGGTTCAACTCGATCCCTAACCTTCGCGTTCGTTAACTTAACCCGTGTACGGAAAGTAAGTATTAACTCGATCACTGACTCAGTTTCCTCTATAGCAACCCTACACGAAAGCAGGGTGGTAGAGTCACCGCAGACGCACTACAGTTCAGTTTTGTAATTGGAAAAGGCAGAAATAAGTCTTTTACTCTTTTTTTAGTAATTTCATATATTCCATTCCTAAAAATTATGGGAAGAGAAGACGATTTTAATCAGTGTAAAACGTGTGGTTCTATGAGCCGAGAAAATAATGTGAAACATATCCTCCATAACTTTGTATGGAGATCTCTCTGCGTTAAATCTAAAGCCTTCTTTACTTCTTCAACATAGGTAATCAAAGATAACATTGAACATGCGAGGGCACACCAGAAATTATAAACAATATTTCACAAAAGCCAATAAATGCAAGCAAAGCTAGAGACAATCCGAAAATGAACTATTTGGTTGTTATTGATACGTCTGACACTTCAAATCCTAAACATGATGTGTTCGTAAACTTAGAACCCGGGTCTGTGATCCGAGTAGATCCGTCACGTGACCCAATGGATCGAGTTAGTAACCCTGAGTTACTAACGCACTTGCCCGGGAAAGCATGAGTTGTCATATAACGTTTAATTCACTGACCTTTGCTGTAGCATCGGAACTCTGTAGTAACTGAGGTAGAGGAATACTTTGAGACACACTTTGACCAAATTGTGCTCGATATTGTACTTCTGGTTCTGAGTTTGATGGTTGGGCTTCCAAAATCAGATTGTATCGGTAGATTCCCACAGCAGGATTACTTATAGTTAGAACAGCAGAACTCGACTCAACCTTCACTGGCATGTATTTCACATTCAGGTCGTACTATAAATATTCAAATTTTCGATTACCTTATTATTTTCAGCATAAACGTATACCCTTTTCAAACATTATTGAGCACAAAGTAGGCTTTTTTTTTATTTATCTGAAGTTGGCAATAAAGTCAACGTTGCCGAATGTACCCGGTCTCGTCCGACAAGCTTTCAAGTTCAGATCAGAGAAGTCCGTGACTTATGCCACTTTTTCGTGATATTGACAACATTGCGTATCAATCTAACAAGAAAATAAAAAACATAACCTACAATTTTAACAAACACAGTGGAATATGCCAAATTTCCATGGACAACTTTGTGCTCAATAATATGTGAACGGAGTTTATAAAGGGTCTTTTTTTAGAGGCATAGAATTTTGAATTGCAATAAAACAACGATGGATTATTCGATTGACATGAATTTTTTTCATCCGAAAGATAATCTTGTGGCATAACATTTCAATCAAGGGATTTGGGGGCATCCGATTTCAAACTTACGGACCTCTAGGAACAGGAATGGAGAGATGCCTGCCCAATCCAATGCCCGAATCTTCCATGTATAAAACAAAGCCACCTGCTTACGAACAGCCCCGCAAAATATGGACATCCATCAAACAGAATACGTACCGGACACGGAAGGTGCGCAGACTCGCTCTACAGGTGGAACAAAACACCAACTGCAAGATGTGACTGCGGGGCGGCCAGACAAACTGTTCACCACATCATCACCGAATGCCAGAACAGGGCCTACACAGGTGACTTAATGATTTCCTGATGGCGACCAACGAAGCGATTGATTACATTCGCCAACTAGATCTTAGCCTATGACTCATTCCTTGTTTATTATACATGTGTTATTATGCCATACGATTAATAATAAATCAATCATGATTTCTTGCATATGACCGCCACGGCTAGCTCGGATTTAGTCCAATGTGGACGTCCAATTTTCGATAAATTTTTCCAAAATTTGTGGCCGTATATCGGCAATAACAAGGCGAATGTTGTCTTTCAAATGGTCAAGCGTTTGTGGCTTATCCGCATAGACAAATGACTTTACATAGCCCCACAGAAATTAGTCTGGCGGTGTTAAATGACAAGATTGGAGAACAATTCACAAGTCCAAAACGTGAAATAAGGCGATCATGGTTGGTTCAATTCTTGAATGGAAAAGTTTGTAATCATGGCTTTATACCGATCACCTTTGACTATAACGTTCTGGTCATCATCGTTTTTGAAGAAGTTCTACCAGAAGTGCGCTTCATC
The DNA here is from genome assembly GCA_013421045.1 of Propylea japonica. NCBI lineage: Eukaryota > Metazoa > Arthropoda > Insecta > Coleoptera > Coccinellidae > Propylea > Propylea japonica. Next base: position 43,601,701 of record CM024246.1, on the reverse strand, counting down.
GCTAAACAAAATTCGCTAATTAAAATCGGGAACAATCTCGTTTTGGACCCATTCGACGAATCTACGCATTACTTGATGATCGTTTGGCTTCAATCCTTGCACGATTTGGATTTCGTAAGCACGCAAACCAAGATCCGTCCTCAAAATTTTCCATGAAGTGGATGAACACAGATCCAATTCCTGTGCTCGATGGCGGATGGACTCCTTCGGGTCTTCCTCAATGCTACGCTCGTCAGTAGCAATAGTTTCTTCTGTACGCACCGTACGGATGCGAGTTATCAATAATACTAAACGTGGTGCGAAAACCTTTCATAGTTAATCGAATTAACTGTTCTGATGGACGATTTTGTAGGCGATAAAATGGACGCAGTGCGCGATACGTATTCCGCACAGAACCATTATTCTCGAAATAAATTGCACTATTTGCAAGGGTTATTCAGGCGTGAGTCTATTCATGATGAATTGCCAAACCAAACTGAGAATAAATAACTTTTCTTGAACAGTAATGCCAACTTAAAGTTCTATACCTGGACAAAACACACCCTTTACTTTGCATTTTTTTTGGAAACAAAAGAAGTTTTAATTTATGTGCATCGCCTATTCAGGCGTCTTGCTAAAATGGCTGTGAACCTCGTATCGTTGAAAGGAATAGTTTGCTAAGTGATGATTAAGGATGAGTTTGTAAAATACCTATTACCGAGTGATAATTACTCGTTATCAATTATTGATAACGATGAAGACAACAGTTAGGAGAATTGAGGAAATTGAACTGCTTTAGTATGAGGGATTTAGTGTTCTCTTATGATATAGATTCTTTGGATACAAGGTGTTCGGGTATCCTGACCAGTTTCTCCAAATTAATTGTTCTTAAGTCAGCCAACTCTGAAAACACCTGCATACCATTTATTGAACTGTTGGTGCTCTTGATCTACAGAGCCTATCATCTCCTGGAATTCCTATACGGTATAAATGATATTTGTACCGACACTACCCCGTCAGCAGTTCCACCATCACCCGAAGCTCAGCTCGTGACAGCTTCAGAAGCTTCTGGTACCTATAGGTAGGTAAAATCATCATGAAGATCTTACTGAGTAAGTCAAGGAGTGTTTCTGCAGAGGCTTATTCTGGTGTTCAATTCCCAGTGTTGGATCACTACCTTATGTTGGTCTTTTCCAAGCCGACAGAAAGGCTCAACTCTAGCAGGTGTTAAACTTGGTGCACCTTGTACAAGTTCATCTGCTTTTTCATCCTTTTCAACACCACCATGCCCTGACATCCATAGTTGTCACTTTGTTGCCTTTTACCAGTGACTTAATGTATAGGTTAACATTCATTTATCATTTATCATAATATCATGTTTATAAATAAATGCAATCCACGACAGATAAAATGAAGATTTTTGCAGTAATTGGTATTTACTCACCTTTTCGTAAGGAAACGCCAGCAACGAACTATCAACAAATATGTATGGGGAGGTTGATGTTATAGCATATTCCACTGCTTCAGGAAGAGGGTTTGTTATGGTTATTTTTTTGATAACAGGAACTCGAACGCAAGTGACAAATTCAATATTTTCAATACTAACATCCAACGGCGAAATTTTCAACATAATCACGTAATAAAGATATTCTTTCGTTTTTTCATTAAGAAAGGTAACCTAAAAACATATACGATAACAATTTCACCTTGATTCATGACTGATTATCAGAGCTGTGCCGAAACCTTCTGTTTTGTGCTCGTAAAAGCACTCGAAGCACTTTTGTGTCGTAATCACTGTGCTCCTAAGCACTAGATCGAACCGGTGCTTAGTGCTTGGTACTTCAAAAATTTTTTGAAAGGGCTTAGTGTTGGTAATTCGATTCTAAGCACTAAGACCTTCATGCACTTGTCCCAACATGAATATGACGGAATTCCACGTGATTGGAACAGAAAAACAACAAAAACATTCATGTTTGTTTCGGTTTCACTTGTACAGAAATCAGAATAATTATTTCTCTCAGAAAACGACATTTCTATAGGCATTATTTCGACAATAATAATATTATATTATGCAACGAGCGTATATTGATAGCTTTTACTCGCGAGGTGAAGTTTAGGCCACGAGCCGTAGGCGAGTGGCCCAAATTATAGTGTGAATAACAACCATTATACGCGAGTAGCATACTATACTTTATCCACGACTACTGAATATATTTCTTGAAGATTTTAACATTTGGCGACCGCGACAAGACCCTTCTATGACAAGTGTGAAAAAAGTCAAGTTGACACATAAGAAATTTTCGGACAACAGGGGCCTATTGCACCAAATACTTTTCACTCTGCACTTTTGACTTTTTAAATCAATAACGTCGCACGAAACGCATTCATAATTGAAAAGTGCAATGTGGAAACGCAAGTGAAAAGTGAACAACATTTCACAGAATTGAATTCAGGAAGAAATGTTGTGCGACATCATAATTAACTTTCAGTTTGCAAATTTGTCAGAATGCAAAGTGCAAAGTGAAAAGTTGCGAAGTATTTTGGTGCAACAGGCCCCTGATCATTGTATATTTTGGAATAAAAAAAGCTTAAATGGATATGATGAAAGTAGATTTGGCCCTCGATTGACAAGATATGACCATATTTGTTAGTTGGAGTACTTTAGAATACTGAAGAAATCAGGGTGACCTTATCGATTGAGAACTTTTTCGACCCAAAATTCGAAAATTACTGACATTTAGTAAAACGATATAGAACTCGTTTAATTAGAACGAACGACCAAAAATGAGGGCTTGAGCCCGGTTGTCGCATAGAACAGAAAAAAACACAAACAGAATTCAGTACATTAGCGACAGAAACTGTTTCAATTTCTGACGCACTGAACTGAATTCTGTTCCTCTGTTTCTGTTCTATGCGACAACCGGACTTTGGTGCTCGATATTCCGGACCAATTTTCAATAGGTCTTAGTGCTTAGTGCTCGAAGCACTTTTCCTCAGTGCTCGGCACAGCTCTGCTGATTATCTCCTAACCTAAATGATATTCTGCCCTCATTAACAATGTATATCGTCCATTTAAAATCTCTCTTGCCATAGGGTGGAACCTCGAAGTGATCGTTCGATGTGATCTTATATATCATCCTTGTGGAGGTACTTTCTAGAACTTCTGTGATAACTTTGAATTGCTGTCTTAATCCTAACCAGTTTTCTATTTTCAGAATTTCACTGTGGTATGTTTTACAGGAAATTTCCCTGGATATTTCTGTTACTGCATTGGGTGCTGATACTGTACCTTCGAGGTTGTACAGCCTATTCAGACCATTAGGAAGTGGGAAGAATAAAGTTCCCTGAAAGTATTTTCTTTTAATGTTATACATGATGTTCATAAAGGTCAAAATTTCATTGCGGATCATACAAATTATTTTCAACAAAAAATTCATGTACTTGGTCGTTTGCTATTTTTCAGTTTCATGGAGTTGAATATAGCAAATTCTGCACGAGCGTATAATGATAGCCATTATTCACGATGTGAAGTTTAGGTTACGAGCCATAGACAAATGGCCTAAATAGTCGAGTGAAGGCAAGAAGTTTACTATCAGGCGTGGATCCAGGCCCGACTTTTGGAGGGGGGAAACTTACTTTTAGATATTCAAAAACCAAAAGGTACTGGTATTCTAGGCAATGTTAAATTGACTAAATGAGAAGCCCTCAATCGAAAACTCTATTCAGAAATTGGGTCAAATCAAATTTTTGCCCTTCCTGTAATTATTTCACCCTTAGTATGTCAGCAAAATTTAAAGTGGCCGAGGGCTATTTGGGAAGGAGGGAACGTTCCCCAGTTCCCCTCCTGGGTCCTCGCCTGCTTACTAAACTTCCACTACATCCACGACTACTGAATAAATTTATTGAAGTTTTCAACATTTTGCGGTGACAGAACGAATGAATTTCAAAAATTAAATATGTGAGCTAGATCAAGGAAGCATCTGATGGCAGTGAATAATGAATGAGTTATTCACTAGTAATTAATGGGTATTATTATGGCCGAGCATATCGACGTATAATGGGAAGATTATAAAATAGTCGTGGATAAAAATAATTAATATATCAATTAATACTCTCTTGAAAGGCATGAAAAGGATTTCATTCAGGAAAAAAAAAAAATTTCCGAAAAAGTTGAAAATGTAAGTTATTTTTGGATTGCTACGAATTTAGTATTACGTGAAAATTTGCACATTTCTCAGATTATTTGTGTGAAGGAATATATATTCTTCATCTGAATTGACCTTTAACTTTTCCTAGCAAATAATAGTATATCATGCAACTAGCGTATAGCTATCATTCACGAGGTGAAGTTCAAGCTACTAGCCGTAGGCGAGTGGCCTAAATTACCAAACAGCAATTATACGCGAGTAGCATACTATACTTTACTCACGACTTCCGAATATATTTCTTGAAGATTTTAATTAACTATTTGCGACCGTGACAAGACCCTTCTATTGCAAGTGTGGAAAAAGTCAAGTTGACACATGAGAAATTGTCATTGTATATTTTGTAATATAAATTGTTCTGATTGATTTAATAAAGTAGATTGAGTCCTCGATTTGGGTATACCCATATTTGCTAGTTGAAGTATTTAGAATAATTAAGAAATATAATTTTTTCTGCAACCATCAAAAATGTTGACTTTCTGTACTATTTTCAGGTGCAAAAGTCATAAATTCTCTTACCGTACAAAAATTTGCTCGTTGCTTAGCAACACTTTTAATCCTAGGATTAAAAACGCTACTTTTAATCCTTGGATTAAAAGTAAATGCATTTGAAGTCTACTTGACAATCACTGTCATGATTCTGTGTTCAAATTCATAACCAAATTATGAACGATTTTTCACTAAAACCAATTTTATTGTAATTTTGACTTGGTTGGAGAAAAAATAGTATATATTATTCGGACTAAAAGTGCCTATTTTAACTCGCAATTTTGCATTCGCTCGGCTACGCCTCGCAACTGCAAATATTGCTCGTAAAAAAAAGATGCACTTTTAATCTTTATAATATAATATACTATTAGAGCTAAATCTATGAAGCATCTGAAAGCAGTGAAACATATTTCATTATGCACTTGTGATTAATGGGAATTATTATGGCAGAGCAAAGAGCAAACAGTCGTATAATGAATATATTTTACAATAGTCGTGCATAAAAATTTTTGTTGGCAGAAAAAATATTCTGCTATGAAAAACTGAGCATATCACTAAACTTGAGAGGAAGTGATAAATTGTAAGGGCGACACATACAAATACTATAGAAAAGTCCTTGTCGGGTTACTATTCGCAATAGAGGCGAATGATAATATGTAAAAGAATAAAGAAACTCTGCTGTTCTATTTGCAACAAACAATTTGTTAAGGTTTTCATAAGATTGAAGTTATTGACTTAAAATAAAATTTTCACCTTATTCTGGGATGGATACATCTTCATCGGGTTGAAGGCCAATTGATACGTTACTGTTGATTCTTTGGGAACTGTCAGAGTATTTTCACCAGAGAAATAGTTACCAGTAAACACTGGTTCCGAATACCACGTTTCTTTAGTTCTGGAAAAAAAAATGGTAAGATTAACTTTTTATTCTCTATTCACACCAGGGGCCTATTGCACTGAAATATTTTGCAACTCTTCACTTTGATTCTGACAAATTTGCGAAGTGAAAATTAATTATGTTGAACAATATTTCTCCGAAATTTAATTTCTGCGGAGTGCTTTTCACTTTGCACTTGACTCTTCACATTGCACTCTTTAATTATGAATGCGTGTCGTGCAACGTAATTTATTTGAAAAGTATTCAATGCAGTAGCCCCCACGTCTTTAAGAACGATACAGTAGTCTGGCATACATTACGGACTCTTCTAAATTTCAACTTACTCATTTTGAATTCGATTTGTTGAATAGATTCTTCCCTTACTGCAGTTGAAAATATATAGTTTCTAATGGTGGCGGCAAATCATGGATCCACCTGTCAGAATGAGTTCTAGCCGTTTTTTTATAGTTTTCTACCTGACAGTAGGCCTGAAAGAAATTTTCATTGAAATTATTCATTGAATCAATGTAGGTAGTTGAATCTATCCAATATGACTGGGATCAAGTAGCATTGAAAGCCCAGGCACAGTTTGATTTCTGGTTCCAAGTGTATAATATGTCTATTGTGTACCATACTCAAAAAATATACCCTAGAATATATTGAGATGGATATTTATTTGAAGTTTGAAACGGCACGATAATACTCTTTGTACCTACTGGTAAATATTACCGACTAAAAAACTGCCCTAAGGATATTTTTATTTCGAGAGCAATAATGCAAAACTCATAGCCATACATAATTTCTGGCCAAATTAAAAAATCACCGGAAACTAAACATCGAAGCGACTTAAGGTATTCAGAATTTGATGTCTCTCGAAAAAAGGTAACATGACATGTTTATCTCAGTTTATTTAAGAGATGTAGTAAATCATCATAATCTGACCACCCTGTACATGCAGAGCGTCGATAAAATTTAGTATATGAAAGTTTAACCTTTCAGCTTTTTCGCATAAAAATATCCACATTATTTTTAATTGGAAAAATAATACACCCACTCAAAATGGTGAAAGTTTACTGTAATAATAGTTCATGATCAAAGGGAAATGAAATAGATGGTTTCTATAGAATTTTCCATTCAAAATCATATTCATTGTTTTCGTAAAATTAGTAGTTTCACCAAGAATAATATCAAAAATCGACCATAACTTAATATTCATGTGAGAATTTGTATATCCATATTATTTTTGATTTGAAAAATGCAAGACCCAGTCAAAATGGTATAAGTTCATCGTAAAATAGTTCATGATCGAAAGGAAATGAAATAGATGGTTTCTATAGAATTTCCAATTTAAATCATATTCATAATTTCCGTAGAATTATTAGTTTTACCAAGAATTATATCAAAAATCGACCATAATTAGATATTCATGTGATAATTTATTTATTCAAACTCTTAGTGAAAATATTCTTTGGCGTCCATTTCGTTGAAATTATCCAAATAGTCCTATAGTCCGTTCATGAAAAGTTGAGCCGTCGGTTAGCCATGGAAATTTGGCATATTCCACTGTGTATATTAAAATTTTAGGTTATGTTGTTTATTTTCTTGTCAGATTGATAAGCAATGTTGTCAATATTGCAAAGAGTTCTCTGATAACTTACAAGCTCGTCGGACGTGGCCGGGTACATTCGGCAACGTTGACTTTATTTTACGTTATGACAGCAAATACTGCCAACTTCAGTTGAATAAACAAACACCTACTATGCGCTCAAACTTTTATTTCGTGAACGGACTATACTACATATGTACAGATGTGGAAGAAACGGATGTAAACAGGGGAGTTTCAGTGTTAAATTCACGCTGGTTCGTCCAGTGGAGCAGTGGAAGAATCGAAACCTCGGAGCGATGCGATGTTGAATAAGCGGCTGGTCTGTTGGAATGGCAGTCTGTAGTGAGTGGGGAAGCGCGCAGGCAACGATCTTGGATCGAATATCGAAATATCGAATCAGTAACACTGCAAACGGGAGATGGATAACATCGCATGACTATTGAAAATGAATACGACAAATTTTCTCCACTCTTATGGGCGCCATGGGCGGAAGTTATTTGCCTCAATGAATGAAACAAATAATTTCCTGTGAAAATTAATATTCAGGTTCTTTTCGTCATAACTGGTTTGAAAATAAAATAATTAATTAATTGGTAGCTGTCGAACTGTCGGAATAATTTGATCTGTAATAGATCCAAATATTTTGTAGCGTTTAGGTTACCATCGATGAAAACTGGCCCTATCATGTAATTACCCAGCATTCGTTTGGCAAGAGAAGTGGATGTGTGTGCTGCTGTTGAAACCAGTGCACCTTGTTCTAGCAGAAAAATTGCCCAGCAAGTCGATTTGGGCGATAGAACTGTTCGGAATATTTTGAAAATAAATGGATACAAATGTTATAAGGTGCAAACCTTTCAGGAAATTTTTCCAGAAGACCATTTCAAAGAATGGAATTCTGGGAAAAGATGATGGAAAAAGAGAATGAGATTAGTTCTTTTCTGAGCAATATCTTATTCACGGATGAGTCACACAAAAAAATCAAGTTGTTACCGGCATAGTAATTTTTCATAAAATCCGGTATACAAATTCTTATGTAAACGAATTTTAAACAGGAAAACGGTATTAGCCTAGTGATTTTACTATAAACGTTCATGTTTTCACTCTATGGCACCATTGTATCAATTTAACGTTCTAAACAAAGCAAAGATATTTTCCTTTCATAAATTTGCTGAATTATAATGGAATGTATCACCGGCTTATGATTTCTACAATTCCGTAGAACTCGATTCACTTTCTATTATGAGGATTTATGCCATTTAGCCACGAATCTAAAAATTTTTAAAACTACAGAAAGTCAGCGGTTAATTTGCTTTCCAACTCACTGGGACTGCGGCGAACGCGGAAGCCCGGAAGCCAAAGTAGAATTCGTGTCTCTAGACACGAGTTAGATCGTTGCTTTCGCGCTTCCCCACTCACTACAGACTGCCATTCCAACAGACCAGCCGCTTATTCAACATCGCATCGCTCCGAGGTTTCGATTCTTCCACTGCTCCACTGGACTCCGAACCAGCGTGAATTTAACACTGAAACTCCCCTGTTTCCAGCCGTTTCTTCCACATCTGTATATTATGTACATCATACAAGTCAGAAGCATGTATGAATTCAACTTTTCTGTTCGCATCTCGCACCTACGTTGAAATTATCCAGTTTGGAAATTTTTCCTTTTGGATATAATTATTTTTCAGATAACTATAACCTCATCGATGGCAAAGGAAGAGGAGTTTAATTTGCTCTACTATTTATTTTACCTTGAACTTGAAAACGCACTGCACATGTCCAGGTTTGAAAATTACATTAGTTGTCACCTTTGAATTAGGCGGAGAATAACCATCGCCTGAAAAACAAATTGGATTTGTGAGAAAGTAGATAGAGATTGAATTCCAAATCTATTCTACAATAAAACAATGTCCCGGTTTCTCGATGCCGCCTCAGTTGGACGAACAAAAGCACCGTCAAATGGGGTACATACGATTTTTAAACCCGATAGGGCTCTGAAGTTTACGGGCCAAGAATCAAGTGTACATTACTCAACCGAAAGTTCACTCCTTCGAAAGGCCTTCTGCATCAAAAAATTATTGCATGGAAGGTTCACTCTGTAGAAATACGCCCACTCTGATTGAATCTGATTGGCTATACGCTTCCTCTTAATTATCTGTCATTTTTATCTTATCATTTGAAGGGATAAGTTAGTGTTAGACAACAGTTAATACGCCAATGTGTTATTATAATAGCATAGGACACGAATAATGAGGGGTTTTAATCGTAAATAAAGAAAGATATCAAATATAACAGTCCAACCCTTTTCAAATGATAAGATAAAGATGACAGATAATTGAAGGGAAGCGTCTAGCTAATCAGGTAAAAGTGGGAGTGATTTTTGACGGAGTGAACCTTCGATGCAAAGACCTTTCGAAGGAATGAGCTTTCGATTGAGTTATACATACTCATTGTCGTTAGCCTGCTATTCAGGCGTTTTTCAGGCAGAAATAACTCACAAACAAAAAATGAGAAGAAAAAAAACCTGAACACTCAGAAATGAAAGAAAACGAAGAGGAAGGTACACACTAGCTAGAGAGGGAGCATAAACGTCTCTTACTGAGCCTTTTGTGGTATAGGCAAATGCACCTATAAGAAAGAGATTTTGGAAAAGGAAAAAACTAAAATAGAAGCACTCTGGAAGAATAGATAATTCCAAAAAACTTCTTAGATATGTACTTTAAAACTGCAAAGTGTGGAAAGTATTTGAATCTCAATAAGAATGAATTAGGCGTGTCCCTATTGGTTTTATAAGCGGACATTGTCGCTTAAGGAAGCATATGATGAGAATTGGCTGATTAGAAACTGACAAGTGCACGGCCTTCTAAATGAAGTCTTAAGAAGGCCTTTATGTTGTGGAGAAGAGGAGTTGCCTCTTTTGCATATTTAGTGTCGTTCATCGGACTCCATTCGTCCACAGAGACCGTATGCGACTTTTTTCTGTGGGAACACCTCAGAGCTATTCGCCTAGAAATTATACAGGGTGTAACTAAATAAGTGTAAAATATTTAAGGAGGTGATTCCTCATCAAAAAAGATAGGATATTCCATATAAAGATACTTCATTGGAGCATCCCTTGTTAAGATACAGCCCCTCAAAGGGAGTACATAAAATTTGTATAACAAGTTTTTTCACAAGCACCAAAAAAGTTACAATATTGAAATTAACCTGACGTTTCCTACTATCAAAAAGACACTTATCCAGTTATTTATTTGGACGATGATTTTATAGAAGTATCGCATAAAAAACAAAGAACTTGGAGAAAGCTTGGAGGAAATATCGGTACAGGTACAAGGCAAACGGATTTCACTGGTGCAAGTAGGCGAGTATGGTTATACATTTACAGAGTTAAACGATCAGCAACCGAAGAAAATATCAAGAATTACATTTCAAGTAGCACTGGTTTTGAGAACTTGGAAGTCACAGTTAAAGAGATACCGACGACAGAAAACCAACTACGTAGATATGTGGTCACAGCTCCTATAATTAAAAAAGAAGAGATGTACAAACCGGAATTCTGGCCCTGTGGAGTAGGAGTGAAACGTTTTGATTTCACGAAACACAAAGATTTCCTTAAAGAACAAGGTAATGTTTTTATTTAAAGAACACCCATGAGAAACTAACCAATACAAAAAAGCCACTAAAAGAAATTAGTCTTATACATCAAAATGTTCAGTCTATTGGAAACTGTATAAATGAATTGAATGAAGTTTAAAAGAACATTCATCTTGTGAATTTTTAGCAATAACAGAGCACTGGAAGAAGAAACATGAATTGAAACACTATGTGATTCCCAATTTTGAACTGGCCAGCTTCTATTGCAGGAAAAATGGATATGGAGGTGCAGCAGTATACGTAAAGAGGGGTTCTAAGTTTAAAATAGCACAGAAAATTAACAATCTATCAGTCGATGACATCTTCGAATGTGCAGGAATTGAGAGTACAATAAATCAGAACAAAATCATGATAATTAGTATATATAGACCACCAAACAAAGGAAACCTCAATGCATTTTATGGAAAACTTGAGCAACTGCTTGAAATATTAACTGTTGAGAATAGGACTGCTTTCATTGCAGGGGATATGAACATCGATTTTAAGGTAGCAAGTAATGATCTGTACAGATTGACCTCACTGTTAAACTCTTATTCTTTCAATCACACAGTAAATGAATACACAAGAATAACATCAACTTCTAGAACTGGTTTAGACAATATATTAACTAACCTCAAAACATCATTTACAGTTGATATTCTACATACAAACATCTCAGATCATAAAGGGCAAAAATTGACATTCTCAACAACATTGGAACACAAACCAAAACAAGTGTACAGAAGATGTTTTTCCCCAGAGAACAAGGAAAATTTTATGCATAGACTATCAGAACAGGACTGGGAAATTGTCAAGGAGTGTGCAGAGAATGATGTGAATGGACAATGGGAAGCATTTATTGGATTATATCTGAGGTTATTTTATGAATGTTTTCCCCTGAAACTTCAACAAGATGGGCGAAGAAAACAGGTATTTAAGAAGGATCCTGAAGTAGTAGAGTGCAGAAGGAAATTGGAGTTGTGGGAAATACTAAAATCTAAAAACCCACTGGCAAAAACAGGATATAATGCTATGAGAAAGGAATATAACGATATGCTAGCCAAAAAGCGAGCCATGGCTTATGAACAAAAATTGAGGAAATCTGACAATAAGACAAAGTGTATGTGGGGAATATTCAGAGACTTGAAAGGACAGAACAAAAGTAGTGACTGTGCATTTGAGGGTGATCCAATAAGCATAGCCAACCAGTACAATGAGTTTTTAATAGGAGTCATACCGAATCTGATGAAAAATAGAAAAATCAATGATTTCACCTGCGACATCCCTGAAAACATGAGGTCAATGTACTTGGTACCTACTACTGTTGAAGAAATTAGAAAACTAGCTGCCAGAATAAAAAACAAACACACTAGTGGAGATGATGAGATACCAACCAGCCTTGTGAAGTCATGTATAACAGAAGTAGCTGAAATTTTGAGCTATATCATAAATAATTCCTTCAAATATGGGGTATTTCCAAAGCAGCTCAAACTTGCTTTGATTTCTCCTATATTCAAAAAAGGGGATGATCAACAGTTTGAGAATTATAGGCCGGTAAGTGTTCTTCCATCTTTTTCCAAAATCTTTGAAATGGCTATGTATGATAGATTAATACAGTTCATAAAATCTTGCAACATCTTGAGCAGCCATCAACATGGGTATGTAAAAGAGAAATCTGTGATAACTGCTATTTTACAATTCACTGAGCGTATAATGCAAGTTTTTGAGAAGGGTGGATTGCTCTTGGGATTGTTTTTAGACCTGTCGAAAGCATTCGACTGTCTCAGACATCAACATATACTGGTCAAGCTGGAAAGGTATGGGATCAGAGGAAATGCTTTGGAATGGATTAGATCATACTTAAGTGAAAGAAATCAAAGAATTAAAATCGTCAAAGATGGAAGAGTTAGCAAATCCGATATCTTGGAGAATCATATGGGAGTACCACAGGGTAGCATAGTGGGGCCGCTGCTTTTCATTTTATATGTGAACGATATAATTGGGATAATTCAATCGAGAGGTGCGTGTCAGATCACAAGTTATGCAGATGACACAAATATATTAATATCAGATGCTATCTATCCTGATCTTATGACAGAGGCTTCCAGTCTGTTTCAACAATTGGAAAAGTGGTTTTTGGTTTAATGGATTGATTATGAATAATGACAAAACTAATGTTCTTCTTTTTCGAACTAAACAACAAAGAATTGAGACACCCAACAATATTACACTATCAAATCAAGACAAAAACCAGAAAATTCTACACAGTTTCTAGGGATCACTTTACAGGAAAATCTAGATTGGACAGAACACATTGAAAAGCTAGGGAAAAAACTTAACTCAGTGGCATACTCCATGAGAGTTATTCAAAAACACGTAAATGAAGAATCAATGAGAATAATGTATTTTGCCAACTTCGAGAGCCTCATGAGATATGGTATTATTATATGGGGAAGCCACTATAATGTATTGGAACTGTTCAGAATTCAGAAAAGGGTAATAAGAACAATGTACCGATTGAAATGTACCCAAAGTTGCAGAGGCATTTTCAAAAAGAATGGGATATTAACAATATATGGGCTGTACATTTTTGAGATTATAATGTACATTTACAAAAACAAAAACTTATTCCCAGAAGTGGGCTCTTTTCACAATTATGATACCAGGAGAATTAACATCAGTTATCCCAAGCATAGGTTACACGTAACAGAGAGCCATCCAAATTATGCAGGCATACGATTTTTCAACAAACTTCCAAATAATATGAAGAAATGCACACATATGGGCTCATTCAAGAGGATGGTCAAGAATTTGCTGGTCGAGATGGAACCATACTGTGTTGGAGACTATTTTGCTGGATAGTCCAAATTTTATTGACGATATTTCATCTTATGCTCATGAATGTATAATTCTTGTGAGACATACCTTGAAATAAATTATTATTATTATTATTATTATTATTATTATTTGGTTTACCCCATGGTTGTAAGGGTGGGAAACGCAACCCCTAAAGTTTATTTCCAATGTAACTTTTTGTCTTATATTTGTTTACCATTTAAAAATTTATTTCCGATAGCCTGTTTCATTCTGAACAAAAATGTCTCTTGAGTTTTTTGCCCAAAATAAACCAGTTCGCAGTACAAAATCATTTTACGAACAACTACAATTAAAAAATTTATAAACTGACAGCGTTATACCAATTTTATTGTCACTATCGTTAAAAGTGTCCTACTAGAACTAGATAGATAAGTTTCGCATTTATGACGATCTATCTCTGTAGTTGTTGGTAAAATAATTTTTACTGCGAACTAGTTTATTTTGGGCAAAAAACTCAGGAGACATTTTTTCTTTAGAATGAAACAGGCTATCGGAAATAAATTTTTAAATGGTAAACAATAATAAGACAAAAAGTTACATTGGAAATAAACTTTAGGGGTGCGTTTCCCACCCTTACAACCATGGGGTAAACCAAATAAATAACTGGATAAGTGTCTGTTTGCTAGTAGGAAACGTCAGGTTAATTTCAATATTGTAACTTTTCTTGTTGTTTGTGAAAAAAATTGTTATACAAATTTTATGTACTCCCTTTGAGGGGCTGTGTCGTAGCAAGGGATGCTCCAATGAAGTTTCTTTATATGAAAGATTCTATCTTTTTTCGATGAGGAATCACCTCCTTAAATATTTCACACTTATTCAGTTAGACCCTGTATATAGTAGTTGAGAAAGCACGTTGGAAATGATTTTGGAAACTTAAACATTTTTGTTTGAGTAAAATCAATTAATTGAGTCAATGTTTCTTTCAAAAACGTTCGACCTATCTGTCGATGAGCATATAATTTGATTTCGAGAATAATATAAATAACAACAATAACAAATAATTGAATTTTCATCCTGATAAAAATAGTATATTATAGAATACTATATTCTATCCACGAATATATTTCTTGAAGATTTTAACATTTGGCGACCGCGGCAAGACTCTTCTATGACAAGCGTGGAAAAGGTCAAGTTGACACATGAGAAATTTTTGAGAAACTTGTTATTATAAATTTCATAGAAAAAATTGCTGTAATTGATATAATAAAAGTAGATTTGGCTCTCGATTGACCAGGTATACCAATATTTGTTAGTTGGAGTACTTAAGAGTATTAAGAAATATCAAATAAAAGAATATTATATTGAGACTAAATCTATGAAGCATCTGAAAGCAGTGAAATATAACTCATTATTCACTTGTGATTATTAGTAAATATAATGGGGCGGATTATACAATTGCCGTGGATAAAGAAACATTCTCGAATTTTTGTAATACACAGCATTGCTTCGATATAAAAGTATGTTTGAGAACTTTGCTTACCTTCTGAAAAACTCACATAGCTTGAGGGTTTTTTCCAAATACCAATGAAATCTGTAACATAAGGGATAATACTTGTATGTATATCTAAAATAAATGTCTTCATAATTACTTTCCGCCGATAACTCCTTCATTGATTAGTACTATGCTTCCTTCACTCTTATATCCAACTACAACATTACCAAAATTATGACATCTTTGTTCAATTTGAAACCAGCGTTCACTGAAGATCCCCTAATCGCCAATATTGGTTCTCTCCAATTCTGCACTGGTAAAAAATCTGAAAGCAGAGTTCACCTTCAGTGGTGAAACATGAAGTTAATTTAATTATACAGACATGGCTTTGGAAATTTTCCATAGGTTCTTTCGGTCTGAATGTAACCATTACGTCTATAATTTTTGTAGGTGGTATTCTCACGAAACTCTTGGGTGATACTTCGATGGAATCCACCAGGAATTTATTAATTGTTCTTTTGCATTTCTGAAAACAAGAAGAATATTCAGGAGGAAATTCCGAAAACTTGTATATTTGAAATAAACATGAAAAAATATTATTATGTTAGAATTGGGAGAACGCATTGAAAGTACTTGGAAAATTCATGTAGGTACAGGGTGGGCATATTTCGATGTTTTAGCACTACAACTTTTAAACCAGAGGAGATAGACAAAATCTGATACCCACTTCTCGATCTCTTTTTCTGAGAAACTAACAAGAGTAGTATTCATTTTGGCTACCTTCTTTTGTTTTCGAGTTATAAGCGAAAATTGGAAAAGTGGCGATATCGAAAAAAAATCATATCTCGGCTAATACTGACGATAGAGCTCTGAAATTAAAACATTATACAGGCACTTTTTTACGTAGATTCCAGTGGCGTGCTCGTCTTTTTTGCAACATTTCTAATTACGAAGCTTAACCCAAATTTATGTTTTTTAAATGGAAACACTAGATTTTCGTGCCATTTTCTGAAAGCTTAATTTTTTCTGATTTCAAAAATATATAACATTGTATGGTTTGTATCAATATCAGTATTGAAAATGGTTAAAACCTATTTTTATCTGAGTCTCAATATTTTCTATGGTTTTAACTGTTGACGAGCACAGAAAAATGGAGCTTCCTATAATTACACAATCTCTTTTCAGAAGTCTTCTCATTTCTATGCTCCCTACTCAATTTCTCCAAGATCGAAGAGTAAACTGCTATGAACTTGATCCTCATTCTAAGTTATTACCTACTGACCTATTATTGTAATAACTTTGATCATATATGCGTTATTTCATATGCGATTTGTAATAGACTGGCACTTGTGCGTATATATATCTGGAGAGCAATAAAAATATTCTCCTGCATCCATCTCATTATAACTAAGTATATCGATATATAAATTTTAACTAAGTTACTAAGTAATCTATTGAAATGGAGTATCATGTGGATCTTTTCGTTATTCGTAATCCATTTTAAGATATAGGAGTTTATGAAATATAATATATCCATGTTCGAATTGTAGAAATTAGTTGAAAGCATAGAAATAATGAGATTAACGGAGGGAGATTGCTCCTGTTTTTATGCATTTTTCTGTGCTCGAACATGCCAGTCTATTTCAAATCGCATATGAAATAACGCATATATGATCAAAGTTATCAATTTAATTAGAAAGAAACGAGGGAAAAATGTTTTTCAATACCTAATAGTGATTACAGTAATAGATCAGTAGGTAATAACTTAGAATGAGGATCAAGTTTCACAGCAGTTTATTACTCTTCGATCTTGGAGAAATTGAGTAGGGAGCATAGAAATGAAAAGACTTCTGAAAAGAGATTGTGGTAATTATAGGAAGCTCCATTTTTCTGTGCTCGTCAATAGTTGAAACCATAGAAAATATTGAAACTAGATAAAAATAGGTTTTTAATCATTTTCAATACTGATATTGATACAAACCATACAATGTTATATATTTTTGAAATCAGAAAAAATTAAGCTTTCAGAAAATGGCACGAAAATCTAGTGTTTCCATTTAAAAAAACATAACTTTGTGTCATAGCTTCGTAATTAGAAATGTTGCAAAAAAGACGAGCACGCCACTGGAATCTACGTAAAAAAGTGCCTGTATAATGTTTTAATTTCAGAGTTCTATCATCAGTATTAGCCGAGATATGAATTTTTTTCGATATCGCCATTTTTCCAATTTTCGCTCATAACTCGAAAACAAAAGAAGGTAGCCAAAAATGAATACTACTCTTGTTAGTTTCTCAGAAAAAGAGATCGAGAAGTGGGTATCAGATTTTGTCTATCTCCTCTGGCTTAAAAGTTGTAGTGCTAAAACATCGAAATATGCCCACCCTGTACAAATGGAAATATGGATAAGATGATGGGCGATTGGTGGCACCGTGATTTCTTTTCAGCACTGCGACCACTAAGGTCTTTTGTGCGTCCCCATATTAGAACTACATTTTGCGCAGGGATGTACCCTCCTTCACAAAGTTGATCATTTTTCTGGGACTGGAGTCAACGTCTCGCCATACAGTAAAAATATTGGTTTGCGCCAATACATTGACAGATATCAGAGTTTTCCTCACTGATTTTATGCAGGTGATATTTCACGAGACATTGACCTGTGAGAAGCCCAGTTAGCAATTGTAACTCGCTATTTGATTACGATAGAGCCATCTCTTTTGGTGGAGCGATTCAGTCTATTTGCTTGTCTTCGATCTTTATTGAGTCCCACTCAACGATAATTACGGTGTGTTTTTCATCGGAATGTCACAAGGAAGGATTAAGCTACGATTTCGATGTCTATTTGGATAATAGGTATGTTAGAGCATGAGAATAGTGATAAGCTTGACAACAGCGCCTTTCCATTTCCTGTTCTACATCTGTAGTTTTGATATTTATCATGGTGTATTGATCCAGTGAGAGTATTTTTTTCGAAACACCAACCTCCGCCCTGATCAGCATGGGTGATACCATTTAATTCAAATATACAGGGTGTTTGAAAACAAATGCGAGGGACTTTGGGAGATGATTCCTCGATGAAAATAAGCAGGGGTAGTTCATATAATTTTTTTTCGTAACCTTTGGAAGCCGATGATGAGTTGAAAAGTTTTTAATCTTTTTTAAGGCTTCTTAAAAACACTGAGTCATAAAACTTTACATAATATGAAGCACTAAGTAGATTTTACTCACACAATTTTTTTAGATGTCATAACTTTATTATTACGGGTTAATAATAACAACCTCCTATGATTTTCATTCAAAAACTGCTTCGTGGGATAGATTTTCGAAAAATGAAATTCTCTTATGGTTTCCCATTCAATTCCGGAGAAAAAGTTTCCTGCAAAATTTCAATACAGTCGATACTTTTCTCAGAAAAAATAAACTTACAAGCAGTTATAATCCCTGTTCATCTCCCTTCATTGTATAAGTGTTCCATAGGATAAAAATATTCTAAGATAAAGTATGTCAATGACAGGAGATGAAGATGTTCAATAAATCTTTCTGAAGGTTTAGTAACTAATTTCCGGAAAAAAATAATATCGATAATATTTGAATTTCACAATACAACTTTCTTTCCTGCCGACACCCGGTGGCTCAGAGGTAGCGCTCTGGCCTGTGATGCCGGTGGTCCTGGGTTCGAATCCCGGCGAGGGCATGGACGTTGTGAAAAGTCTTGGAGGTGGTGTGGCGTCCTCACATCGCAATGAACTCGAAAAAACTATGGATACTGGGAACATAGCATAAATTGCTGACCCCATTTGTGTGAGAATTAAAAAAAACTTTCTTTCGATTAATTAGCATAATTGACAAAACCAATTTTGAGCATATACAATATCTTATAGAATATTCATTCTATGGAACATACGATGGAATCGAATGAACAGTGATCATAACTGCTTGTAAGTTTTTGTTTTTTCTTAAAAAAGTGTGGGAAACCATAAGAGAATTTTATTGGGTAAATTTTTATATATCAGGCCAACGAGTTGCGTTGAATTATTTTGAGATACGCATGTGCGTAGGAGTTAAAACGCACATGTAAAAGACAGTATGAATCGAACCGCTCTCGTGGCGCTTTTCCGCATATTTTTCAAGTTTTCGTTGATTTCACAAAATCTCTACAAAAACGCTTTTGGATACTTTTGTGCTGTTACCAAATAGCCAAAGCCGAACAGGAACAACTCACAGTGACATTGACCACCACGAACAAGGGTCCTTCAAGAAGCAGCACCATCAACCACAAGGGTAAGTGTGTGTGATTTGTTGGTCATTTTTTGTTTCTATTTCATTTTTGATTGAAAATTTAAGAACTAATTGTAAAGTATCATATGTCTCGCAATTTTCACGACTTATTTTGGAAGGAAGGAAGACATCAGTCCATTAAACTTCACTCCGGCAATTTTGAATATTCAACAATTAAAGCTGAATAAGAACTGAGCTTTTAACACTATGAATAAATTACTGTATCACTCACATCATAAGCATTTCTGAATCGGTATGAACTTTCTCTAGTGATTTCAATATGAAATTTTTTGAATATGTGTTACTTATTCGTCTGGTGCCAGAATATTTTTCCTTCGTTGTTTTCACCATTGCTTTATTAACACTCCTATTATCTCTTTTTTCATCTCTACTCTGCCGGATTTCAAAGTAGATCTCTCCTCTTTGTCACCATTATCTTTATCAGTTACTTTCCCTCTCTTCCTACTGCTTGACTTTGACTGCGATTCTTCCCTATAAATTATTATATTATAGTGTCAACCTATATTCTATAAGATGTTTAACGTCGTCCCCAGCTTTCGGGCTAGGTAGGGACAAGAGAATAAAAAAATAATTAACAGTAGTATGAAGTGTAGGATGATGATTTTCATGAGTTTTTAAGGAATACTTGTGAAGCTCTAGGGTGGGGAGGAATCAGCTGCACCCCCCACATCCCCCTAGAGACGCCCATGAAGATGTCGACTGAAATGATGCACAATTTGATAGACCTATATCAAGTTATTACAGGCTAAACAAAGCAAGTCTAACGAAGATGGGATTAAGATAAGAATGTGCTGTGCCTAATGTGAAAAAATCATTTTGAATTATTATCCAACAACTTTCGAGATATTTGAGTCTGATATGCAATGAAACAGAATAGGTAGTTTTTATTATCTGCGGTAGAAATATTATTCATGATACTTAACGAAGCTGATATTTTCTTGGCATTTTCGACTGTAAATTCTATCTCCGCCTTCTCAATCTTCTTTTTATTGAAAGGAAGCTTCGAGGGCAAACCGAAAATTACGTCTACGCAGCATTCTCCAGCGTTCAGAATTTTAACCGACCTCTGCACTGATTTTCCAACCCTGACTTTACCAAAATCCAAAAACGTTTCGGATAAGTTCAGTACTTCAAGGGCCAACGGTACTCCCTCTCCAGAAAGCTTGATTATGGTTTTATTTGAGTTGACGAAGAAATGAGCAGTTCCGTCGTATATTTGCTGAAGTCTGGGATTGAAGTAAATATCTATCGTTCTTGATTTCTTCGATTCAACTTCGGCTGATTTGAATTCGATGAGAAATTCTGAAGTGCTGTTTTTACCATGTTCGAGTCTGAAACAAACACACTCTGAAATAAAAGCACGATTTCGTAAAAGTTGAATCAACGAACAAATTTACTCAGCTCTATTGCACTGTAATGTGAACCTGAGTGAGATGAATGAACATTATACAGTGTGTTTGGTCATGACTTCGCGATAATTTAAGGGCATCAAATATACCTAATTTTATCGACAAAAACACCCATATTGGGGAGTTTACCCGACCAGTTTTGGAGAAGCTCCCTTTTTAAATTTTACTTTTTTATTTAAGTTGATCCTTCCTAGTAATATCGATATCTTTGGATATAAAGAGGTTCTACAGATGTGAAAAAATGTTTTTTGAAGGATGATACTACCGCCTTTTATTAAAATGTAAATGTAAATTAAAATGTAACTTACAGAAATTATGTTGGTAACGTTTTGTAGCTAATATCCTTGCGTGTTAGTTCAGTGAGAAAAAATTATACTTCAATGTGCAAGTTCTTGTTATATCGCGAATTTACTAAGAAAGTCAGTACATTTTTTTAGGCGTTTATAAGTTAAATATTTTCATATTATTATACTTCAATGAAAGGTGGTATTATTATCTTTCAAAAAACTTTTTTCACATCTGTAGGACCTTTATGTCCAAAGAAATCGATATTATTTGGAAAGGTCAACGAAAATAAAAAAGTAAATTTAAAATGGGGGCTACTCCCAAACTAAGGGAGCAAACGTCCAAATTTGGGTGTTTTTGTTGATAACATTAGGTATTTTTGATGCCCTTAAATTATCACTAAGTCATGATCAAACACACTGTATATGTTCAAAACAATCATTTAAAATTTTGAGAAAACCCTGAGCAGGTGCTTTAGAACGCTCGTTCATTGGCGGAGCAATGAGGCTATTACATCGAAATTTTGGACTTGAGATTGATACAAAATAAATGAATGCAAAATCACAGCACAATCGGAATAATATCCTGGAAATTATTCAAAAACTGAAATATGTAAAAACTCGACAATTAAAAAAATTAAATTCTATGGTCCTTATGATAAGATATTCTTGAATATTTGCCTAAACATTCAATATATCAATCATCATACACAAAATTTCATCCGAGTCGGATATCTTGTCATATATGTCATCAAATATAAAGTTTCTTTTTTTCAATATTCCAATTGAATTTTATATGGTTCTGTTTACACTATGGCAGAGCCGGACCGTGGGCGTGGCGAAGGAGGCATTTGCCACGGGCGCAAACGACCTATTAGGGGCAAAATGTAAAAGAAACATTTTTTATCGTTTTCTATTAATTTTATTGATTGAGTTTTTGTTCATTACCATTTAGGAAACATGAAAGAAACAGTATTTTGTGCTTAAAAGAAACCCTAGCGAAAAAGTGTTGGGGCAGTTTTGATATCTTCCATCTTTTATGTTTTTTGGGGTGCTGAGTCCGAATCTGAGGCTTGCTAACGAAATTTCGTGACGGAACATAGAAAAAAATACGGAAAAGATGAAAAATCTCATTCTTGGTAAGTTTTCTGCTCTTAACTCGGAAGCTTGCAACTTTTCGTGAAGAACTTTTCCATACAAAATGAAAGTGTATGAAATTTTCTATAGATTTTTTTACCAGAGCTTGTTCAGCTTTAACCTATTCTGGTTTAAATTAAAGTTTCAAGTGAGGTATTTTCTATGACTAAATGAATGAAAAAAAAATTAAATTCTATGGTTCCGATGATGTGATCCTCTTGAAATTTTGCATGAACATTCAGTATATCAGTCTCGATTCACAAAAAAACAAATTACTCGAATCGGATATCTTGTTATGGAAATATAAAGATTCTTCTTTTCAATTGAATTGAATTGTTCCTCAATGTGTTAGCAGAACCATAATAAATCCAATTGGAATATTTAAAAGAAGCATCTACACATTTGCATAACAAGATATCCGATTCGATTGAAATTGTTTTTGTGAATCGAGACTGATATACTGAATGTTCATGCAACATTCCAAGAGAATCGTATCATCGGAACCATAGAATTTAATTTTTTTTTCATTTATTGAGTCATAGAAAATACCTCATTTAAACTATAATTCGAGCCAGAACGGGTTGTCGCAAAACAAGCTGTGGTGGTACAATTTGTAGGAAATTTTATGTACTTTTTTTTTCTATTCAGCACCCCAAAAGCATAAAAAATGAAAGAAATCAAAACTACCTCAAACTTTCCAGCTAAAAGCACAACTCGACTGGACTAAGATTATTGTGAATAAAAAAGTTCTTCAAAATTTAATCAATGAATGCCAATTATGAATAACATGTACTTATTGAAAATTGAATTTCTTCAAGGCGCATTTTGAAAGTTTGCCACAGGCGCTAGAATCTTAGTTCCGGCTCTGCACTATGGCCACAAAATTTCGCATAAGGCTTATTCAGATCATTTTGCATGTGGCTGCAACATTGATTGGTTTCGTTTTCTCTGAAATATTGAGGAACAAAAATTTCGAATGGCTATATTTTATTGAAAATCCTTTACGAATTGGCTGAATAACGAACTCAACCGCGGCATTTGGGAACCGGGTGTCAATTCTCGGGATCACTCGTTCGACGAACGTATGCGTTGTAATAACAATATCCGTTCAAAATGAACGTACACTTTCGTCCGAACTAGAAGTTGACGATATGCTCAAGAATATCAGATATACTTATTACAATTTCCAAAAATCTACGCTCAACATATCACGATCGTATACTTTCGTCGAACGATTAATCCCGAAAATTGATAACCTGAACTCCCCCTGAAAATCCAAAGTCTCTAGGACAATCCCTTCGAAAGTTGTGCTAACGGTTGGACGGACCCTCGGTAAAACTCGATACTGTGAATCATAGACAAACTAATGAAATAGATGAGCCACGCGACATCTGTCGGAGGAGGAGACTAATACACGAAAGAATTATTTTCAATTTGATAGTTAGATGCTAGGGCGTAGCCAGGGGGGTTTTGGGGGTTCACACCCCCCCCCCCAAATATTTTTTGTTGCAAAAATAATCTTTTATTTTGCACTTAAACCAACTTATCTCCGAAAATCTAGTTAAAATTATCAATTCATATCAGCAATATGGATGATATTAAAGTTTCATTCCATTTCTAGAACATACTATCCAACAATTAACTGATAGATTTTCTAAACACCGAAAATTAATATCAGCCTTATCTGGTCTGCTACCCCAGAATTTTAACAGAGAATATGAATTAGAAGACGCATTATCGATGTATTCTTCACTACTCCCAGAAAAAAATAAAAACGTAATTAAAGCAGAATTTGAAATATGGAAAATGTCAATGAACTCCATTTCAAAATCGGCATTAGAATGCTTAGATGAGTGCAATCAGAATATGTATCCGAACATCTACATCCTACTACAAATCTTAACTACGATTCCAGTATCTACTGCTACTCCAGAAAGAAGTTTTTTCCAGCTTGAGGAGAATTAAAAATTACCTGCGCAATTCTTCTAGCGAAACTAGATTGAATGGAGTGGCGCCTGTGAATATTCATTATAGTGTGAAAATTGATGAAAATGAAGTGGTTGACCAATTCGCTAGAAAAAAAAGACGGATAGACCTTAACTGAAGGAATTCACCATAAAAAATATTGTTTCTGTTTTCTCACTGTTTCATTTTTAATACCGTACCTATTCATATCTTGTTGGCACAATTTTGGAGTAAAACATTAAAAAACTATTTAGTTTCAATGAAAGCACACATACACACTAATTTCATATTGATTCATCCTGGGATTGTTTGGGAAATAAATATTGTTTTGTAAGTTTTTCTTTGAGCGAATAAAAATTAAATTCTGAAGCATATTTGAAAAATAGGTTTACCTAACCTAACCAGGAATATCTATGTTGAATATTGTTTCCGAAGTAGGAAAAGGATTATTGAATTCTCAAAAACAACAAATACTTGCTACAGAAAGTGACCCTCACAATTCCCGGCACCTACAAAGTCAATTGCCAAAATGTCAAAACCCCCCCCGAAATGAATTCCTGGCTACGCCCTTGGTTAGATGTCTTTGCATTCATAGAAATCCTATCGAGAAAATAGTAAGTATGTAAAATCATTATTATCAAAATACCTTTGAATTATTGTCAACTGACACAAGGAGTGGTTTGACACGTTCTTTTTGAAATATAATAAATTTCGATATGCCTGCAAGAGTGAAGACGTGCTGTGTTATTGGATGTGAAAATCGAGATGCAAGAAGGTAATTATAAAATTTACATGTATATTCTGTTAACTATAAGAATTAAGATACTCATAGTTTTCAAAAAAGTTTGTCATGTATTGAATAAGTTTAGTCGGTAAATACTCATATTTTTGTATTATTGAATTCATTATTTTTAGTTTTTGAGAATGTTTTCAATGCAAATATTAGTTTATTGATTAGATATTTATGAAATAAATCTGTATTTTCAATTGGTGATACCTATTTCAGTTAATAAATTTTTATTCTATCCAGAATTTGATTATTGATCCTCATTTCTTGATTCCAAAAGAAAATCAGATGAAAGTTCGCTGCAGGTATTATTTTCATGAAAATAAATTTCCTCACTCATCGATAACTTGCACGAATCCATTTCTGATTTCATTTTGGAAATTGAATTTCAAAAAACTTTTTGCCTCTTGTATATGGGTGTACCTACCTATTCAAAAGGTGCACTACAGAATTCTTTTTTAGGCAGCTTTTCGATACAGATTGATTTTTCAATTGAGCTTTTTTCACGAATTAGTAATGTTGTACAAAAAAAGATGGCGTTGAAGCTTGTTCTACTAGTGTCTCATCTATTCTCCGTTTAGTTAGTCTATGCTGTGAATCCTCTTCGGAATATTCTGATTTGAAAATGATGAAATAATCATTCGGTATAAAGTAATGACGAAGTTATTTGTCATGTTAATTGATTTTTATTATTTGAATGGAAAATATTTGGAAGCGTACATAAATGAGACCTAATCGATAACAGGGATACACGATAGAAAAGTTAGATTGAGGGATTTCCTGTCCTGTAATGCTCCACAAAAATCTATTATAATTGGTATATCTTGATTTTTTCTCAGATTGCAATGGAAAACTGCCATTTATTCATTGTTATGACGATGAGTTATAAGGTACGAATAAAACGATTCAAAATAATATGTTACTTTTTTTGTGATCCTCTTCACAGTAGAGCGTTGATCAACCACCCATAATTCGCGATTGATGAGATTGAAGATCAATGGAGTGTGGTTAAGGTCAAAAATACACTCATCTTTTTACTCATAGGATAAATCATTATCCCCATTATTCCACAATCCTTATACTTATGGTTATGACCAGGGCCGGATTAAATTATTTTCCTCCCCTAGGCCAAAAACAATAGTAGAGTAAAGAAAATTAAAAAAATTATAATTTTCTAAATACACGATTTCGCTGAAGTGCTTAAATACAGTTTCCTACCTGGAAATAAAACAATCTAATGATGAACAGTTCGTTGCAAAAGTGCACAATGGCATTCTAATTGTAATATCGATATAGGGAAAACACTTTCACTAAGCTTTTATCACTTCTAATGAAGATACTTATCCCGTGTAGGTACGTGTAGAGTTTTTCGAGGTTGTTCTGAGCTGAGAAGGATTTGAAGTGTAAAACATTCATCGTGAATATATATTCATCGTGAAGTTCTTCATCTAAATCGTTAGGAAAACTAGAGATAAGAGAGAACCGCAACTCCTAATTCTTCGGAACTAAGCGATTGCAATTTCAACAAAAAGGAGAACTTCGCAGCAAAATTCTTGATAGTCGATTATAACAAGATAAACTTCTACTCTGAAGTTTCCCTTCCACTCAAAACAGTATGTCCCACTCGAGTTTCATCAGCAGAAACAGTTCTTGTTGTGGCTCTTCTTTCTCCACTTTGATATTTCTCCAACCCAGAAATGATCTTCTTCTTCTTCTTCTCTGTGCGGTGCCTTACCGGCCGAACTGAGGCCTAGTGGCCCATTGTTCATCCGCATCATTCTATAGAGACTCAGCTCCTCAGACACGAAGACAGAAATGTCGCGAGCCTGCCAGGAGTGGTCCCTCTCACCATAGGAATAGAAGGTGTTGGATTTCCTAGGTGTGTTGACCTTAACTCAGTAAGGTTTCCACAGTTGAACAAAATATGCTCAACCGTTTCATCAGTACTCCTGCACCACCGGCATAGGGAGCAGCTCGTCAATCCCATTCTCTTCAAATGCTTGTTAAACAGGTGACCAGTCAATGCACCAGTCACCAGACAGTTGTTTCCTCTCCAGCAGCAGAAGCCTATTGACCCCAGATCGCGAGGACGGCCTCTCAATGAGAATCCTCGACCACCTCAGGCCCACCCCTGCGCTCCATTCCGAGGAAAATTCCCTGTTCAGCCAGTTCCTGAAGAAACTTCTGACAGATGTGCGACAGATTGGCAGCGAAGGCTCCGGACCAACAAATGCTAATCCGGCTCCCCGCCTAGCCAGTTCATCTGCCTTGACGTTACCAGGTATATCCGCATGAGCCGGACACCAGATTACTTTCAAAAAGTTATCAGAGCCCAGCCCACGCAGAGCTTTCCTGCATTCTTCTACCAAAAGAGAATCAACTCTAACATCAGATAGAGATTTCAGAGTTCCCTGGCTGTCGCAACATATATAAATGTGCTGGCCAGAGTATCCCCTGCGAATGTTTTCTAGTGCGCATGCAAGAACCGCAAATAGCTCAGCCTGCACAATGGAACAGTCCTTCCCCAGAGGGATAGCCTGATTGAAGTGAGGACCCACAATTCCGGCTCCAGACCCTGTTGCTGTGACAGAGCCATCAGTGAACAGAAATGATCTTCACTCTCTCTTCAAATCAACCAATGACTCATAATACAAAAATACTTCATCTATACCAACGTCAACTTTCTATATTGCTTCGCTCACTTTATCAAATCAAATGTGCGAAATTTTCGAAGATGGCTATTTCTACATTTTCGTAGAGTTAAAGAAATTTTTTTTATTCACCGAAAATTTGCCGCACCTAGGCCATGGCCTATGTTGGCCTAGGCGGTAATAGGGCATTGGTTATGAATTATTAGAAACATCGTGAAAAGCAGTAAAAACATATGGAATACATACATGACTGGCCATTCATTATGATTCGTGAACTCCAAAACAGCATGATTGAACTTCGTGTCTTCTTCATGAATGAGACATTTCCCAAAATCGTATTTAACAAATGAAAATGTGTACTTGGGGTTTTGTGTTGATGCTTCTACACGAAATATATAGGTGGGGCCGTACAAAATCTGAAACATCCATGTTCGGGTCCTTTCATCCGAAATATCTAAGAAAAGTTACATACCTTAAGTTTTAGAACAATATTTTTCAGAAGACACTTTCGAATGGGTAAAAGTGAGGCTCCCAATACAGCTAATTCAGAACTTCTTAGGTATCCTTTTTTTCGATTCAATGTAATCCTAGTCCTGAGCTGTTTATCCTCTATTGACCATGAGTAATAAAATCCAACACTGCTGGTATTCTTCAGTTCAAATTTGAGTTCTTCTGTTTTATGAGGCACAATCTAGATAATAACGAAAGTTCTCAGATTTTCATTCACCGCAGTTTTCGAAACCAACAATAGTGAAATTTGTGAAATTTCGTGCACGAAATATTGGCTATCTATTCGAATATACACTGACCGGCAAAATGAACGATCCACTCAAAACATCGATGAAGTTTCTTATTTCATGTCCGATTCAAATGATTTTTTTTTCATTGTGGGTATGTTCATCCTTAATCAATCACCAGTTTTGAATTCCAAGAAGACTTGGCGTACGTCATTTTATACAGGGTGAAACAAAATCTGTTTTTTACCCTAACTTTAGAACCATCCCATGTGTGTTCCAGTTGTTCTACCGTGTAATTTTTTATTTCATCATCAAGACATCTTCTCTTGACAATTTAATTCATTCATTCATTTGATTAACACATCAGGGGTGGTTTTAAAGCTAGGGCGAAAAAACAGATTTTGTTTCACCCTGTATAACATGACGTACGCCGAGTTTTCTTGGTGTTCAAAACTGGTGATTGATCAAGGATGACCATACCTACAATTGAAAAAAAATTCAAACGAATCGGACTGGAAATAACATATTTATGAATTAACACACATCATTGATTTTTTGAGTGGATCGATTTTTATGCCGATGAATGTATACTCCGTTCACGAAAGATTGAGCCGTCGGTAGGCAATGTAAATTTGGCATATTCCACTGTGTATATCAAAATTTTAGGTTATGTTCTTTATTTTCTTGTCAGATTGATACACAATGTTGTCAATATTGGATAGAGTTAAGTATCTGTTAACTCGCAAGCTCGTCGGACGAGGCCGAGTACATTTGGCAACGTTAACTTTAACTTTAACTTTAAGGTAATAAGAAGAATAATTTATGTTCCATGTTTTAATTCAGATAAGATTATATCATGCGCAATGTATGATGATGATAACGGGTTGACCCGGTAGTAGGAGTTAGTTAGATAGTTAGTTCGAACAAGAGAAGTGTAGTCAGAGAGACAAATAAAATACAAATTTAAACAAGTTGTTTAATATAAAATTACTCAACCATATCTACCGATCAATAACATTACATGGTGTCAGGTGTTGTTAATATTCATCAAGAAGAAATGGATACGCTAAGAATTCCACCGACGATGAATTTCAAACACGGCAACATAGCTAAGAACTGGAGCACGTGGTTCCAACAATTCGAGATTTTCATTCTCGCTTCTGGGAAATCAGATGCAGAAGAATCGATTAAAATTGCCACATTCTTAAATTTAATTGGAGAAGAAGGAGTTAAAATATTTAATACCTTCAATGTTCAATTTGATAAGGCGAAGTTGAATGATATCAAAAAAAAATTCGACACATATTGTGAACCAAAAAAAAACTTGGTATTCGAAAGATACAAGTTTCTTCAATTCAATCAGAAGGAAGAACAAACAATGTCGCAGTATATTACTGAATTAAAGTCACTGGCCGCTACGTGTGAATATCAAGAACAGGATAATATAATCAGGGACAGAATCGTTATGGGTTTATTGGACCAGGACCTACGAGAAAAACTTTTACAAGTGGAGAAACTCACTTTGGCGAAGACTGAAGAAATTTCAAGAGTCCATGAGCAGAACAAGAAACAGATGCAGGAAATGAACGACAAACCCTCAACATCAGTCGATGTTATCAGATCCCGAAGGAATGAAAAGATAAGTTATCCTTCTAATACAATTTCTCAAACAAATATATACAAAAAACATAATAAATATAAAAAATGTCATAAATGTGATAGTATTCATGATTTTGGTAAATGTCCAGCATTTGGGAAATTTTGTTTCTCATGTAAAAAGAAAAATCATTTCGAATCTTGTTGTTTCAAAAAAAGAAACAATCATAAAAATGTTAATAAGTCCATAAAAAATGTGAATGATATTGATATTCATTACTTTTCAGATAGTGATGATGATTTTTTAATAGATAATGTAGATTTATTATATGAAAATGCAAAACAAATAGATAAATTTTGTATCAATCGTAGAAAATTTGAATTATTAGAAAATATAATCATTAATGATAAATTGATTTCCTTTAAAATAGATACTGGTGCAGAATGCAATGTTCTTCCTGTTGAAACTTTGGAAGCTATTGATCCAATGCCATCGATAACCCCTCAAAATGTAATTTTGACAGCCTATAATGGAAACAAGCTTCAAGTCAAGGGGTCCACAGAGCTAGATTGTGTGATTCGTGGTAAGATTCACCATCTGAAATTTTTTGTTGTGAACAATGGTGGTAAGCCAATTTTAGGATTAAAATCTATTTTGAAATTGAATTTATTGAAAGTGGTAGATAGCGTTTCTCAAGAATCGGATTTTCTCTCTCAGGGTGACGTAAATTTTCCTTCTAAAGAAATAGTATTAGAGAAATACTCTGAAGTTTTTGAGGGATTGGGATGTTTTCCTGGTAAACCTTATAAGTTTGTGTTGAAAGATGAATGTAAACCTTGTGTTTTCCCTGCTAGACGAATTCCCAAGAGACTTTTACCTGAATTTGAAAAATGTCTGAATAAATTAGAAAAAGCAGGTGTTATTTGCAAACAAATAGAACCAACTGATTGGGTAAATAACATTGTTGTGACTGAAAAAAGGGATAAAAGTTTAAGAATTTGCCTAGACCCAACTGTTTTGAATGAATATATTAAAAGGGAGCACTTCCAGATACCATCACCTAATGAATTATTAGCAGACCTTAACAATAAGAAATTTTTTTTCAATTTTAGATCTTAAAGACTCTTTTTATCAGATTAAATTAGATGAATTTTCTTCTAAACTCACAACTTTTGCAACACATTTAGGGAGATATAGGTTTTTGAGATTACCTTTTGGTATAAACACTGCAGCTGAGGTTTTTCAGAGACAAAACACTCTTGTTTTCAGTGATATTCTTGGAAATAAAATATACATAGATGATTTAATTATTTCGGGTAGTACAGAAGAAGAGCATGATGTAGTTTTAAAAAAAGTTTTAGATAGAGCTAAGAAACTTGGGATCACTTTCAACAAAAATAAATTTCAGTTCAAGAAAAAGGAAATTAAAGTTTTAGGGTTTAAAGTTTCAGAAAAAGGAATAGAAATTAATTCTGACAGGATAGAAACTATAATGAAGTTAGAAAATCCAAGGAACAAAAAAGAACTCCTTAGATTTTTAGGTCTTGTTAAGTATTTGGGCAAGTTTATACCAAATTTGTCTCAGATAACAGCGCCCTTAAGGCAACTCACTTGTAATAATATTATTTGGAAATGGGAAAAGATTCATTCAGAAAGAGTGGATAGTATAAAAAAAATTCTGACCTTACCACCTTGCTTGGTGCATTATGATGATAAAAGTCCTCTTACTGTTCAGTGTGATGCAAGTATTGAAGGGATGGGGGCTTGTTTGTTACAGAAAGGTCAACCAATAGCCTTTGCTACTTGCTAGTAGGGCTCTCACAGACTGTGAGAAGAGATACGCCTGTATCGAACGCGAAATGGGTGCTATTTTGTTTGCAGCCGATCATTTTAGTTATTACATATATGGTCACGATAATGTGCTAGTGCAAACTGATCATAAACCTCTTGTTAATATTTTTAAGAAAGATTTGAATAAGTTGTCAAGCAGGTTGCAAAGAATGCGACTTAAATTACTGAAATATAATTTTGAAGTTTCTTATTTGCCGGGTAAAAAGATGTTCATTGCTGATATGTTATCTAGGGCTCCTTTAAAATATTCTACTGAAGTACAAATAGAAAATTGTCATATTATCAGTTCAATTTCGAAGTTTATTCCTATGAGTAAAGAAAAAATTTCTGAGTTGAAGAAAGAATTTGAAAGGGATGAGGTTCTTACATTGGTACGAAAATATGTTTCTACTGCATGGCCAAAAAATTTCAAAAAGTTACCGGATTCAATCAAATAATTTTTCCAAATTAAACATGAGCTGAGTATTGATAATGATTCGATTTTTTATGGCGATCGAATTATAATTCCTAAAAATTTGCGATATCAAATGTTACAGAAACTACAAGGGAAGGTCATTTAGGAATAAATAAATGTAGGAATAGGGCAAATGAAAGTATTTACTGGCCGAATATGAGTAGAGATATAGTTGATTATGTGAATAATTGCCATATTTGCCTGAAATTCAAAAATAACAATCCTCGGTTACCTATGTTATCTCATGAAATACCTAAAAGACCATGGCAAAGAATTGGTGCTGATATTTGCGAATACAAGGGAAAAACCTTTTTAGCAATAATGGACTATTATTCGAAATGGATTGAGTTGAGGAGCATGAGGTTCAAAACGGCACAAGAAGTGTCTAGACTGTTAATGAAAGTTTTTTCTTTTCATGGTTTCCCTGATTATCTAGTAGCAGATAATCAACCTTTCAATTCAGTTCACCTGAAACAGTTCCTTGTTGAATATAATATAACTTTAATAACATCCAGCCCGAACTATCCTCGAGGCAACGGACTTGCTGAAAAATGTGTTAACATTTGCAAAAATATGTGGAAGAAATGTCACGCTGAGGGAGGAAATCTTGATTTTTATCTTTTAAAGTACAGAAATACTCCAATATCAGGTATTGGCTTGTCACCAGCACAGATACTTTTCAATAGGCGTTTGAAAGACAATCTACCCACTGTGGATACCTTGCTTGAACCCAATCTAATAAAAAATACAGAATTACATAATACTTTGAAATTGCGTCAACAGAATCAAAAATTTTTCTATGATAAACATACACAAAATTTGCCAGAAGGAAAAGTTGGTAGTAAAGTTGTATTCAAACTGAATGATAAGTGGGAGAACGGTTTTATTTCAAAAAATTGTGATGAACCAAGATCTTTTATAATTAAGGATGAGTCAGGAAAATTGTATAGACGAAATAGGCAACATTTAACTGTTAAAAAGGAAAGACCAACTAGGGAACCTTACTTTTTAAGAAGTTCTGTTCATGATACATGTAATTGAAATTTTGTGTATCTATATTGACTGTATATATGTATTTGATGACTTATGTATGATAATATAAGACATTCTGTATATTATCTATAGGTTAAGATATTTGTGATCTTATAGGAGGGGATGTAAGGTAATAAGAAGAATAATTTATGTTCCATGTTTTAATTCAGATAAGATTATATCATGCGCAATGTATGATGACGATAACGGGTTGACCCGGTAGTAGGAGTTAGTTAGATAGTTAGTTCGAACAAGAGAAGTGTAGTCAGAGAGACAAATAAAATACAAATTTAAACAAGTTGTTTAATATAAAATTACTCAACCATATCTATAGATCAATAACATTACACTGCCAACTTCAAATAAATAAAGAAACGCCTACTATAAGCTCAACCTTTCGTGAACGGCCTATATAGTATATCTGGTCAAATTGAAATACGTGATTCGATAGTGGGGTGATATTTCGAGTGAAGTTATATTTATTTGGAAAAATGTAAAATTTTACCACTCCGAGATTTATTGTGAATGGTTCACCAGGTTGAACCTTGAACTTGTTCAGTTCTCTTCCATAATAAACCAGTTCAGATGTTATGTTAGCAACTTTCATCAACACATTGAAATTGATAGTCTTTTTCATGTATTGTACAACACACTTTGGACTGAAGATTGCGTCCCCTTCTTTAGTGGGTCGTATTGATACTCTGAAAAAGAATAATAAATATTGAAAGCGAAATGAAGACAGAGGCAGAAAAGTGAAGTGGAATCACGGCCTTCCAAACCCCCGGGCCCGGCCCTTGCCAAGAGCGGCAACAGTGTAAAGAGGTATACCCTCCCGACATATTACAAGCACAGCCTTCTAATGTAGTCTCTGTGGACAGCTGTAATACAGGCGCAAGCGTGAGCGCTAGTAAACATCTAGTGGTAAATAATTATAGTTTTAGTGTTGATTGTGGTCGTAAATTTAAAAAACAAGCGAATTCATAGTTAACCTCGATTGTTCGAGTGCTGTAAATAGTGAAAATGTTTGTGATATTAGTGTTAGTGAATTTTCCTTGGGATAACTACTTTCGCCTTTTTGTAAGTGTCTCTAACCTATAAATTGAACTCATCTGCTTCGAAAAATGATAAGAACGGCGTGGAGCCCCATATGATCGAATTGTTGGGGAGCTCAGTGTTTGTGTTTCGTGTTTTCCGAAGCTACAGCACGCTTCGGTGCAAACAAGCTGTCAGAGTGGTACAAGCTCTCAAGCAGTTTTTGGCAAGGCTCCATGGAGTATCAAGTATATGCAGTATAACACGTTTCCAGGTAAAAAACTTAAATGATTTTAATGTCTCAACATGTTTCGTCTTTGAAAAATACAAAAAACAGTGACCATACAAATCAAAAATTTAAAAAAATGATAAAGGCAGAATGGCACCAGAATAAACTTACAGGAAATCTTGAAAACATTCTTGCTTATGACTTTAGCAGGTATCCAGTGGATTGTTTGTGAAGATTTTCTGTAAGTTTCAACCGATTCTATATTTATTTTAATTGTTTTAACTTTTTCTTCTTTGTTTCTGGTTTTTAAGGTTGGGTACTGTAGGGTGAAGTGGGGTAATTGCGTACCTGTTTTTACGAAACTCAACTTCTTCAGCCTCTGGTGGGGAGGGGATTATTCAAAATTTTATTTTTTTCATTTCATCTTTTAGCGGGGTTTCTCTAGATTACAAATCACCCAAAGAAATTTAAAAAACTATTTTTTTATGGTTGTATTACTATTTTTCTAAAACCGCCTTCGAAGTACACATTTGCCCCACAAGCTGGGGCAAATGTGTAAGCCGTATGGAAATCCTGTACAATTCAGTTGTTTTTCTGTTGGGGCAAATGTGTACAAAAGAGCAGTTGAGGACAAAAAAAGTTTACAAAGGTGAAAACAAAGTAAAAAGCAAAAGAGTAAAATATAAAAAACGTCTTCAATAGCAAAATTGAAAGAAACAAATGGCGCCACTAGATTGCAGCTAGCTTCAGTTTTTCCTCCTTTTTTCAAATGAGTACACATTTGCCCCAAGTACGCAATTACCCCACTTCACCCTACTTAATTTAATTTTTGTAGTTTTGTATTTGGCTTTGTTGCTGTTTCTCTATGAGTTTTTTATTTTTTAGCTTCACTTTTGTGTTTTTTCTCGTGAAGATGAGCTAACCATAGCTCGAAACATGTTGAGACATTAAAATCACTTAGGTTTTTTATCTGGAAAAGTATTTTATTGACCTTAAAATGAACTGCTCAGATATCAGGACTGGAATCATATAGATAATTACATAATGAGAGGTGAAACATCATAAAGCTACATTTTGTATGTGGCTCCCGACGTTGTTATGACAAATGATATTCTGAGTTTAATGTTGAGTCAGAAAAAATATATCATCGACCCTAGAAAGAATAGACTACAGGCCCGTGTTGAAAAAATTATGGGTCATTTGAACCACCAGGTGACCTATCTAGAACGATATAAGAGCATAAAATAATAAGATTCAGCACTATGCCGTCAGCAGCTGTCCAACTGAGTGCAGGTGAGCGTTCGAAAGTACAAGTAGAGTGGGTACATTTTGGTCATATATTTTTGTACGGCATTCTCAAACACCGATAGATCCTTGAAAAATAATATGAAAACGCGCAGTGCCGTAAAAAAATTTGGAGCCACAGAGTCGAAATTTTTTTTTATTTTTTGACAATTGCCACGGTAAATTTGGTCATTTGATTTTGTACGGCATCTATGTCATACTATTTCAATACTGCTTCTAATCCATTATTCCGCAACGCCGTACAAAAATCATGAGACAAGGGGAAAAAATCGAGGGTTGCAATCCCCTCTTTTTCCGTGGTCCAGAGGGTGATTTGAAAAAGTACGGCTTCGGTTCCAAAATATTATCTAGCACTCAAAAGTACTATTGAAAATAATGCCGTCAAAAACTGATTGTTCATTCGAATGTACATCAATATTTATCTTAATTTTTTTTGTATCCTTGATTTAAAAAGCTTTAAAGTCATTTGATTCTGTACGAGAAATTTTTTTTAACATTATATGGTAGAATACAATTGTTATATAGTATTCCCGTTAAAAAAAAACCGTTCTAAAAAAATTTAAAGAGAAATACAAAAACTGAAATTTTGCAAATTATTGTAAAAGTTTAAATGTCATAGATTAATGAAATATAGCAGTTTTCTACATTTTATTCCTTGTTTTTAATTGTAATAACATTGATAAATCAGGAAAAAAATATGCCGTTCATTTTTATGCAGGCCATATCTTTCAGGCTGATACAGTACGGCTTTAATATATTCTTCTTCTTCTTCCACATATCATAGGCCTTAGGCCTGTGTTTTCCAACTCTCAGCTCTCTTGAGATATTGATGACCACGAATCCATCCATCTCTTTGGGGGTCTTCCTAAGGGGCGTCGTGTCCGTGGTATACCATCCCTAGCGATTTTTGCCAGTCTTCCCGTAGTCATCCTGTCCACGTGATCATTCCAGGCTCTTCTTCGCTTACGTCCCCACCTGACAATGTCTTCTACTTGACATTCGTGCCTTATGTCAGTGTTTCTTTTCCTATCTCTTAGTGAGAACAATTGATAATATGATAAAATCACTATGACGTCTAACTGAACTGAAACAGTGTGTATATTATGTCCAAGAATTGAAACTGTCAATCCCAGAATCAACAGTTTTGTATACTTTTTGGTTTAATACAGGGTTGGGATAAAGTTTGGCACCAAACTGATATCTTTAAAACGAAACGGGCGATATTTTTGAAATTTGGCAGCTGAGTGTAATGGACCACAATGCATCTAATGAGCATATTTTCATTAACGAGATACTTCCGGTTTAACCGGAAATGCCATCAACTTCTTTAATTTAAATGGGACACCCTATATATTTGTACAGATTTTGAAAGAGCTTGGAATTTCGAATGCGCACATACTGGGTTTAGTGTAAAAATCTAAAAAATATTTTCCTTTTCGATCAAAAACTTTTTTAATTTATATGGGACCTCCTGTATATCTTTGCAGATGTTGATAGATCTTGGGATTGCGAATGCTCACATACTGGGTTTAGGGTAAAAATCTCAATAATATTGTCCTTTTCGTTCAATAGATATGTGTTTGGTGCCATACTTTATCCGAACTCTGTATATACATCAAACATTATTGATACATACATATATTATAATTAATTTGTTTCATTGTAATGAAGTCAATAAATAAAACAATAATTTTTTTGAAAAATTCGATATATTTAATGATACCCAATGACGAGAAAAATGAACATTTTTAGAACAATTTCCAGTTTTCGGTCTTTTATCGCCTAGCATTGCTAGAAATTACTTCAAACTCATGTTTTTTTACCTAGGATATCCTGAATAGTTGCTTTAAACAATGAAGTATTAACAAAATTAGAATTTCTAAGGTTCTGATTAAAAAAATTGCTAGTATTGTATCATTTTAAGAAGGGCATGAAATGGACCAGTTTTTACGATTATTTGTCAATTCAGTCTGATATAATTTTCTTACAGCAGTCAAACTCAAGTTAACGTTTTAACTTCGGCATAAACTACAACAAGTAAGACATTTTTTGAAGGATTTTGTTCTAGTTCTCGGTGAAGTTATAACCTTATTGTTTAAAGCCACTATTCAGGATATCCTAGGTAAAAAAAACATGAGTTTGAAGTAATTTCTAGCAATCCTAGGCGATAAAAGACCGAAAACTGGAAATTTTCAAAAAATACAGAAAAGTGGTGATATCTCGAAAACCAGCGGACTTTTACTGAGGTCATGTTGATGCTATCTGATAGACCTAATGCCAATCTATCTCCAGTGTCACTTTCGCGTGGTATTTTTGGGATACCCTGTATATTGCAGAGACAAGTTTCTCTATATTACAAAAAAAAGTTGATACTGAAAACAAAGAAAAACATACCTGCTGGAAACAAAATGCTTCTTATCTTATTAGATCCCTGCTGAAACATAAACGATGAATCTTATCACAACACTTTATTTTGCCTAAAATAATTAATCACTTTCACTATTTTCAATCAAAACATTCATTTCAATAATTTCTCAAAATAATGAAAATGGCTGCACATAAATCTCAGCTACGTATGTCTGAGTGTTCGTGTTTCCAACCTAGCACTAGCAATTTCACCCTTCTGGTCGTAACAGAACGTTGCTCCGAAAATGTGCGAGTACTTATGATACTGAAATTAGCAGACATGTACCAATTTTCATGTTTTTTAATTGAAAAAATTATTTTTTAGAAATTGAGAAAAAATGCACATCGACATAATTAAAAAAAACTGTAAGTACAAATTCTTGAAACTTTCTTAAATTTCACAGGTGTCTGCTAACTTCAGTGTCATGAGTACTTCTCAAAAATATGTTGTACTTTGGAATTATTAGTGACAACATGTCTATATTTTGGTATAAATCGATGGTATACAAATCCATATTTAACAAAGTTTCTAATTAGGAACCTATAAGCATGAAAGTTAGTACAAATAAACTAAATGCCGTATAACAAATTTCACCTTACATTTCGTTATATATGGATTTTTTATTTTTTATTTTTTCCCCTTTGGACCAACTAAAATGTACGGCATATGAAAAAATATTATCTATGCATAAAATACTTTCGAAATAAGTTTATTTCATGTTGTGTCAAATCACCCTCTGGACCACGGAAAAAGAGGGGATTGCAACCCTCGATTTTTTCCCCTTGTCTCATGATTTTTGTACGGCGTTGCGGAATAATGGATTAGAAGCAGTATTGAAATAGTATGACATAGATGCCGTACAAAATCAAATGACCAAATTTACCGTGGCAATTGTCAAAAAATAAAAAAAAATTTCGACTCTGTGGCTCCAAATTTTTTTACGGCACTGCGCGTTTTCATATTATTTTTCAAGGATCTATCGGTGTTTGCGAATGCCGTACAAAAATATATGACCAAAATGTACCCACTCTACTTGTACTTTCGAACGCTCACCTGCACTCAGTTGGACAGCTTACAAGTGACGGCATAGTGCTGAATCTTATTATTTTATGCTCTTATATCGTTCTAGATAGGTCACCTGGTGGTTCAAATGACCCATAATTTTTTCAACACGGGCCTGTAGTCTAGAATAAATGGAATATAATTCTGCAGTCAGGTCACCAGGTGCATAGTTGTATTTCGATTT
The DNA here is from genome assembly GCA_013421045.1 of Propylea japonica. Classification (NCBI taxonomy): domain Eukaryota; kingdom Metazoa; phylum Arthropoda; class Insecta; order Coleoptera; family Coccinellidae; genus Propylea; species Propylea japonica. Next base: position 43,562,186 of record CM024246.1, on the reverse strand, counting down.
ACGTGCCTTTAAAATACTGTGCGAGCAAGAATTGAAGCCAAATGTCTATTGTTCAAGTCGCACAGAATATTTCACTTCCATTTCATAGATTAAGTATTATATCAGCTGCAGTTGAGATGTAAAACTTTTTAGTAAGGGACGTCAGATACATACCGTATTTTTATTTCGCTTTGTGAATCTAATAATCCAGTCATTGGTGAAATCTGCAAAACTTGTTGATTATCAGAAAACAGGGAATGCTTCTTGAAACTGTAGTGAATTTTTATGTCCTCATCATTCCGGAGAATTATATCTTTTTCAACAAGATCATTCAATAGAGTGACCCGAGTATCAAGCATGCGTTTTTGAAGTATACTTTCGGGTCTCTACATACTCCCTGCAGAAGCAGCGAAGACTTTGGCATGCACGTTTCTAATGGTTCAAACTGAAAAGTATCCGTGAACAATCCTTGACTTTGTGGTATGAAAACAAAATTTGTTTTTGTTGTCTTTCCAGGTGCGATGTAACCCTTATTGAACTCGCAGTGGAAGAAAGCTGTTTCAGAATTAATTCGCAGATTTCGCCATACGAATGAAAATGGGCTGTTCGTGTTGTTTGTTATGAATACAGTTCTGAAACAGAAGAAATATGAAAAAAATTTTACACAAATCAAACACTTTCGAGTGGTAGCTTGTTTTTGAGCGCTCGTTTTACTTAAAAGAGTGCTATATCTCTCAAACGATAAGGTTCGACTCCCTGATGACGAATCCGTGGTAAAATTCAATTTTGTCCGTGAGGCCGGCAGTCCATTATCACAATAACTTTCGAAGGTATTGTCCGAAGACTTGAAAGAAGTTCGGTTTCCAAACAGATCGGTTAAGTTCGTTAACCAGCAAAATCGTACAGGGTGTTCCATTCAAAATTTTTGTTCCTTAAGAAACTCCATATTTCCGTGAAAAGATATCCAATTCGATTGAAATATATTTTATTTATGGAGATTGAATGTTCCAATTTTGTAGCCATAGTGTTGAAAGAACCATGAAAAATACAATTGGAATTTTGAAAAGACCTTTATATTTCCGTAACAGGATATCCGATTCGAGTGAATTTTTTTTGTGGATGAAGACTGATATACTGAATATTCACCGCACCATCAAAATTATTTTTTTTTTAATTATTCGTTTGCGGCCACATGCAAGATGCTAATAATGTGCCACATGCAAAATTTTGTGGTCATAGTGTTAAAAGAATCAGAGCAAATTCAATTGGAATGTTGAAGAGATGCCATGAATCAAGGACATCAAGGATGATTTGGAAGAGTTTTCAATCGTTTGAGGGACTTCATTTGAGATATACAGGGTGATATTCATCTTATGGCTTAAATTTCAAAGTTCAATAACTCTTAAACTATTCCACCGAATGATTTCAAATTTAGAAACTTTGTGACCTTTTACGATTTACATCTTTCAATATTTCAGAAATTGAATAAATCAGACTAAAAAAATTTCGGACTTTTACGTTTTTCTTGAATATTTGAATACCCTGAACGTGAACATGAGGTTTTTTCATTTTCGTGACTACAAAAAATCGATCAATAACAAAATTTCAAAATCCCTACCTGGCACTGTCATACATGGTGATCAAGAAGTGCTCAAAAAACATTTCCCTGTGTGTAAAATTCAAAAGTTCAATAAACTATTCGAGCGAATGATTTCAAATCTGAGAATTTTTTTCACCCTTTATGATTGCCAGCTTTTAATATTTCTGAAATTGAATAAATCAGATCCGGTATCGAAACATTTCAGACGTTCTCTATTTCCGTGATCACTCTTCACGTGAACATTATATTTTTCTCGTTATCGTGATCACAAGGAATCAATTCATAATGAAAATTTTATTTCTTTGCTTGGCACCTTTATACAGGGCGATCAATAAACATTCCCTTCAATGAACCTGTACTTCACTAAAATATTATTTCAAATTCTAGTGTGTAGTAGGCGTTTGTTTATTTATCTGAAGTTTGCAGTATTTGCTGTCATAACGTAAAATAAAGTCCGTTGCCGAATGTACCCAGCCTCGTCCGACAAACTTGCGAGTTAACAGAGAACTGTATGATGCAATATTGACAACATTGCGTAGCAATCTGACAAGAAAATACAACATTGAAGAAACAGCACTGGACTAGCAAAATTTAGGACTTTTTTTTGGTGATATCGGATCAGCCTGTGCGTGACATTACGATTTCAATAACTGAAAAAAAATACTAATGTTTAAGAAATCAAACCATAAAGAAGAGTGTTCACTAATGAAACTGATTTATTCGAAGAAAACTTTCAACCAACAAACTGAATAATGAATGAAACAAAAAACAGCAAATAACTTGGAAATATTCGATCTGAAATTTAATTGAATAGAAAATGTTCAGTTCAGAAACTGCTCAAAATGGTATCCTTCCATTTTGATGCACATTTGAGCACGTTGATTAAGTTGTCCGTCAGTTTGAGGAAAATTTCAAGAAAGGCATTATCAAAGAGTTACAAAACTGAAATATTCGAATTAATTTCACCGATAAGATCAAGGTTCATCGAACTATGAAATTTCACTCATGAGGTAATGTTTTTTGATCACTTCTCGATCACCCTGTATGACTGTGCCAAGCAGAGATTTAAAATTTTTCCCATTGATTGATTCTTCGTGATTACCGAAATAAAAAAACATAATGTTCACGATTCATTCAATTTCATAAATATTGAAAGATGGCAATCATAAAGGGTGACGAAACTTCCAAATTTGAAATCATTCGGTCGAATTGTTCAAGAGTTATTGAACTTTGAAATTTCATTCATGTTTTATATGTTTATATGTTTTTTGATCACTTTGTGATCACCCTGTATGACCGTGCCAAGCAGAGATTTTAAATTTTTCCCATTGCTTGATCCTTCGTGTTTACCGAAATAAAAAAACCATAATGTTCACGTACAGGGTGATTCTTTAGTCTGGAACTGATTCATTCAATTTCATAAATATTGAAAGATGGCAATCATAAAGGGTGACGAAACTTCCAAATTTGAAATCATTCGGTCGAATTGTTTAGGAGTTATCGAACTTTGAAATTTCATTCATGAGGTAATGTTTTTTGATCACTTTGTGATCACCCTGTATGACCGTGCCAAGTGGAGATTTTGAATTTTTCTCACGTTCGAAATGTTTTTCGACGTCATACCATCGTGTCCGTCAATATACAGCGTGCTGCTGTTGAAAATTAATTCCAACATACATCATCAGTAGAAATGAAAAATCAATTATACTCACCTGTTACACTCAGAACCAACCCCAAGAGACAAAAAGTTCAGAATTTTAGAATTATCGTCGGCGGAAAGTCCACAATAAGTTCTGAAGCGTTGATCACTGGTGTCGAAATCTTCCATGTGAGACGAATTTAATTGATAAGGAAAGCTCTGACTTTCCCCCTTCAGAGATATTTCCAAGTCAGAAGTTTCTGGGTCCAAGTTTTTCATATTTGCTTTGAGACAATACTCATGAGCTTTATTCGTTGATGGAGCGAAACTGACCTCGAACTTGAATTCAGTCTCTGGTGGTATGGTATAAACTTCTGGTGTAATTGAAAACGTTTCGATGTCAACAGTATCTGGATGATTTTGATGAATTTCGGGTTCTGAAATAACCATTTTTTCTAAAAAGTTAAAAATATATTGGAGTCACACATAAACCTTTCAATAACATATTGAGAGAGTGCATTTACCGAATAAACTTGGTCTTTGTGCAGATGTAAGTTCCTGTCCTTCCAACAGATTGCTTATAGTCCATCTGACGTCTAAATCAGCTTTGCTTCTATTTTCAACACGAATTATTTGCTTTGACACCTGTAAAATTCCAGTGCTTTAAGCCCTAAGCATTCACGTAACTGACTATGAAAAACCATGTATGTAAGTAGAAGAAAAGATTAGATTAAATCAGATTGGAGTGAAGTTTATCTGAATATCAATTAAAATACTCTGATAAAAGTTGCTTGAATTAGAGATTACGGAATTAAGGAAACCGATTAATTCATAATAAGAACAGATCTAAACAGATACATTTCGGAATAAGAGAAGCGTCTTATGCTGATCTCACAGAACGAATTTGGGGTTCTAAACAACGTGTCACCAAACGAGATCATTCAAAATCTATTCAAAAAAACTGATTAGGGGTTTGAAGTTCTTCTCAATAAAATCTGCTGCATGATAATTTAATCGTTAGGCCGGGTTTTCCTCAATAAGAGGTACAGACAAAGAAGCAACATTGTTTGAGTAATGTTTAGAAAAATCCCATGAACATGGGACTGCAAACGTATCGTTCCTGAAATAACACCTCTATTTACGTACAGAACTTTTTTGGAGAAACACTGTTAGGTTGAAAAATGGTGGAAAAAAGCTCTGTCCTCAAACTTGACTTCATGATTTCTAGTAGTTTTGTGACTTTGTCTTATGGACGTCTGAAAAAATATCAACCGGTCGATTTGCATTCCATATTGGCAGATCACATGGTGTAACTTATGAACTATAATATCAACGTCACATTTCATATGAACATCTCGTGAAGTGCAGATGCTATGGTAGCAATGCTTAAAAACAAATACACTTATAACGGAAAATTTGCGGTACCACTTAATATGCCGGGTCCTACAGACGGGTGTAACGTGTAATATAACATTTCGCGTAATTTAGAATGCAACGTGTGGACGTCTCACGAATTCACGGCGAATCTTTAACCCGAATCCTTGTTCGTCAGTTGTTCCAATCAGTTGCCCGAAAAGGAGATTGTTCGTCATTTCACATCTTAATAATATAATAATAAACTTTGCGAATATCCGACCAAACGATAAACGCGAGCGCCTTTGAGTTCGGAATAACCTTAGACAAAGGGAGGTCTAGAAATAACGAACATTTTCTAATTCGGCATATTCGTAACAACTGGGTGGAACAGCTCACAAACAGGGATTCGGATAGAAGATTCGTCCATTATATAAGGCCGGCCATCCACGTACAGTTGAAACTATCAGTTTTGACTGAACAGTTAAAACTGTCAGTTTCAACTGTGAACTGAGATGTGCACACATGTGCAGTTCAAAGCTTCAGTTTGTTCCATGATGGATTCGAGAAGGTCTGACGATCTGGCGATCCTCGGTTTAATTTTTGCAATTTTACCAAGAATAAAGAAGAGAAAGCATAAACAGTGGTGCAAGCAGTGGCTACAAAAAAGAAATTTATCTTCACACATAAATTTATTGAGAGAATTAGGAGAAGGACCATTAGATTTTCTCAATTATTTGCGCATGACAGTATACCAAAAATTACTATTGTTGGGTTCTCCTTCAATTGTGAATAAAGATACAGTCATGAGAACTGCAATATCTCCACATGAAAGATTAGCTGCTACTCTGAAATGTTTAGCCACAGGACGCTCGTATGAGTGCCTGAAATTTTCTACAAGAATATCTCCTCAAGCCCTCGGAAAAATAATACCAGAAACTTGTAAAGCTTTGTACATAGTGTTGAGGAAGTATATGCGTATTGGATAATTTATACTATTTACAGATATTGAAGGAAATGAGAACAATTATCATTACAAAACTGCTTTTATTGTTACAAAGCAAACTGAAACTTAAATAAAATAATCTACTTAAAATTAGAAAACAAAATAGCCGATGTCACTTGCCATAAACAAGGTTCTGACCTATATAGTTCGATAAAATCGACTATAACCTGGTTATACTCACGTAGAGTTTCGACTGACAGTTTTAACTGTTCAGTCGAAACTGACAGTTTCAACTGTACGTGGATGGCCGGCATAAGAAACATTATTCTTATATCATGGATTCGCCGTGAATTCGTGAGTCGTCCGAACATTGCACTCTGAATTACGCGTAATATTACATTACACGTTACACCCGTATGGAACCGGTATAAACATAATAGTACAATATAATAATTATGATACTTTTTCTGCAGTGTTATTAACCAGCTTCTTTTCGAGACGGATACATTTATGAGAAGATGCCGGAAGTCGGTTTGGCAAATGCAAAATGGCAGAGTGATGATAATTTGACTGAAATAAATACAGATGGGCTCCTGACACTCACAATGTTACCGACTTGAGTATCCAGTGTTACATTTCATCCATTCTGAGCTTCTTCTACTATAGTACATAGTACATACGACATAACCAACGTTGCAGTGGCGGCTGCTCAGAGGAGGCAAAAGAGGCCGGCCCATTTTATTCAATTCTGAATTCAAGTTCAACTAAAAATAATCACATTTCTATATCTGTATTATTTCCATCATTTTATCCACATATGTTTATTACTCAGCGATCTGAAACATTCATACTTTATCCGCAACAGCGTAACGGATAGCATGCAAACCGCTTATCGATGGAGGCTCTCCTCCACGAGTCGATATTCGTTAGAATGTAAAATTTCAAACTTCTTCAAATGAACAGTACAGTTACCACTCAAAATTCAAGCTGTAGATCAAGTGTCGGAGGCCCGGCTCCGCGGCATTATTTTCGCTTCTAGGTGAACTAGCTTAGGCGAAATAGAACGTCCGATCAACTCGAATCAACCCCGGCGATAGTGGATGGAGATCAGCTGTTATTTGAATCCCTCCCTTTTTATTAACGAAGTAGGTAAGATTTTAATATTTCAGCAAGAAAGATGGAAACGGAAACAAGAAGTGAGAATAATAATGCAAGTAGTGAACTTAAAGAAACGCAGGATTCTGTAGATTTTATTTTGAATAATGAATTCAGTGAAATGCCTTACTATGATAAAATTTTCAGAACTCAAGTAATTAAAACACCTCGACCAGCAAAGCTTAATTTAATTATTAATTCTGCTCATAATCGTTCGTTCTGCCTAGAATGGTATAATAAATGCTAGTGGCTGCGTGGTCTCGGTCCTCCTCTGATCGAAATCTCACGAGGAGCCACTACAAAGTTGCATAAAATATGAATGAACTCACCGTGTATAGACTTGTAGGCGGAAAGTAGAGCTCACGAGTCTCACAGAAATAGTTTGCATAGTCGCATTGTGCATTCACCACTAACGGTATCACTGATGGTTCACCAACAATATCGAAGGGTGGTTCATTAGTCTCAAATATAGCATTTTCCAAGGATCTGAAAACCGAATGATTAAACGCTGAAAGTAAGTAGGTACTGCTGAAATATATTGATAAATCATTTCTTCATTTCCATGTTTTCCATGCACAGGGTTGCCAGGTTTGAATTATTTAGAACTGAAACTTTTATCCTAATAGCTGTAAAAAAAATCAGTAGGTTCTCCTCTTTTGAGGAAAGAAAAACGGTGAAAACCGTAGGTCGCTGTGACTTTTTCAATGTGCTTCGCAACGACTGATCCACCAATCAGAGCGTTGATTAGAATAATCGACGGCTTTCAACAAACATGAACTAAAATCTGCTCAGAAATGATGACATTTAATTAATTAATGTCCTTGGAGTGTTTTTGAAACCAAACTTGCTATAGGGCGAAATTGAAAATGGAGCTCTTCTTTCAACGTGGATAATTCATATATTTTTAGGTAATGTAAATTTTTCGAAATCTCATTCTAGAAGCACTTTTCTTTTATTTCTCGAAGGTGTCATAAGAATCTTGACGATAATGACATCAGAAGGTATTCTGTGTTCATGGTTCAATGATATACAAAGTAGGGTCGCTGTGAGAAGCGCTTGTTAAGTCATAACGCTCTGTTTTTACAGGGTTAAGAATGAATTGAGTGTACAATAAAGTGAAAAAAATACCAGGATTCTAATAAATGACAAGTATTTGATTGTTTCAACTACTTACGGAACTTCTTCGTTCTCATTCAGATCGTCTGCCGATGAGGTTTTCTGAAAATTTCAACAGCTTTATACCGAATCAGAAATATACAGGATATTCCATGATACATGACTAATTTTTCACATTTCTTATCTTTAACCAATCAAAAATATAAAATATTTCTAAAGCAGCAACGGCTCTTGTGGAAACCATTCAGGGATAGTTCTGAACTCGGAACCAGAATGAAGCTAGTGAGAGAACTTTTTTAGTCCAGCTCGTTGAGTACGAGAAGAATGAATTAGCCTGTCTTTGTCCTCCGATCATTTGCCAGGATCTGGTCTTCCTCTTTTATTCCCAATCTTTCACCGCCATTGTGCTGATATCATAGATACTAAGATAAACTTCTCCGTTATTTAAAATGAGACACCTTATTTATTATTACTTTCTTTGCTATTATTCAAGGTTTTAGGAAAGGTGTATGGTACGTTTAAAAAGACTGATTTGATTTTCTTTTGAAAATATGAAATTAAACTCCTTTCCTAGGGTCTCAGTGGCATATTTTCAATGTCAATTTTATTGGAGTCATGTATTTGACTATTTCTGTTGAAAAACCACTAATACCCAAGAAATAATAAAATCTAAAGACTAGGAAACATCAGGAAAAAATAATCAGATAGCGATAGAGAAGCGAATAAAGCTACAATACCAGAGTTTTGTAGTATTTTCTTCGTAGAAACTACCAAGTTGCCAACGTGAAAATAATCAAGCTCGATAAATAAAAACACCTACTATATCCCGATAGAAAAATTTCTCCGTAAACACCTAATAGATCATTCACCGTGGGACACCGTGTACCCTTATCCGTTTTTATGTATTTCAACCAAATTAAAATATTTTGTTTTTATGTTACGATTAGAACTTTTCAGTTAAACTTACGAAAATTGCAATGTTCGTATTTTGTCGCTCATCCCAGGCCAGTTTCGGATAATTTCCTGGATGTAAATGGATCTCAGCAACTGTTAGTTGGACCTTCATCTGAAATAAAAATTGAAATAAACTTATCTTCGAAGTATCATTATAATCAAAGTTCAAAAATCGTTATCGAGAGGCCAAAGCAAATTTCAAATTATCATTCGTTTATATCAAATCTTGAGAATTATACTCACATCTTTCAGAAAAATATGACACCTTGTTCTGAAAGCAGCGATGATAGTTTTTTCTGTGCCACCATATAAATGTCCGATTCTTGGCGAAAAAATCAACTCCTGAATATGTCTGAATTCAAACTTGAAGCAAGACTTTGATACGTTTTTGATTTTGAAGTAACACTTGTGAAGTTCATTCTTGAGAATTGCTCCAAAATTCAATGAATATGCTACGGCTTTACTCGAGCCATTTAGAAGGTTCACTGGAAGACCTACAAGATACACAGGCACATCGAACGCAAAAGCATGGAGTTGAAGCTGAAAAACGAAACATATTTTGTGCATAAATGAATTATTGGTCGAATTTACGAATATGAAGGTACCTGCCACACGTCGAAACAATTATGCACGACTATGACTTTCAATGAAGCATCCAAGCAGACTGCTGATTTCGCTTCAAATTTCAAAGTTATTCGAACCTTTTCTCCTACTTGCAGTTCGATCATATCGCCATGTTTTCTCTCTTTAATTGAAAAATGAACTTACATTATTGATTAGCCAACTTTCGATTGCTTACTACATTACAGAAATAGTATGGTAATATATAATATCAAACACACAGTTTGCTTTTTCTGTCTTATACTTTTATTCATTCATTTATTTATCGATTCTTCATTGACCTCTAATACAGTACTTGGTGTACTGGTGACCACACCTATCTAACAAAATCGGCCATGGTTGTTCGTGGCATCATCGTGAACTACGAATTTTTTCAGCGTTCCAGCAGTATCGAGTATTTTTCATTTTTTTAGTGAAAAAATGAAGGCCTAGCTTTAAAATTTCAATAGATAAGTTCAATTCGTAAATGAATGCAACTAAAGCCGATAGTTCTAAAATATTGAAATTGTAGTTAAGCTCACGAATATCTTCTTCAAATATTACAATTCGTCTGTCAACAATTCGCCGCGTACAACCCTACGTTCCTTATAACTAGAAGTCTAACCCAGATCTTGAGTATGGTCATTTTCGGTTCGAATCGATGACGTCGAAGGGCTAATTCATGACGTCATTACTATAAACCAAAACCGCTTGAATGCAATTGGTTAACTAAAATGATAACCGGTTAAGGTTGACGCTCACCACAGAACATATTATAATATAACGCTCACTTGGACGAGACGAGACGAAGATTTCTTTTCCGCCGGAACGGTTTGCACTAATGAATCAAATAGGTAGACGCTCACTTAGGAGGCGCGGAGCGAAGAGACGAATCTTCAGACGCGAGGCATATTAGACGAGCACTTGCACGAAGTGAAGCGCTCGGAAGGAACGCGTTCTTTTTCCGCTGGGGTCTTTAGCATTGAAACAAATGGGTATACGCTCACATAGGCGCGAAGCGAAGAGCAGCGAGCAGGCGAGTCGTTGGTCGCGTGGATGATCTTTGCGGAATGTGCACTAAATTTCTCGAGGCGGTCCTCAAGTAGGTAGTCAGCAGCCGGAATCGGGTTCCTGGTCCAAGTTTGGTAAGCTCCATTCCCAACTCATGAAAAAATTCGCGATTATTATGAAAATTTTATACTCGTATTGAGTTCTGGAAAAACGAATTTTATGTACAATATACAAACAATATTATTGTATTTTGTAAAACTGTAAATGTGAATTCAAATCGTCCGAAATATGGGTATTCTATTATGTGAATACAACAAAATATTGGAAAATCCTTCTTTCAAAGAAATTGAAATATGTATATGATAAAATTGAAAAATTGTGGAATAATTCCTTGGAGGTATATATGATCACCAAATAATAAACTTTGGATTACTACTTCCTCTGTTTTTTTTAATCAGTAAAAGAGGAAAAAATAAGCATTTCGTATCAATGATTTTATATATATTTATAGATAACCTCTAGCTAAAATCTAATACTTTTTTTCCTTGTATAATAAATAACAATTTTTTTCTGTGACAGGGAAAACGACGATTTAATGGTGAAATAAATATAACTTTTCACGAAATTAATCCGGCAAAAAAGTGAGTCCTTTTTTCCCGGATATATATAATTATGTACTAACTTTTTTTCTGGGAAAAAAAGTAATTTCGAGAGGAGTTATATTTTTTTACCTGTCAACAGAGATAAAATGTCGAATTTTTTCCCGTCACAGAATTTTTTTTATTCCTGTATGAAGGTAGAACGACGAAGTTATTGAAACAAAATTATGATCAAAAATTCAAAAACACGATTCGAAAAATAGCTTTACCCTTGTTCATGCGGGTAGTTGGCATGCAGCAAGGGTAATAAAAATTGATGAGATGGAGAAAATTTCTTTCGATGCCTCCTCGACGCATCGCTTCGTCCAAGTGCGCGAAATTACGCTTCGTCTCGTCTCGTATCGTCGAAGTGAGCGTCAACCTTTATCCGCTTGAAATTGATTCTTGCTTTATCCATACGTATGGCAATGTCGATGTGTAAACTCACCATGTTTGTCAGCATGCAAGCCTCTACTATCAGGCTCGCTCACTAAGGAAAATGACAAAAACCATTCTGGATCGTTCACGATTTCCAAAACTGCTTTACATGGAACTCTACCATTATTTCGCAGTACCACAGATTTTTCACAGGTGTCTTTTGTAGGAATGGGTCCGAAACAAAGCCGAGTATTAGCTCCATCCTTTCCAATATCTGGTTCTATTATATCTATGGTCGGCATACATGCTTCACCAATCAGACGTATGGTAGTGCTAAGGTTTTTATCGTCTGCGAAGCCATCGCATTTTATTTCGAGAGTACCTGTCCAAATCTAGGAAAGTTGAACTTCTTTAGATAGGAGGAAAGGGGATATAATAATTGTATTTCAAAGCAATTTCTTTTATTTTGCTACTTTCTGCCTTTTTGGAAATGTAGGACACAAAAAAGATGTCTTTATATGAACTTTTTTTTAAGCCCCCTTTGCGAGCGAGAATTTAGTCGAAAAAAAATTTAGATGATATTTTTTTATGCTTGAAGGACGTAAAAGCATGGACCTATAATACTAACTGGACGTCGAACTTCCTTTCTGTCAACGTAGAAAAAGTGAGGCAAGGGCCGCCATTTGCAGTTTGGGATGAAACTCGTATATTTTGACGTTCTATATTCATGTTCTGTGTTCTATTCCATCTGTGCTCGAATTTTTTCGTTGAAAAATTGACACTTCTCAAGTCCAACCCAAACTGCAAATGGCCGCCGTTTGCCTCAAAATTTTTGACAGGTTCGTCATCTAGTTAGTATTATAAATCTATGCGTACAAGATGATACCTTACATTCAGAAATAATTCGATATTTTTGAATGATTATTTGCTATATGTAATTACTTCATAATAACTTCTTCTGTTTCGTCCAGCCGTCTGTCGTCAGTTATAACATTTTAGACCTTTAACTTCCAGATGAAAAAACTTCACATCATACTTTTTCAAAGAGTGACGAAAGTTGCTTTACCGAAAGTTGAATGTCCTAAGTTTTTTTTCATTATAATAGTAATTATAATTTTCGGCCTGGATTTTATTAAAGAAAATATGAAAATGACGTCAAATGAAAAGTTCTCATAACTTATTTATTACTGAAGTTATAAACATAAAACTTAACATTATACAGGCACTTCTTTCAGTAGAATTCATTGAAGTAATCAATTTTTTTTATCACATTTTGTTCTAGCTCATCGGGTTTCTGAGATCCCCTCACTAGGACACCCGCTACATTCTATAAGCTCATTTGCTGGCGTCAAAGCTGAACGCTCCTAATCTACGTATACTAGGTGTCATGATGAGCTCCTGTGCAGTGACAAGTTCTCTTTAAATCTCTTTTAAATGTGCTGGCCATTTTCTTCGTTCTTCCATTGAGTCAGTGGTTGTAGCAAAGTGTTTATGTGGCTCTCGAGTTTTGTGTGATGTTTGATGCTGTTTTCTGCCATCCTTTATATAAGGTAGCTTCAGGTCTTTGTGTAGGGTTTGATTTGTAACGTACCACGAGGAATTTGTTATCATTTTGAGAATTTAAGATTGTCTTCTTTGGATAATTAACATATTCGACTTGCTAGTACATCCCTAAATCTCGATTCCGTAGATAAGCTTTATTTTGTTTTATAGATAAGAACTTTATTTTCTACTGATAAATTTGACTTCCTACCAATGAACCAGTGTAATTCCTTGACTTTCAGGTCTATTTGCTTTCTTTTTTCAACTACATTCTTGTATCTAGTAGAGGTGAGTCTGTAGCAAATGAGAAGCTTTTACTGGGTCCTCGCCGCTCGCTAGTATGGCTGCGTCATCCGCGAATGTACCCATTATTGTTCTTGGGTAGGTTGGCAGGTCTGCAGTGTACAATAAGTACAGGGTCTCTATAAATCATTGTGACAGCGCAGTTGTCTTTGGATTATTCTCCCATTGCCTCTTTCTATGCAAACCACAGAATTCTGTGATCTGATCGGTTAGAGTGAACCTACTTTGGTATTCTGTAGCGGCGATATAATAATTCAAAGCCAACTGCGCTTACAATGATTTATTAAGACCCTGTTTAATATGAGACCAAGAACACTACCTGGTAGTACTCCAGATAATATGAGAAAATTGTTTGTTATTTTGTCGTTCACTATTACCCTGAATTTCTTTGTCCTTGACCAAAAGTTTATATTATAGGTTGTTGGAAGATATTATTTTATCTTATTCAATAGGCCAGGATGCCAAACCTTATTAAAAGCTTGACTGACATCAAGGAACGCTGAGGTGGAGTATATCTTCTGTGCTTTGTTACGTCGTGGCGTATTCTGTGAGTGTGTTGAACAGTTGAGTGAGCCGATCGAAACCCAAACTGCTGATGTGGTATCCATAAAATCGACCGAAGTGTTTTTTTTCACGACTATTGGCTAATGCTGACCGAAACGTTCAGCAGAAGAAGTGAATTGGATGGAAATGGTCCAAATAATATTTCAATAAATGTTCCACCATCAAGAATTTCGTAAGTCAAGAATCAAATATTTTATTATATCATAATTATACCAGTACTCGAAATATTTGGTTAGTCATATGAAAACTTACCCCGATGGTTTTTGGTGCAAATTCAATACAGTTAAACTCGTATTTATAAGGAGCAATGTCAACAACTTTAGAGGCTATGCTGAATCCACAATCTTTCTCTTTTATTTCGTAAAACACTGTTGCTGTGACGTGACCAGTATTCGGAATTCTGAATCTCGTAGATGTGGAAGTATTCAATGCAATTTTTCCAAAGTGCAAGAGGCTGTTGTTAGTCTCGAAAACAATATTCTGTAAAATGAAGATAATATGAAGTATTTGCATAATTATCCACGACTATTTTATAATCTAAATATTAAACGTCTGTTAGCTCGGCCATAATAATACCCATTAATCACTAGTAAATAATTGTTCACTGCTGTCAGATGCTTCATGGATTTAGCTATAATATTAGGAGAAAGTGAGGTAATACGATCCCTAAGGGTCAAATGATCCCCCGCCGTAAATCAAAACAGCTTGTACCATCTATCCAAATACACATGAAACATGTTCCCCTGCGCCCCTGCGAGTTACCTGTAAATGTCAATGCGGTTTGAGTGCTTGGCGTGATTTTATTAAAAAATAATCAAAAAGTGTGGCTCTGATCTAAGGTAAGCATGTTTTTGGACTTTCGTTTTTTTTACATGTAAGTGTTTACTGAAATGTTGTTTTATTTGCGGGTATTAGTAGCAGTTAGCTACTATTTAAGCAATGTTCGATCATCGCACGCGGTATGTGAAGGTTTTGTTTTGATCGATATTTTGTAATTTGGTATTTGGGGTGAAATGATCCCTTCTGTGTGTCTTAAATGATCCCTGGAATCATTTTACCCTATTAATAGTTTTTGTTTACAGATCATGCCGAGAATTTATAAACGTAAAACTAATCGCCAAAAGAGGCCTGAAGAACAAATGCAAAAGGCATTTGAGGTCTCTGTGATGGTATTAGAAAGAAGAGCCAAAGGTAAAAATAAAATAGCTGTGGGCTCAGCTAAAAAGTTAGGTAGCAAACAAACAGTGTTCAACCTGGAACAAGAACTGAAACTTGTTGACATGGAGTCCAGAATAATATATACGGGCTGACCACTCGGGATTTCCCTCAGCTCACCAAAAATGGCAGAAAGAAATAATTTACCACATCAATTTTTCGAAGCTAAAGGAAAAGCTGGACCTGAATGGCTTCGTGGATTTAGACGTAGACATCCAGACATTACATCAATGCGTGCGCGAGGTGTTAATAAGAATGTGGTGGATGAATTTCTCTCAACCTTGAGAAACGCCCAGAAAAATATTTTTTCAACCCATCGAATGTTTTTGTTTTGTGTAACTTGCTTACATACTTAAATTGTTGTGAACAATACATATTATCATTTAAATAAATAACAGAGTTTTTATTTCATTTTTATTTGCTATTAATTAACTCATAGTACAAAATGATCCCTGGGATCTTTTTGCTCTACCCCAGGGATCATTTTATCCACAGGGGTGTATAAAATGATCCTTTACTAAACTTTAACAAAAATATCTAATACAAAAAAACTACATAGATGAAAAGAAAAATAAGTAGGCAGATACAAAGTTAATTAAATTCACTACCTTCAACAATTGAAATCTTGCGGTTTTGCTTTCAACTTTAGCCACAATTGAAATGATCATTATACCTCACCTTACCCTATATCTTTAAAACTGGTATTCCGTCGGTGTTTTACAATTCCCCAACTAACAAATATCGGCGGGAATACCTTTTCAATCGTGGTCCAAACCAATCTTAAATTTAATCAGCTTGTATCAATAAATATACAATGACAGGTTCATTAAAAAATACTCATATGTTAACTTGACTCTTTCCACAAGTTTTAATTATAAAAGTTATGAAATGGATATATTACGTCCGCAAAATATTAAAAACTGTAAGAAGAATATTCAGTGTGTAATATATTCACATCAATTAGACATCTACATTGATGCAAAAGTGAGATGACATTATTTGGATGGAGGATGACTATCATACTGGGTGTCAAATACTATCGAAGTATATCAATAACTTTCAAATATGTAATTTCGACGAAATTGGTATCTCCTCGAATATTCAAACGATATTTATTGAAAATATCCAAAATAACAATACTCGTATTCAACTATACGAGTAGTTCCGTAATAATAACCATGGTGTTACAGTAAAATTAGGAACCGATTTCGCCTACTGAAACTATCCTTGTCTTTAAGGTGTCAATCACTATAGCTTTAAGGAATTTTAAAATTTTTTGCTTATTCGAAACATTGATTCCATTTACTTACCTCACCGATATAAGGTAGACTTTCGATATTTTCAACCACATATTGTTCTGGAAACATAAAGGTATGATCGTTCAAGTCGATACATGGTTCTGTCCCTTCAACATGTAGATTTAAGTTTCTTCCTTTCCTATCTTCGAAAGTTGGTTCCGAAACGAAGAAAACAATCGTTTCCTTGTACTTCTCACATTCCTTCGGCCGACTATCAATCGTTATGGTGGCCGATTCACCAGGCAACACTTCACCGTTTGACGGATAAATAGTAAATGTTCCAGTGTTGATCTCTCGCAACAAATCCGCGACACTGAAAATAAATATAAATTGAAAATTAAAATGGAGTCAAGTAAAGCATAATTGAGAAAATAAACAAATAATATGGGGGTAAACCATCGGTTTAGGCATGTAGGATGGTGGCGGTCTGTCCTTTTAAAAACAAGTGGCAGCAACGTTGCCAGGTACGACCATTATTCTTGTATTTGAAGAATCCATTGAATTCCCTTTTAGAGTAAGATCCCAGAGCGATAAGACACAACTTATTTTCACATAAATGAAACCTCATGTTCTCAGTAGTGTCTTATGTGCTCAGAATACCTGCGCGCTTGTGGAGCTTGCCGAGTGAGTGCGAGTCCACAACGGCGCACCGACCCTAGCCCATCGCACCGCGATGTCGATATTTGAAGTTTGTTACGAACTAAATACGTCATTTGATGACATCGCGGTGCGATGGGCTAGGGTCGGTGCGCCGTTGTGGACTCGTACTGACACCTGGGCAGGTACCAGGCGTGAAAGGTAACTAAAATTAATAGTTACCTAACTTAAATTTTCATAGATGATTTTTAAATATATTTTGTAGAGTGTTATTATAAAGTTATACCATAAGCGTCAGACACTTTTCGTGGGCCAGTACTTTTGTCAGACGCTTTAAAGCTTTACAAAAAATAAATTAACTTAACTTATTTTTACATGTCTGACATTTAAATATGTTGTTCAGACAATTGTTACGAAGTTACATTTAATTAGTCAGACAAAATTGATTGACCAAAACCCCCTAAACAGCAAAATTATTCTGCCGTGAGTATGAGCGCGAAAGCATTATAGGTGCGTTTCGGAGCGAGTTAGACGGTCTTACTAACTCAGTTCCCCTTCTCTCATTCGTGTAATTCTTCTGTGTATTGTGTATGTGTCCTTTGGGTACAACCTAATAGTATACAGTATAGTTTGGATCTGTGAGACCACATGTTTTTGTTGTTTACGTCGTGTGATTTGTGAGTTATTTACATTACTTATTAACGTGAAAATCATGGAAGAAACAGAACCAGCAAAATTAACGTGTACATTTTGTGAAAAATCTAGTGATAAATTAATATTATTTACCGAGATAACATTAAAAAAGTGTAAAATTATTTTACAACAGCGAGTGACACATAACCTAAAATTTAAAGACGTAGTTTTACCTGAAGATTTATATGATAAAGGTTATCATCGGGAATGCTATAAAAATTTTACTGCTCTGCCCAAAAAATATTATTCTGAGATTCCAGAAAAAACTAAAATCAGTAAAAATAAAAGTTTTCCGAGCATTGTTGACAAACCATTTGTTGCATCGAGATCAATTTTACCTAGTAGTACAAGTACTAATAGTGATCCACAGCATCTACCTCAACTGAACAAAATAATTCTACTGTTGCCGATTCAGATTTAGTGTCCAACTCAATTTCAGCTAGTGCTACTCTTGAAACTTTTGTAATATCTGAGCCAAATGTCGATCAAGGTATTGAATTTGAATCAGTTGAACCGGTGTATTGAATTTCTGGAGATTCTTGTGTGGCAGGTGAAAATGACTTTCATTTGTCTACCAATCAAGTCCCATTTGAAAATAATATAAATAATGACGATAATGAAAAGTGTATATTTGTGATAGAAAAACTAAAAATGATTTTGTAAAAAAAATAATTTCAAATGATATTTTTAACAATGAAATAAAAATTTTTCTGAGAAAAAATAGCTCTGAACAGATTAATTATACCAGAAATATTAAATGAATTAATTTACTTTCATACTGACTAATTATTCCGTTAATATTGAAATAGAGATGCAAAAATGTTATATCGGAAGCTGTACCGTAAGTATTTTTCATATATTTACTCTAAGACGCATGCGCATAATGCTTTCACGCTCATACTCACGGCAGAATAATTTTGCTGTTTAGGGGTGTTTCGTCAATCAATTTTGTCTGACTAATTAGTTAGGTAACTATTAATTTTAGTTACCTTTCACACCTGGTACCTGCCCAGGTGTCACTCGGCAAGCTCCACAAGCGCGCAGGTATTCTGAGCACATAAGACACTACTGAGAACATGAGGTTTCATTTATGTGAAAATAAGTTGTGTCTTATCGCTCTGGGATCTTGGACTATTTCGATTTGTTATATCGGGGATCCACTATCCAAATTAATTTTACTGAGTCAATTCAAGTGAAATGGCTTGCTTTTACTTTTGGTCGAACAGAAAGGTGATTAAATATATATTTTTTAATAGTTGCGTGAGTGTAGGTGTTCCTTGCTCAGTTCTTTCCTTCCTAAGTACTTCGAACTGAGCAATTGGAAAATAAATCAATCGAAATTGTTTTATTTCTTTCCATATAGTGAATATAATCTGAAAATTCTCATTGAAAAGATAACTTTAATTTTTCTTTCACCTATGTGAAGAATGAAATATATACCTAGTGCAATTAAAATTATACATTATATTGCAAAATGCGGTTTGATTATATTTCAATGCAAAATTATTTGTAATCAGATTGTAAAAAAAACAAGACTCCGAATTCTCTGAAAATTGGAAAAATCTGATTAATACAGTAATTTATTGATTTTTGGATACAACTAGTCTTGTTTATTTCCTCTTTGAAACTTCACTGTAATAATTGCGCGAATCATTTGAATAGACAAAGATATAGCTTTTGCACAATCTGACAACCAAAAGTACGTATGGCACTTACTTCGCATGCGTCATTCCGTTGTCAACAAATCGTCTCCATGTTAAGTGCCTAAACCGATGGTTTACCACTATCGGAATTGATCTTGTTCATCCACAGATTGTTTGCAATAATTGAGTCTCTTCAGTATGGAGAGACAGCTTTGAATGAAATGAATAATAAAAAATTATATGTTTTGAACCACTGGTCTGTCTGACTGTTTTCAGAACTGCGGTGTTGCTGGTTATACCACAAAAACCAACAACTTAACTAGTTTAATATGAGACACCTTGCATATCATAGCATTTTTAAATCGCCTGTAGCTTCCTGTATATTTTTTATGAAATATTTTTTTCGGCATTTTATAAACGTCCAATATAAGAACTAAATATTCCTATGTGTATGAAAATCTTTCAAGGTGCGTATAATAATACAGTATATCATTTCGAAAAAATTCAATTATCTTTAAGTGTAACTTATGATAGATAAATTTTCCATTTGCAAAACCACAATTTTAATTTTTTGTTTTAAACATATTATAAAGAAATCCTCGAGTGAGTGCTTGGTGGAGCAATAATTCTATTACCTTGAAATTCTGTATAGAACCTGAGATTCATGCTGAGTATATGAATGCAAAATATCAGAATGATCGGAATTATATTCTGGAAATTATTCAAAAAATGAAATGTGTAAAAATAAATAATTAAAAGATATAATTTTGCATGAGGCTTATTATAAGCATTTTGCATGTGGCCGCAAAATTTCATTTCGATTGGTTTCGTTTCGTCTAAGATATTGAGGAACAAAATATTTTTTAGAACACCCTTGAAGACATGTATTTGCAGGTTAACGAATATAACCGTGGCATTTGTGAACCTAATTATCCTGAAAATCACAAGTCTCTAGGAAAATCCCTTCGAAAGTTATCATGCCTTTGGCCGACCGGACTACTCCACGGGAAGATTTGAATTTGATCACGGATTCGTCATCAGGGAGTCAAACCCTATGGTTAGGTTAGAGACCATTTTCACCTACAAATTCTAAACTTACTGACATTTGGGTAAAACGAAGTAGCACTCGTTAAAGTAGAACGAGCACTCAAAAATAGTCCGTAATATTAATTTATACCTATTCTGAATGTATATTGCCGTTGTTTAATGATATTACTGATTGATTATGTGTGGATTAGGTTACCTGCAATTATTTAATTCGATACTCATTATTTACCTCCTAGTTTTAGTTTTACTTTGCACCCTCTTTCTGCTATCAACTGTCGATCTGGTAAGCTTTTCCAAATTGCGTCCTGTCATTGCAGGTGATTCTAGTTTTCCTACAGATGGTAAACTGCTTAATCTCTGAGCTTCTTCCGGTCGAACAGCTGAAACGATTTCAATACATCGCATTTATATTTTATGGGTGATCATATTTGGTACCTTTTTTGCTGAGTTTTTTAAGAGCTTGTTCCTCTATCATACTAGGTGTCATAATGGTATATTTGAATTCAAAACTTCCGACATTCTTCAATTTCAAAACACTGGAACGTGTGGAGTTAATATTTTGAAAGCCGAAGAAATACTCTCCATGGGGACAAAGTTCAAACCTACAAAGAAATTCGTTATGAATGTGCTATTCAGCATACTGATTCCAATTTTTTTAATTTGAATTATTTCATATATGTTTTTTATGCATAATCATAACTAAAGCAAGGTCCCAGGACTGCTAGATTTCTCGCGTTTTTCATCATTCGAATATAGGGATATGGTATAGTGTTTATATGAACTTTGAATGAAATAATACCTGCTACTAAGGGCTAACACAGATAACTTTACTCTGAAATACAAGTTTCAGAAAAACTACAGCGTGACATAACAAAGTCGCGACCAATGAAGGAACGGTGAAATTGTTTTCCCTGCAGGGTCTCTGGTGTATAACATCGCTGGCTCAAAAACCGAAGATGAACGAGTCGGAGCCGAGGTATACGGTCCCTCATTACAACTAGCCCTACCTATGGGCTTTTGTCCAAAGGTATTTCAAACGGAAATATTTGCCATAGAGCACAGCATATTGTGCGGGATGTAATTACCATAAAAAAGATATATGTACTATCTGACAGCAGAGGAGCTCTACTATAATAATATAATAATAATCATAATAATAAGAAAGATTGTTTCCTGAAACAGAAGGTTTTCTCCTTGCCATTCAAGACCAAGTAGTGCAAACCAAAAACTATCAGAAATATATCATGAAGGATAGGAGCCTCACAGACGATAAATGCCGCTACGGATGCCAAACATCAGAAACAATCCAACATATTACAGGAGGCTGCCAAATGTTTGCTGGAAATGAATATAAGAGTCGACATGATGCAGTTTGTAAGATACTCCATCAGGAACTCGCCATCCAACTGAAGATGCTGCAATCCGAACCAATTCCATATTATAAGTATCAGCCTGAAGTTATACTGTAGAACCACCATTATAGGCTATACTGGGATCGCACAGTACTTACCAATTTAACAGTTGCTAATAACAGGCCAGACATAATTCTAGTGAAGAAAAAAGAGAAGAAAGCAATACTCATAGACGTAGCCATCCCAAATAACAACAATCTACGTCAAAAATATGCTGAAAAAATATCGAAATATCGAGAGCTTGAACTTCAGATCAAAAGGCAGTGGGGAATGTCCAGTACCAGAACCATTCCGATTCTCATATCAACCACAGGAATTATTCCTAAGAGCCTCAAGTCCAACCTCAAGGAGCTAGATTTGGATGAAAACCTTTTTAAATTAATGCAAAAAGCAGTACTTCTTGGTACTGCTAGAACGGTAAGGAAGTTTGTAGGTCACGATGGACACCAGGAACAACCATGGAGGGAAACTTTGCAAAACCAGCAACCACGACGTCAACCGAGAGATCCAGGACCAAGCAACGAAGGACGAACAACCCAGGACCTAGGAGAAGAAGAACACCGAAGACCTCAGAGCTCAATCCCCCTGATACTTGCTATCTGGGATGAGTGAATGTTCCCCTTAGTAGGGAGTGTGATAGCCGATCGCTAGGGGGTGTGAAAAATCACACCCTTTCTACGCTAATAGGCTCAAGTCGATAATAATAATATTATAGTACTTGATTCACCGTCAGTTCGGTCAAAGTCTGGGAATGCAAAATGCCACTTAACGCACTCGGATAAAATAATCCGGTCAACCTAATTTGGGTGCCTGGTCATTCTGGAGTGTAGGGTAATCAGCTAGAAAGGAAGTGGGGATTTATCCTCTTCATTGGACCAGAGCTAGTCTGCGACTTCCCAACAAGCCACCAAGCAATGGCGGTTAAAGATTGGGAACAAAAAAGGAAGACCAGATCCTAGCAAATGGTCGGAGAACAGAAACAGTCCCTCTCATATTCGATGAGCTGGACTAAAAAATATTCTCATTTAGTAAATCAGAACTGAGTAAGAGGCATGCTCAAGGGACACTGTCCTGTGAATCATCACCTTCGGAACATGGGAGAGATTCCTGACGGTACCTATCGCTTCTGCCAAGAAGCCACTGAGACAGCTGAACACCTGCTTTGCTGAAGCTATCCTGGGAGAAGGCTGCGACATCTTGGCTCCTATTTCCTAAAAGCGGAACAAGTACTGGGTGCAGTTCCCAGGAAAGTAGTAAAGTTTATCAAGGTCTTGCTACCTGACTGGAGAGAAGCGCGGTATCGCACAATAGATCTTTTGGTCAAGGTGTCAGCAAGGTTAAGTATATAGCCTTATCGCCCCTCCTCTAATTTAATCTGAGGACTAACAACCTTTCCACCGCTATAAGGAGCTGAACACATATCTCACTTTTTCTGAATTCTTATGGCTGATTTTTACGTACCTATACCTACTTCACAAACCATTGTTATTTGATGAATTATTTGTTTGACAAACAATCTCAAAGACCTACTTCGTTTTGAGGAAATGGTAATTACGCAAAAAAGTTATGAAATATATGGTCCGTTCACGAAAGTTTGAGCCGTCGGTTGTCCATGACAATTTGGAATATTTCACTGTGTATATTAAAGTTTTAGGTTATGTGGTTTATTTTCTTGTCAGATTGATACGAAATGTTGTCAATATTGCATAGTTTTCTGATCACGCGCAAGCTCGTCGGTCGAGGCCGGGTACATTTGGCAATGTTAATTTTATTTAACGTTGCGACAGCAAATACTGCCAAATAGATAGATAAATAAACAAACGCCTACTATGCTCTCAAACTTTCGTGAATGGACTATATATTTTTCACCTATAAGTATCGTCTAGCAGTACTGGGATCATGGACTGTCATTACCAAATTTGAACATACACTTACTTGGAAAGTGCCACTTTGGCTGACACATTGAAGGTAAAATGATCTATAGCTGAGTTTCTGTAATTGTCCAAAATGGTCACGTGGACTACAGGACAATCCACGAAAGTCAATTCTCTATCACACGTGAACTTACAATTGTTAGAATACTGAGTATTGCCTTCCACCACATACTCCATGTGTTTCAATTTGAAATAATCCGCGAAGTCAGCAGTATTTCCACGGTGATCTTGCTTTGTCAACCTTGAAAATATTAGATGAATTTGATTTTCAGAAAACCGATCTGTTGAACTTGAATTTACAATACTTTAACGTCATATTTTCCAGTGTTGTTTATTGTAAACGGGAAAAAATGCGGCACCTTTCCTTTCACTAAACCTAGATCAACACTTGTTTCATATTCTAGTGGGAATGTTGCCACTTCTGCTAGAAGTGTTAATGCTTCCGTGTAAATTGGATGTGGATACTGCTTCTCCTTATCAAAAACCTGTGAAGGTGATAAGATTTTAAATTGAATTAAGAGGTAATAGCTATATTGGATCATAAAATTGGGTTATGTGAACCAGAAACGAAGTTGACAAAGCACTTCCGGTCCAGAACCGACATAGCTTATCTCCTCAATTCATATAAAGGTTTGGAAACAAACATCGGAAACATACGATATACAATGCAACAGACAGTGAATTTTTCCATCCAGTTTAACAGTGGAATATACTAGAATTTTACGTGCTACGTAACTTACTGAATCCATTCGTCCGATTGTAATAACGTAGTGTTGTATCTTTCTTAACGTTGGGAAAGGCAATATGGAAGGGAACCTATAGTACGCGCATCGAATTATTCAATGAGTCAGGCTGCCCGATTCAAGTATTTGCGGTTAACTACCATACTGCACGAATAAAGCCCTTCCCACGACGGAGATATTACGTTATTCCAATCAGACAACTGGATTCAGTTACGAACCCCGTTAAAAAAATTGCCAAGGTATTTAATTGAATCAGCTGCAAATTTGAATGTTACCAACTTTAACCTGAAGCCTTCTTCCTTAATTACTTGAAATAATTCCTTCAAATGTCCATATGTCCAGAAAAAGTTTTTGAAAAAAACCAATAGGTGATCAATGTGACACACAGTGAAATTTCGTGTTTCAAATGTTATGTTTCCTTATAATATCGGACATAATTCTTTGAAATATCGCTGGTAAAGTTTTCAAACCGAATGGTAGACAAGTCCACTGAAAATGACCTTCTTGTGTGACAAAATATATAATAAGGCTTGAGGGCTACAAGAATATTTTCCTCCATCAACCACTCACTGATTTGCATAATTCCCGCCTGAAGCGAAAATGGCCAGGTGATCTATAGGAGATTTGAAGGAGGACCTGCCATTGAACAGGCTCCTGGCATGTCATTGCGAGCACCCAGCTCGAAGCCAACAAATGAGCTTATAGAATTAAATATTCTGATAGCTTGTACCGAGGCTTGTACACTTGTACAGGGTATCCCATTTTGTCCACTTTTACGGGATATCTCCGTTATTTTTAACGTTAGCAGGATGCGGTTTTCGCGACAGCGTGCTACTTTTTTATGAAACTAAAGATGGCGCAATCAGTTTTTGCATAGCCCTCTAAGTTTTTGCTATACAGGGCTGAAATGAAAAGTATCACTTTTTAATCACCCCCCGTATCTCAGTTGTGCTTAAACTTGGAGAAATGTTTGAAACGCTTTTCTATAGATTTTTTCCGTAGAATCCAGTGGCGTAGTCAGTTTTTCAACTAAACTTTCCGTTTTTGAGTTATTGAGCGAACATATGTTTTTTAAATTGGACATATTATTATATTATATATATTATTTTTTATTCTTATTAAGCACAATCTCAGCTTTTCAAAAACATATTATTTCATGCATTCATTTTGATAACCATGCTCAGAATTCAAGATTTTGTAATTCAATGGTCAATAACTGAGTATACCTAGTCCGTTCACGAAAGGTTGAGCCGTCGGTTGGCCATGATAATTTGACACATTCCACTGTGTATAGCACAATTTTATGTTATGATGTTTATTTTCTTGTCAGATTGATACGCAATGTTGTCAATATTGCATAGAGTTGTCTGATAACTCGCAAGCTCGTCGGACGAGGAAGATGGGGTACCTCCATACAGTTTTCTTACTTTATCCTATAGAATTTTTTCTGTTATCGATATCTCTATCAATTCATCACAAACAAATAGTCTCACTATCTGGTCATATATTAGAAATATGTGATTTGTATGAATACTCTTGTGCGACTTTCTGTTAGCGTTACAAAAAATTTTAAATTTATGAATGTGCCCCACATGCGGGGCACTTTCATACAGGAAAATTTCGATTCGAATACACGATTTTTGCTATCAGGATTTCGCGTAATTTTTCAATAATTCTATGTAGTGTTTGTGCATTAACGCCATGTTCGGCTGCTGATTTTCGTAAAGAGAGTTTCTATCGATAAAAATGGGTTCAAAGTGAGGTTCAAAAATTACTTTGGCAATGCCAAATCACTTGCCGTGTCACCTCTTCGAGCGTTTGACATCAACTGTTTTCAAACTTAGTGAGTCATCACACACATAGATAAGCTACGTATAAATGTTCAAGTCGTTCCTTTGATGTGCGGCTTACAACAGATATCGGTAGTGTATGATAGTGCCCCGTGTATGAATCTGCCCCACTTTCCCCTACATTCGGCAACATTGAATTTATTTTACGTTATGACAGCAAATACTGCCAACTTCAGATAAATAAAGAAACGCCTACTACGTGCTCAACCTTTCGTGAACGGAGTATAGTAGAGGCTATGACTGTTTATTAAAAACAAAAAATAAATGTCAAGATTTCGTTAGAAATCGAAAATAATGTTAACATATTAATATCTAGATCACAAACAAACATGTCATATTTCTCGTAATTCTCGTAAGCAGCCGTAATGAGAAAAACTTAAAACTGAATCATTAATATAATATAATAAATAATAAAAACTGAGAGAACTGTAAACTTTCAAACCAACCGACAAAGCTTTGACATTTTTTTTTGTTTTTAATAAACAGTCATAGAGCCTACTACTTAGTTATTGACAATTGAATTACAAAATCTTGAATTCTGAGCTTGGTTTTGAAATGCATAAAATGATATGTTTTTGAAAAGCTCAGATTGTGCTTAATAATAATAAAAAATAATATACAGGGTGTCCAATTTAAAAAAACATATGTTTGCTCAATAACTCAAAAATAGAAATTTCAATTGAAAAACTGACTACGCCACTGGATTCTACAAAAAAAATCTATAGGAATGCGTTTCAACCATTTCTCCAAGTTTAAGCACAACTGAGATACGGGGGGTGATTAAAAAGTGATACTTTTCATTTCATCCCTGTATAGCAAAAACCTTAGACTTCCTTTGTCTTAGGCAAAAACTGATTGCGCCATCTTTTGTTTCACAAAAAAGTAGCACACTGTCGCGAAAACCGCATCCCGCTAACGTTAAAAATAACGGAGATATCCCGTAAAAATGCCCAAAATAGGGTACCCTGTACTAGTATTAAAATAAAAAAATGAATGGATAGCCAATTTTCTTACCTTCAGTATGAGAGGTTCTTTCCTGTCACCAATATCCAGCGGAATGAAAGTGACAGTAACTTCGAAGGTGGAGCATGGATCGAGGTATCCATTGAAGGAGGATATTTTGAATTCTGACTTTAAATTCACATCGAACTCATAATAGATCATCACTGAGGTGAAATTCTTGATAACTATCTTCTCCGATTCTGTTTTGCCCATTATAACCTTATTGAAATTCACTATTTTTGGAGTCACCTGTATCATAGTGAGAATTGAGTTAATTAACAATGAATTTTATTTAGAAATTATTGAAACTTGATGACTCAGATAAGAACAGGAAGACTATGAAAGTAATACTTTTTTCAATATAGTTGTTTTCAGTTTATGCATCAGATTCTGTTGAAAAAATGTGAAAACCAGGATTAATATAACAACTAAATGAATATCAATAAAATACAATAGACATTACAAGAAATTTATTAGAAAATTGAAAACCAACTAATATTTCAGAGCTTGAATATTTAAGGATCAAAACTAGTTTCAAAAGTGTTTCGAATTTTCATATACGTTTACCATTAGACCACCCTAAAGTCTAAGTAGTAATTTTGATGTACGTTAGATGTGTTCAATTGTTTTGATAATGTTTTTAAATCGAATAATTTTCTGGTGATGATTCAACATAAGTGCAATTGTTTTAAACTAGTTATGGACAGAAATATAATCTGGAAGGATTCTGCATTTCTAAAAACCTTTTCAGGTTTTCACTTTAATTTAATTGAGATGAAATGCTCCTGCGAAAATGTCTGCACTAATTTTTTAGGAGCAAATTGGTTGTGAAAAAATTGTTGTTGTGCAAAGATTTTTGCAGTAGCATTTCATCTTAATTAAAAAAAAATTAATTATTTCTGTTTCAGAGACTGGGAGTAAAAACCTAAAAAAGTTTTTAGAAATTTTGAACTGGTTGTAAAAACCAATATTTGAACAGATATTCGTGTGATCCAAAAGTATTTTTTTCTAAATTGTTTGAAGTTTGAAAGAAGCATGTGTGTCATTGATGAAAATCAATAAACTAGAATAAAAAATGGCTTACCTCGAATTTGAGAGGGCAAGCAAAACATGATAAATTAATCTCTTGTATTCTCGGATTATTTTTTATGGAAATGAGCATAGTTTCTTTGAAAAGTCCTTCTGTAGGAGGTTTCGCATATATTGAAAGAACATGCTGTCTGCCTGGCTTGATTTCAATGCTGTATTCGTCTTCTTCACAATGGAACACGTTGGTTCCATTTTTGTAGGAGAGCCGTATGTAGCATGTCATCATTGATGTATTCAGCATAGAGATACAACTCCTCATTTCCAATAAACTTAAAGGAATCGAAAATCACATTTTGAAGCTTTGATATGAGATAACAAGTTTAAAGTTATGATCCCATAAAACCACTCTAAAGTGATTGGAATACGACTTCCGAAAGTGTTTTCGGAGTGTAAAAATATTATTTTCGCAAAAAAACTAATTTCTGGTTGAGCTCCAAAATGCTATAAAACAATTTAGCAGAAATATTGATAATTGATATTTCATGTGAGGACAGCTAGCTGGCGCCAGATTGAAGGAGTACAACGTAAACCATAACACCCCTATTAATGTAGATTTTTCTGATGTTCAGATATAAATTATAAATTAATCAACAGAAAATATGTACCTAATATGTGAACGGAAAGTTTGAGCCGTCGGTTGGTCATGGAAATTGGCATATTCCACTGTGTATATTGGAATTTTAGATTATGTTGTTTATTTTCTTGTCAGATTGATACGCAATGTTGTCAATATTCCATAGAGTTCTGTGATAACTCTCAAGCTCGTTGGACGAGGCCGGGTACATTCGGCAACGTTGAGTTTATTTCACGTTATGACAACAAATACTGCCAACTTCCGATGAATAAACAAACGCCTACTATGCGCTCAAACTTTCGTGAACGGGCCATACACAATATTGCACAATTGTCATTAATTTGTTGATAAAGGTACTCACTGGTTAGGAATCAACAGAATGGTACCAAAATCAAGTGTTTGTTGAGAAAGCACATAAACTCCATTTAGGAACATGGTTTTAGAATCTATGTTCTGAACGTGATGCGGGAATAAGGTAAAGGGTGAAGTATCGATTTTGGGGTAATCGCAACTTGCTTGCACCATAACTCTCTCCTTGTAATATGCACCAACAACCTCGAAATTGTAGCAATATTTGAATGTTCCACAATAGAGAGGTTTGAAGAGGACACTTATCTCTTGTATTTCGCCAGGCTCCAGTAGAAATCTCACAGGTATCACTGTTGGATGATGAAAGGTATAAATTTACATCTGAATGATTTTTTTTTCAGAAAATAGGTTTCTTATATTCGATACAATTTATACTCACCGGCAAAATAATCGATCCACACAGAAAAACTATGAAGTTTGTTTGTTATTTCATAATTATGTTATTTCAAGCCCGATTTGATTGGATTTTTGTTTCAATTGTGAATAAGTTCATTCGAAATCAACCACCTGTTCCGAATTTCAACGTTATTACGTCATTTTATACTGGGTGAAACAAAATCTGTTTTTTACTTTAACTTTGAAACTATTTGCACTGTGCTCCAGTTGTGATTTCTCAGGTAATCATTAAGACACATGTTCAGTCATGAATGTCCCTAGCTTTTGGAGTAAAAAAACTAACATCACCATAATTAAGATTTTTCCCAAGTATCGACCTGTGAGCTGTGATTCGAAAAATGATCAAACTTGAGTTTTTGATAATTTGAAAAATTCATCTATCATCTTCTGATAAGCACCTATTTCAATGTCATCTTTACTTTTGTTAAAACCAATTGGCAAATTCGAGTGGAATGTGGAGCCTCGACCAGCTAAGTGATAACCACAAAGCCGGTGCTTTTCCCTATCCCAAACGC
The DNA here is from genome assembly GCA_013421045.1 of Propylea japonica. NCBI lineage: Eukaryota > Metazoa > Arthropoda > Insecta > Coleoptera > Coccinellidae > Propylea > Propylea japonica. Next base: position 43,532,031 of record CM024246.1, on the reverse strand, counting down.
CTCTTCTGCTACCAGATTGGGGTGAGGTCACCGACACCTTTTCTTTCAATTCTAGAAGTGAGTGCATTACAATTTTCATTCTGTAAATTGCCCAATCTTGTAATGGGCGTCTGAAATTGGTTGCAGTCATTTGCAACCATTTAAAACTTTTATTCCCAACAATTTCGTTCTTCATTTTCAACCATAAGTTAATTTTTATCAATGATACAGAGTTTTCAGCAAAATATTGAATTTCGCTAAGGCTATAACAGTACTTCAACATATTTAAATTCTCCTCCCAAAAGCATACCACACATAACCACTTGGGTTTAAATCTGGGCTCAGAACAGGCCAATTGAACATCACGTTCGGATTTGAGGTTGAATTTGTGAAAGTACTATTATTGCCATAGTGAAATAGTGAGATGAAATGTTTCACTTAAAACCTTGTACATTATATAGGGTCTTTATAAATGATTGTAACAGCGCAGTTGGCTTTGGATTACAGAATACCAATCTCTAACCAATCAGAGCATAGCATGATCACAGAATTCTGTGGTTTGCTTAATCCAAAGCCAACTGCGCTGTTACAATCATTTATAGAGACCCTGTACAAAATGGAGCTATTGTGATAAATGAAGAATGAAAATGTCAATAAAAGAGATGTTTTGGTGAAATAAAAAATCTCACGGTGGAACAACGAACAACTGGAACACACCAGGGGTGGTTTTGAAGTTAGGGTAAAAAATAATTTTTGTTTCACCCTATATAAAACGAATTAAAGTCCGTTCACGAAGATTGAGCCGTCGGTTGGCCATGATAATTTGGCATATTCCACCGCGTTTATTAAAATTTTAGATTATGTTGTTTATTTTCTTGTCAGATTGAAACGCAATGTTGTCAATATTGCATAGAGTTCTCTGATAACTCGCAAGCTCCTCCGTCGAGGCCGGGTACATTCGACAACGTTGATTTTATTTCACGTTACGACAGCAAATACTGCCAACTTCAGATAAATAAACAAACGCCTACTAACTATGGGCTCAAACTTCCGTGAACGGACTATACGCCGAGTTTTCGTGAATTTAAAAACTGGTCCTTGATTTTCGCATGAACTTTCCCACAATTGAAAAAATTATCATCTTCATCGATTTTTTGAGTGGATCGATTATTTTGCCAGTGATTGCATTACTTATAGTCCGCTCACCAAAGTTTGAGCGCATAGTAGGCATTTGTTTATTTATCTGAAGTTGGTAGTATTTGCTGTCATAGCGTATAATAAAGTCAACGTTGCCGAATGTACCCGGCCTCGTCCGACGAGCTTGCGAGTTATCAGAGAACTCTATACAATATTGACAACATTGCGTATCATTCTGACAAGAAAATAATTAACATAACCTAAATTTTAATATACACAGTGGAACCTTTCGTGAACGGACTATATATTGTATCACTTGATAAACAACTACACACTACTAGCCACAATCCATATATTTTTGAAAGTAAAAGTTACAGAATTTTCGAATGTACACACATGTACCTCGAAAATATTTCTGTAATTTACTGATTTAGTATGCAAAAAGTCATACTGTTGATTATATAAAAGGTATTTTTTTGATCCATACAAATATTCTCAACAGATTTATAAATCGGTGTGTTACAAAGCACCATTCGTAATTTTCAAGTATTTCTTCCATGAAACGAGCGATTTTTCGAACGATCGGCTGGTTGTCCGAGAAAAACGGGAATAATATTTCCTGGTAGTCACGTCATATAGTTCCTATTGCCACGCCAAATCTAATAGAAATACTTTTTTCTGTCGATCTCAAAATGAAAGGTGATTTTAGTGTGTACGAAATTGATCGTTAATGACCCATTTTAATGCTCAAATTCTGCTATTTTAATGTGCAATCGTCATGGCAACCGTTCACAAAGTATTCAGAAGCACCACGAGAAATGTCAAAACTCTATAAAAAAACATAGATACATAGAAATTGTATTATGTCAAATCCAAGTCTTGTGCAAAATGAGAATGTAATTCAATCAATTCATACACAATTCATCTTGAGTTCGTCGGAAAAATCTTGTAATCAACTGGGGGATTAATCGAGCCACTAATGGTCTCGAACTATTAACTCAATTAAAATATCTTGACCATTAGTCGCTGTCTTTAATAACCTAGTTTATTAAATAAGTATCATCTCGTATTTTCGTTCAGTCAATCCGGATTATTTTCAGTTATTTGAAAATGGCTGCCTACACTACATTTACCTTTCAGAAACAAGCGAGTAAGAATGGCGATATACTAACCAGTGATTTGATCTAATTCACTTGGAGTTGGTGTTAGAGTGAGTTTCTTCTTTTGTTTAGTTTTCTTCTTCGGATTGAGATTCGTAAGAGTAAGTGAATTTCTGGAAGTATCAGTGATTTCATCAATTACTTGTTGAATCTATGGGGATGAAAGTTTATAATAATTTTATCATCAATTTATTTTGTCTTACTGTTACTGGAGAATCCAATTTAGTAGCATCAGTTTTAATGTCACTTTTTACGATATCGAAAACTTCTAATTTTTCTTTCCATTTTCGTGATAAAGGTTTCGTTAACACTGTGTATACAATTTCCTTTTCTTTGCATACTTTGCCGGATGGTGTCAAGCAGTTGATTGTTATCATTTTTTTCAACAGAGCCATGATTGGATCTATAACATTTATTGATCTGGTCTTGTGAGCTTGATTAATCAACCATACTGGATAACCTATAAACGAAATGGCCATTATTAGTTGGTTACTATTACTAGAACTTACAGAGAATTTTTCCAATCTGATTGAACATAATTTAAGATATTTATCTAAACTGGTAATATAAGAACAAACATTTATATATTTTGTGGGCTTGTTACTTGCGAAGCACTTTTTTGTCGAACTTTGCGTTCAAAGTACTTTTCATCAGTGAGTCCTGAGTCTGGAGTCACATGAAAATATTGAGTATTAGAGTTTTCGTTTCAGAAGTTTTATATTCACAAGTCTATACCGTTTCATCTTCAAACTGAGACTGATCACATTCAAAGCAGTGGCGGCTTGTGGCAGAATAAAGTGATGAGGCACATCAAAAAAAAATTTATCTTATAAACTCTTTTTTGTCAGCTGTATACTTATCATTATGAAAAAATCCTTCGGTATTAATGCTCCAATGATTCTATAGCGTGGTATAGTTGCCCTGAGATAAGTTTTTCAACTCGCTTCAACCAGTTTTTCACTAAACCCTATCGGAATATGTATTTTTAACACTGCCAAAAAATAATTTGATTAGAGTTACACTGCCAGTAGGCCAGTAGTACTTTCATTTTGAAACCTACGATTCGATTTTCCTACCGCACCGATAGTCAAGATTTGGAATAGGTTGTATAACTTCTTCAATTGTACATATTTTATACTCATAGGAATGACTCAAAAACTGTTTCTGTTTTATTGAAAACTCTGCAATATCAAGAGTACTGCACAAACCCAATAAACCCAAACCAGAGTGAAATTTCACTATCTTCCGCTTCACGATCAACCCGTATATGTGCAGTTTGCCGATGAAACGAAACGAAACGATCACGGATTAAGGGTAGATAGTCCGGTCAATCCGGACCAAAAAATTAGGGTGAAGTTACATAAAATCCCAACAAGCGGAAAATCGGTAAAATTGTTCAAAACATAATAATAAATAATATATAAATGTTCCCAATCATTCCCGTGGATGGACAAAAATTTATTCAAGTTCAAAGGTCGAAAAATGAGTTTTTCGCGATTTTCAGCAAAACGGTTAGTTTCATCAAAAAAGTAATTCAGACAAAAATGTAGATGTTAAAATTATCTTCAAAAAATGTATCAGTACTTTTTTTCCTACGAGGCACCGTTTCTGAGATAAAACGCTTCAAATTTTCTAAAAGTTGTTACTGAGGCTAGCCTCAAATTCACCTTAGAAGCCACAATAGATAAACAACGAAGGGGAGGTTCATGATCTCGTCACGTCGATGTGAATAACGCGCTAGACAAGGAAGCGCGTGAGGCAAGCCTCACCTCACCGTTTACACCTTGAAGAGGAAGTGAGATGAATGTACAAAAATCGGACCTTAACGCCTGTAACATGTAACGTTACGGTCCGATTTTTGTGCATTCATCGTAACGTCAGTGTAATGTTACAGACGTCTGTAGCTGTGCCCGGCTTGATATTGAGCTCGGATATTATGGAAGACGAGTGCAGTATCGTACAAAAAATTGAGACTGAAGAACATAATGGGATGATGAAGTTGATTAATAAAATATTGGATTAATTCGCTTGATATTATTTGCGATTTCCGTAATTTATTTGGTGAGGCACTGCCTCACCTGCCTCATAGGACAAGCCGCCACTGATTCAAAGGGGAATTGAACGAATTCAGAATGAGAATTGAGAATAAGCAATTTCAAAATGGTAAACGCAGTCGAATTGGAAATAAACTTATTGAAAATGGGACTACTCTATTTCATATTGGAAAATGATACTTCCGTTTGAAATTTATGCCTTTAAAATATTGTCAAATAATAGAGGTTTCGATCAGATAATTTCGAGGTTCTTGTATTATAACTACTGTATGCCAGGTTACATAAAAGGAGCGGAAGCGAGAATATTAGATAGCAGATAATAATTTTGACAATATACAGGGTATTTCTGAATTGGGGCGAAATATTAGTGATCATTTCTCAGATCATTTCATGAAAGAAGTTCCAATAAATGAAGGTCCGGAATTCACTGTTTTTAAGATAGAGAGTGTTTAAGTTTGACTTAAAAACTGACTGAAAAAAGTGGTACGCCACTGAAGTAGTTCTAACTAACAATCATTTTTGAATACTTCGTTCAATTTGTGGGAAAATATCTCAGTGGCATACCACTTTTTTCAGACTGTTTTCAAGTAAAACTTCTACACCCTGTATCTTGGAAATAATGCATTTCAGGACCTACATTTATTGGACCTTTTTTCATGAAATGATCTGAGGAATCACCCCCTTAAATTTATAGCATCAATTCATGAACATAAGTATTGAATTCAAGTGAAAATAGCATTTTCCAATATGAGATTGATTTTTGGTCAATTACACTGAGATACTTTACAAGCTGCTACTGACCGAATTTAGTAGCTGATTGTAAATTCGCTCAGTGTAATCGTGTTTACAAGCCAACAATCTGATTGTAAAAAAACTGCGACTGAAGTTGAAAGCTGGGCTACTTTACAATCTGAATCGCTGGCGTTTTGGCTTGTTGGCACGTAAACAAGACGTCTGTAATCACAGTTGCTACTAAACAATCTGTGAGTTCTCATCTTCCCGATGGTTACTGGTTCTTAAATTTAAAATTTTGAAAACGTATTTGACATTTAGCATAGATCCTTAACAATGATACAAACATAAACCTCACGTGGATCGCTAGATAGTTGGATACTCAGCTAGTAGAAGTTTTGTGTATAATCATAACAATCTCACAAGCGAATTCATTCACTTCTAAATTCGTTTAGTAAGAACTTGTAAAGTATCTCAATGTAATCGACCCATTAGTCCCAATATGAGATTGATTATTCCCATTTTGAAGTTGCCTATTCTCATTTAGAATTTGTCTAATCCCAATTTGAAGGTGATTAGTCTGAATTTGAAGTTGAAAAGGTATCGAAAATTGAATTTTAATGAGTCTTATTTCGCTCTAACAAACATTCAAAACATTTTGGTCTCCATATTTCAAAATTGCAGATATTTGAAGAAAGGGTTTTAGCGATTCTCAGACAGACGATTATACCTGAGCAATGGTATCCATACCTACCAATATCAGCATCGAAAGTAGTTTTAATCTCATGGTTATCCCCATCCACATCCTCTGATAGTCCTGATGGTATTACGAATGCAGACTTGCTTTTTGTTTTACTGAATTTTTTCACCAAATCCTTCGTACTGCCTTTTGTTTCTTTTCTATTCGTCGCCATCAGAGCAGCAAAGTTGGGTAAATTCTACAATTCAGAGGTATAGGTATTGTGATTGAACTCGAATTCTTCTGTGGACCTACCGTTTTCATTTCCAATTCTTTCCGATTCCAGTGCTCCAGAATGAACAACATTTCGCTAATGATTATATCATACTGATAAAAGTAAAATGCGGTGTCATCTACTGGTTGAACTTCTGTAATTCATTGATAAAAAATCAACTTCACATGTTACAGGTTAACAGAGTCGATAGGACTAACTTTAATAATAATAAAAATTAAAGTTATCGTTCTCCCAATATGAACAAGATTGAGAAAATTTCTGATTTGTTTGATCTTAACTGTATGATAATATTATACAGGGTGCCTGAAACAGGGCTTCAAATTGAGCCTCAATAAAACAAGGATATCTCTTTTTTTCAAATGGTAATCATATAATTTCGTTATTCCGATCGATTATTACTCGTCAAAAATTAATTGAAGTGTGCCAAACATTTCGTGTCCTTAAAATCATTGCTTATGCCGTTATTAAATAAAATTCGAATTTCAGGAATAAATCCAGGTTTCGTCGTCTAGTCATTGGTTTATTGATATTCTGTATGTTTTGCGAAGTGCTTGATCAATAAAATTAGTAAGAATGACAATTCCTAAAATATCTAAGAATCTGACGTTGAGTGAAACCTGTCTCTAGTCGTGAAATTCGATTTTATTCGATAATGACTAAACTACTGATTTTAAAGACGTGAAATATTTGGTGTACAGGGTGACCAGATTCAGTTAGCCCTGAACTACAACTTTTCAACCCTAAAAGTTAGGGCAAAATGGATGGCATATTGCGGTGGTCTTTTTTCGAGAAACTCATTATACCGTCAATCCCATTGCTCTGTCTTCCTTTGTTTTCGAGTTATACGTCAAAATTGACATTTTATTATCATGGAAACAATAATTTATTTTTACGTTAAAATAATTACCGTTTGTTCACGTTTCAAAAATATATAACATGTCATATATCGCTCATAGGCAAGTGGCGACGCTAGTGGAAGGGCAGAGGTAGCCCAGAATTTTCAGTGGGGGTAGTGATCAATGAGTTGGTACAATTTTGCTGAGCATAGACAATAAAAATTTAGGGGCGGCCCGGAAAAACCCTGGCCCCCCTCCAAGCGCCACCACGGAGCTAGAAGCGATATATCATATGCTATATATTTTTGAAACGAATAAAAGGAATTATATTTGTAGTTATAAATTAGAAAGGAAACCCTTCAGCGAAAATTAGATTAAGCAACTGGACTCCTATCAAATAAGTGTCTGTATAAAGTTTGTGTTTCAAGTTCATAGCACAAACAGGAACGAAGATAGTGACCAAAATCGAATTTGCTAAAATGTTGATTTTGGCTGATAACTCGAAAACAAAAGAAGATAGAGCAATGCGGTTGGCAGCATAAGAAGTTTCTCGAAAAAAGACCACCATAATGTGCCATTAATTTTTTTCTAACTCTTAGGATTGAAAAGTTGTAGTTCAGTTCTGACCACCCTGTACACTAACTAGTTTTTTACGAGCAATCAATAGTAATAAAAATTTGTATGGTTACCATTTGAAAAAAAATTGATTTCATTGTTTTAATGCGACTCAGTTTGAAGCCCTGTTTCAGGCGCCCTGTAAAATAGTTCCTCAATAATGATACAAAAAGCAGTATCAGTGTACTTTCTTTTGCTTCACCGTTGCAGAATTTTTACAATGATCGATTCTAAAAAAATACACTCTAATTTAATTTGTGACAACTTTTCTGTGAAAAAACTTGACGATCAGGCTATAAACCGCTTGAAGTGGTTGCTTGTATCATACATCGAATTCAAACTTGCATAAATATACTGGGTGTAACATTCAAGATAACGAAGTTTACGTTTATTTCCGGTTGAGCTGGAAGTAGATTTTACATGAAAATATTTTACAATTTGACATCAGGTACTTAAAACCAAAAACACAAAATCTTGTATTCGTATTACTATTGTTTAAACAATGGTATTACAATCCCTTCCTCGAAAACTGCTAATGAAACACATAAAAAATCAACCTGTATAAGTGTATATCTATGCCTCATAGTGAGGAATAAACATAAAGGGTGCCCCTACGCGTGAAAAGTACCGCAATGTAATCAACCAAGCATTAGAGTGAGATTCATTTCACTGCAGCACTGGGGTGAAGTAAACAATAAGTTTGATTCTCATTTCTGCAGGGTCTCTATAAATGATTGTAACAGCGCAGTTGGCTTTGGATTATGCAAACCACAGAATTCTGTGATCATGCTATGCTCTGATTGGTTAGAGATTGGTATTCTTCAATCCAAAGTCAACTGCGCTGTTACAATCATTTATAAAGACCCTGTACAATTCCTGAATATAATACAACATTTTCGTAATTTGGCCTCAGCTAAAATTACCACAATACACTTAAGTAACAATAAACTGCCATAAAATCGGTAGAATAATTCAGTTTATGAACGTCAAATCGAAATGAAAATGTAAACACAATCGCATCGCGAAACTACACACTGACAGACGATGTTGCCTAACTGACAGAATTATCTGTAACATACGTAAGATGTAAGTATCAAAGTAGGGAAGCGGTAGACCGATTATCCCAATACGGAATAAAGATACTGCACGAGTTCGCAACGCCGGAACATTGGTCGTGTAAATAAACAGATTTTACTTGGCTGCATAACAAATGCGTGAAGACATCTCTAGGTTTACTTTTTACTCTGAGATTTATGCCCATCCTAAGATTCGGTTGATTCGACTGTAAATTTGAAAAATAATGATGAATATGGATACACTAATGTGTGTGAAGTTGGCCCAGCACTTTTTGATTTTCGAAAAAATTTTTGTTGTGCTGAATTGTGCTAGGTTTGTGCTGATTTGTGCCGATAATTTTTTTTCTTAATTCCAAGTGGTTTTCGAAATATTTCCAAAACCGAAAAAATGAGCCAACCAGCACTTTTAGAAAAATGGGGTTTAAAGGATTGATAAAAATTGTGCTACACATGTACTGAGTTGTACCGTTCAAATTTTCTCGAAAGTCCCTCTCGTTTCCGTAAAAATCGAAATTTAAGAAAAAAGATATCCCAGCACTTTCATTTTTTTCTCTCACAAACGAATGAAAAAATTTGTGCTACATTTGTGCTGCTTTGTGCCGTGAAAATTTTCACGAAAATCATTCGCGTTTTTCTGCAAACTACGAAAATAAAAAAAGTAATCCCAGCACTTTTGTTTTTTTTTCAAATGAAACATGCTCAAAGCATTGTGCTACTCTTAGAAAAAGTTGGTCAAATTTTCAGAAAAATCATCAGTTTCCTTCTTATATGGGGGAAAATAAGAAAAATCAGTGGGGTGGAGGAAAAACCATTATACCTGGCAAAAGTGTGTGTGAAGTTGGCCCAGCACTTTTTGATATTCGAAAAAAATTTTATTGTGTTGAATTGTTCTAGGTTTGTGCTGCTTTGTGCCGCTTAAATTTTTCTTTTATTTCATTCGGTTTTTCTGATATTCAACAAAATGTTAAGTACGAATAAGCCTAGCATTTTGCGAGAAATTGGTTTCCAACGGTTGAAATGGATTATGGTTTAAATGTATTAAGTTGGTACTGAGTTGGGGCTCTCAAATTTTCTCGAAAAGTCCTCTGAGTTGTAAGAATATTCAAGTTAACAAGAAAAATATTTCAGAAATTATATTTTTTTCTCTCCCAAAAATGTGAAAAAATGTGGTGTATAAGTCGTGACTAGTGTGAATATTCAATATTCAGAAAACACTTCGAATTTTCCCGTCGAATGTTGGGAATTGAATAAATCAATCTACTGTAGGAACATCGGTATACATGGAAAAATAACATTGACGAATTTGCACTTCGTGCAAACTGTGGAATTTCGATAGAACTTACTCTGCTGCCTTGATTATTCGAAGGTGTTAAACTCATGACAATATTGTCGATAAAAATACACTCAGAAGAAGACTTGATGATGTTTTCTCGTGAAAATTTAATTGACTATTGATACAGCAAAGTCGACGAGATATCGTTGAATTTATTCGCGCCTCTTAGATGAAATTTATGGTCGCATAATTTTCTTGGAGGAAAAATTGTTTCTTAACTTTTATGCATTCCAAAACCTGAAAGAAAACGAACCATTGTTACCGCACCTGTATTAGTATACATAAGTATACATTTATAGTTCAATTTTCACATAAGAGTATTATTTTTATTTCCATGAAATTATAAAAAACTCAATACTCTCCTTGAAAATCTTCGAAAACTTAAATTATCCCCAAAATAGCAAGAAACGATAAAGAAATGAACTTTAATGAACAACAATAACAAAACAAAATTATGATATTTCATGTAGATAACGGATAATGCTCGGTAGGTTCGTACAAAACATTTCGTTGAATATCTCAAAAACCGATTGAAATAAAAACAAAAATTAAGCGGCACAAAGCAGCACAAACCTAGCACAATTCAGCATAATAATTTTTTTCGAAAATCAAAAAGTGCTGGGCCAACTTCACACACACTGTTGCCAGGTATACTGGTGTTTCCTCCACCCTACTGATTTTTCTTATTTTCCCCCATATAGGAGGAAAACTGACGATTTTTCTGGAAATTTGACCAGCACAAGTTAGCACGAATAGAGTACAATCATAAAAAAAATTTTCGTCCAAAAAAAATGAAAGTGCTGGGCTAACTTTTTTCTAATTTCTTTATTTTTCGGGTGAACTAGCTTGATATTTGTGAAAATAACTACGGCACAACTTTGCCTAAGATAAGCACAATGCTTTGAGCATTGTTCCTTTGAAAAAAAAAACAAAAGTGCTGGGATGACTTTTTTTTTATTTTCGTAGTTTGTAGGAAAACGCGAATGATTTTCGTGAAAATATTTACGGCACAAAGCAGCACAAATGTAGCACAAATTTTTTTATTCGTTTTCGAGAAAAAAAAACGAAAGTGCTGGGCTATCTTTTTTCTTAGATTTCGATTTTTCAGGAAATGAGAGGTACTTTCGAGAAAATTCGAACGGCACAACTCAGTACATGTGTAGCACAATTTTTATCAATCATTTAAATCCAATTTTTCGAAAAGTGCTGGGCTGGCTCATTTTTTCGGTTTTGGAAATATTCCGAATTAGGGAAAAAAAATTTCGGCACAAAGCAGCACAAACCTAGCACAATTCAGCACAACAAAAATTTTTTCGAAAATCGAAAAGTGCTGGGCCAACTTCACACAGATGATACACTACCTTTTTTGATACGCTCAACTTTCGATTTTCTTTCGTGTACTGATTTATTGTCCTTGTTGGACTCTCGGGCAACTGGGCTTGCTAAACTGTTGTGTACATGAGAATCAGGTGATCTCATGGATTTCGACGACTGTTTAAAGTAAGCTGGAACTCCTGAAATGAGGCGATATATTCCAGAGCTTGACTCAAAAAACAGAACTCGAAACTCACTGAAATAAGAACTATCAAGATATGTCCAGAATGATTTGAGATCGGCTGCTTTGAGATTGTAATCTTGTTGAGTTAAGTCATCTTGTATTCTAGATCTGAAAATGAAATGAAAATTAATAATGTTTCGTCAGGGACGGGCCGAAGCGAAATTTTTGGGGGAGGACAAAGTTTCGAAAATTTGCCCACTGTGTATTGATGGCTTGCAAAACCGATGGTGTAAGGGGGTGATATTTTGGTTTGCGAATCAATATTTTTTTCTAAGAGCATTAAAAATAATAATTTTAAGTTCTTTGGTGATACTATTTTAATTTTGTATTACCAGATCAACACACTCTTCGTCTTCAGGATTTCGAAAAATTTTTTTGGTTTTTTCGATACGAAAAAAAGTGAAAAGACTTTTGACTCGTACATTATGATGATTACAACAGAAATCTATTTAAAGATATCAACTGATAATATCATCGCCATAGAAAATCATCATAGTGAGTTTTTAAATTATTAGAAATTTAGATATGTATTCTGCTAACAAATATTTTTCAAGAATTGTAAAATTATTTCAGTTTCATGAAATTTTGCAGACATGAGCACCTCATGAACTTGCATTTTAATTCTCAATTCCATATCGACAGAAAAGCAGTTATTGAGATAAGGAAAATATTCAGTGACAATAAATTTTTGTTCAGGTCCCACACCTATCCTGAAAATTTGAACTTTCAAGCTCCTTTCGAATGTTACGACCATAGACAAACTAAAAAATAGAAGAGCCACTCGTATATTCTGCGCCATCTATCAGAGTTGGACACTAATACACGAAAAAATTATTTTCAATTTGATAGTTAGATGTCGCTGCATTCATGGAAATCCTATCGAGAAAATAGTAAGTATGTAAAATCATTATTATCAAAAAACCTTTGAATTGTCAGCTGACACAAGGAGTGGTTTGACACGTTCTTTTTGAAATATATAAATTTCGATATGACTGCAAGAGTGAAGACGAGCTGTGTTATTGGATGTGAAAATCGAGATGCAAGAAGGTAATTATAAAATATATATTATATATATTCTGTTACCTATACGAATTAAGATAGTTTTCAAAAAAGTTTTTCATGTATTGAATAAGTTTAGTAGGTAAATACTCATACATATTTTGTATTATTGAATTCATTATTGTTAGTTTTTGAGAATGTTTTCAATGCAATTATTAGTTTATTGATTGGATATTTATGAAATGAATCTGTATTTTCAATTGGTGATATCTATTTCAGTTAATAAATTTTTATTCTATCCAGAATGTGATTATTGATCCTCATTTCTCGATTCCAAAAGAAAATCAGATGAAAGTTCGTTGCAGGTATTATTTTCATGAGAATAAATTTCCTCACTCATCGATAACTTGCACGAATCCATTTCTGATTTCCTTTTGGAAATTGAATTTCAAAAAACTTTTTGCCTCTTGTATATGGGAGTACCTACCTATTCAAAATGTGCACTACAGAATTCTTTTTGAGGCAGCTTCACGATACAGATTCCTTTTTCAATTGAGTTTTTTTCACGAATTAGTAATGTTCAACAAAAACAGATGGCGTTGAAGCTTGTTCTACTAGTGTCCCATCTATTCTCCGTTTAGTTAGTCTATGGTTACGACCGCACCGTTGTTCCCCTAGGAACAAGTGCGCCGATATTGTCAAACTTTTTTCAGAGAAGTCAAATTCCTTCATAATTTATGACATTTTTTGGAATATGTATTCCAATTTAATTGACATTTCTACAACTCTTCTTAAAATATTGCCAACTGTTTTCAAAAGTTTTCTAATTGCTTCGAAAATTCACCAACTGCTTCGAGAATTTATCAACTCTGAACAATATTTGGCACGCCCTTAGACCAACTACATTGACATTTGTTCAGATGCTTCAAAAAACTACAAACTGCTTTGCAATAGACTACAGGCCCGTGTTGAAAAAATTATGGGTCATTTGAACCACCAGGTGACCTATCTAAAACGATATAAGAGCATAAAATAATAAGATTCAGCACTATGCCGTCACTTGTAAGCTGTCCAACTGAGTGCAGGTGAGGATTCGAAAGAACAGGTAGAGTGGGTAAATTTTGGTCACATATTTTTGTACGGCATTCTTACCATCGATTGATCTTTGAGAAATAATAAGAAAACGCGTAGCGCCGTAAAAAAATGTGGAGCCACAAAGTCACAATTTTTTTTTTATTTTAGACAATTACCTGGGTAAATTTGGTCATTTGATTTTGTACGGCATATTTGTCATTCTATTTCAATGCTGCTTCTAATCCATTATTCCGCAACGCCGTACAAAAATCATGCGACAAGGGGAAAAAATCAAGGGTTGCAATCCCCTCTCTTTCCCTACTCCAGGGGGTGATTTGATACAATATGAAATAAATTTATTTTGAAAGTATTTAATGCTAAGATAATATTTTTTCATATGCCGTACATTTTCGTTGGTCCAAATGGGAAAAAAGAAAAAATCCTTTTATTTGTCCTAATTTTCATAGTCCTTTCGTGATTCTAGATTCCTAGTTAGAAACTATGTTGAATATGGGTTTATATACTATCCATTTACACCAAAATATAGACATATTGTCACTGATAATTTCAAAATACAACATATTTTTAAGAAGTACTCATGACACTGAAGTTTGCAGTACAAAATCATGCGACGAGGGTGTCTGCTAGCTTCAGTGTCATGAGTACTTCTCAAAAATATGTTGTATTTTGGAATTATCAGTGACAATATGTCTATATTTTGGTATAAATGGATAGTATACAAACCCATATTCAACAAGGTTTCTAATTAGGAACCTAGAATCACGAAAGGACTATGAAAATTAGGACAAATAAGAGGATTTTTTCTTTTTTTCCCATTTGGACCAACGAAAATGCATGGCATATGAAAAAATATTATCTTTGCATAAAATACTTTCAAAATAAATTTATTCATGTTGTATCAAATCACCCCCTGGACTACGGAAAGAGAGGGGATTGCAACCCTTGATTTTTTCCCCTTGTCGCATGATTTTTGTACGGCGTTGCGGAATAATGGATTAGAAGCAGCATTGAAATAGTATGACACAGATGCCGTACAAAATCAAATGACCAAATTTACCCAGGTAATTGTCGAAAATAAAAAAAAAATTTGACTTTGTGGCTCCACATTTTTTTACGGCACTACGCGTTTTCTTATTATTTTTCACGGATCAATCGATGCCGTACAAAAATATGTGACCAAAATTTACCCTCTCTACCTGTACTTTCGAATCCTCACCTGCACTCAGTTGGACAGCTTACAAGTGACGGCATAGTGCTGAATCTTATTGTTTTATGCTCTTATATCGTTTTAGATAGGTCACCTGGTGGTTCAAATGACCCATAATTTTTTCAACACGGGCCTGTAGTCTACAAATATTTTATCATTTAACGAACCTTAGTCCTGCTCTCCTTTCGTAGCTCATTTTTCTCCTTTCTTCCTGAATTTCGATTAGCACACTTAGTTCTTCTTCCGTTAAACAACTATAGTCTTCTATTTCGAGTAGTTTTTTGCGAAGCAATTGTTTATTACTTTTTTCCTCCTTTTCTGACATGATTTCTTTCTCGTCCATCAGAGCAATATGTTCTTCCAGAGTACAAGTGAAGAAAACAAAGTATACGCAGGAAATATCCTTAGCTGCTTTAAGTAGTATTTTCAATGCAACCAGTACATTTGGCATAAATATACTGTCCAAGCTATCAAGAATCATCATATCAATTGATCGATTTTATCACTGAGAATCTGCAACGAATCGGAAGTAGATACAGAGTTGTTGGAGTGAAATTCTTGTTAGTAAAAATTTATTGCGAAAACACAATGTAACAAGTCAAACCAAACTATCAAAGGGGGAAAATCATATACAGGGTGTCCCGGGAAGAATGCGACAAACAGGAACCATGAATCAAGGACATCAGGGAGGACTCGTAACATTGCCATCTTTCAATATTACAGAAATTGAATGAATCAGATCCGGACTAGAAAAATTTTGGACTTTTTCTATTTTCATGAATAATGGAACACCCTGTAGGTGAACACTATGTTTCTATTTCATTCTCGTAACCGCAAAGAATCAATTAATGAGAAAAGAGTGACAAACCTGTAAAATTCGAAGTAATTTCAGATAAAATCAAGATTTATCGAACTATGAAATTCAACTCATAAGGTCATGTTCCTAGATCACTTTGTATGACAGTGCCAAGCAGAGATTTTAAATTTTTCTCATTAATTGATTCTTTATGGTTACTAAAATGAAAAAAAACATATTGTTTACTTACAGGGTGATACACTATCAACAAAAATTGAGAATGTCTGAAATTTTTCTAGTCCGGATCTGATTTATTCAAATTCAGAAATATTGACAGATGGCAATCGTGAAGGGTGACAAAACTTTCAAATTCGAAATAATTCGGTGGAATAATTTAAGAGTTATTGAAGTTAGAAATTTCACTCATGAGGTAAAATGTTTTTGCTCACTTCTTGATCACCCTGTATGCCCTTACTAAGCAGAGATTTTGAATTTCCTCATTGATTGATTTTTGCGGTTACGAAAATGAAAAAAAACATAATGTTCACGTACAGGGTGTTTCTATATTCATGAAAATAGGAAAAGTCCAAAAATTAGCTAATCCGGATCTGATTTATTCAATTTCTGAAATATTGAAAGATATCAGTCATAAAGGGTGACAAAACTCCCAAATTTGAAATATTTCGGTCCAATAATTCAAGAGTTATTGAACTATGAAATTTCAGGTAATGATTTTTGATCACTTCTTGATCACCCTGTATGACCGTGCCAAGCAGAGATTTTGAATTTTGCTAGTCCGGATCTGATTTCTTCAATTTATGAAATATTGAAAGATGGCAATCGTAAGGGTTACAAAACTTGCAAATTTGAAATCATTCGGTTCAATTGTTCAAAAGCTATTGAACTTTGAAATTTCAGCCATCAGATGAATAAAACCCTGTATATTCCAAACGAAGGCTCTCAAACTATTAAAACCTCTTGATGAGAGTCCTCCCTGAAGTACTTGATTCATGGTATACTTTTGTCGCAGTCTTCCCGGGACACCCTGTATGAAAAAATTAGCCCTGAACAGGTGCTTTTGATCTCACGTTCATTGGTGGAGCAATGATTCTATTACTTCAAAATTACATTGCATTATACCGGGTGGCCCACCACTGACGCTATGCTCATTTTGAGGATGTAAATGATCAGATTTTGAAAATCTTTTTCTATGTTGAGTGTAAAGTAATCAAAAGCACAATTTGAAATTATTTCCACATACAAAGGGTATTCCAATACAAAGATACAGACCAAAGTTATACTTTTTCAAATGTGACACCCTATATATGACTTCAAAAAAGGAAAGGCAAGCTCAAATTATAATGAGTTTCTTCAGATCACTCTGTACAGTTGTTGCATCGTTCACAAAAAAAAATCAAAAATATAGAGTCAGTTTGAATAGGAATTGAATTTATGAAAAAAAAAATTAACTTTCGAATGTATAGAGTGATCATAATTAATTCCCAAACATCTACTCCGAATAATGGTCAAAAACTTTCTTATATCAAATGATACTCCCGGTATTTCTTCATTTCGTTGAACGCACAAATTAATTTCGAAACTTTTTTCCTGAGGTTTCCCTATAGGGGAAAACCCAGATAGATGCCTCAGTTTTTGAAATTGCCTCATATTTTTGAAAATATTGATTTTATATGTGTTATTTCTATGAGTGTAGGAAGCCCCATTATTTGATTTGAAATACTCAGACTTTTCTCTGATATAGCACTCCCAAATTACACAAAAATTTGATTTTTGTAGAACCCTTTTTTTGGGATAGATGCCTACAAGTATGGATAGTTGCCCCACCATGAAAATACTAAAAAGGATAGATGCTCTTCATAGGTACTTTGTGAACTAAAAACCCAACTTAATACAATGAGATCTTCTATGCCTAAAACAGCAACTTCATCTACGCAACATGGATCGAATTAACAACAATTGTGCATTTCTAATTGAATTTCAAAGGCATATATCAAACGAAAAGTTGCATTCTTCATATTAACATAAAGCATTATTCCACTCATTCATGATAAATTAATGAAATAATAAGTCTCAACAAAAATGATCAGGAATCAAGTTTAAAATCAAAATAACACAATGAATCGAAAATCTGCTAAGAAGATGAGGTTTTAGTTAAGATGTCCTTAGGGGCACCTATACCTCAAAAAATCAGTGCAACTATCCTTTTCGATAGAGATAGATGCCCATGATTTTTTTTAATAAATTAAGAAGAAAACAAAAAATATTTGTACTCAAAATGTACACTCAATTGTACACTGTATTGACGTAATAACAAAAATTACTGAATTTATTACCACTTCAAAAGTTATACAGCGGCAAATACCTACTTCTAAAACTTTGGCATGTTTTTGAAGTTCGCTGCTGAGATGATCGCACACACTAGCGAAAAACAGCTTCACTTTACAATAACCCTTACAAAAATAAGGTCCAGGGTGACTGTAGCAGCTACTTATAAAATTAATTTTTTGATACGTGTTTCGGAAGTTAGGTATTTTGAAAGGGCATCTATCCAACTGGAGCATCTATCCGGGTTTTACCCTACCTAACTCCTACAGTATTGTTGGTTCACTAGTTTTGAATGAAAATCAAAAATTGCTTGAAAACTATCAGGTTTATGTAAAGGAAAACCTTATGAAAAAAGTTTAGAAATTAATTTTGGCGTTCAACAAGATTAAGAAATACCGGGCGTGCCATTTGAAATAAGAACGTTCTTGACCATTATTCGCAGAAGATGTTTGAAAACTAATTATAATCATGATCACTCTGTACATACCAGAGTTCAAGTTTTTTTTCTCTATAAGGCCAGCTAATATGTCATTGTCTGTATCGCTTGCGTAGCTGGTTCCTTCATAAATAACTTTTCAAAATGACTCCATATTTAAATTTTTCGCGATTTTACCGTGAATGATGAAACAAATGTACAGAGTGATTGACCTCATCATAATTTGAGCTTGCCTTTTCTTTTTTGAGGTCATATATAGGGTGTCCCACTCGAAAAAGTGTTACTTTGGTCTGTACCTTTGAATTGGAAGACCCTGTATATGGAAATAGTTTTAAATTGTGCTTTTGATCACCCTATATTCACCACAAAAAAGATTTTCAAAATATCATCATTTACAACCTCAAAATGAGCTTAGCGCCAGTGGTTGGCCACCCGGTATACAAGTCACCTGTATTAACATCTCTTCTGGTATTCCTTGAAACGTATCAGCTGAATATGTTGAAAAAGTTTTTCTCGAAACTTTACTGGAAGTTGCACTGAGCTGTTCCCCTCTGTCAAGTTTATCCCTGCCTTCTTGTTTCTGTTGCTTTGATTTTGCTTTATGAGAGGGTTCTGTACTTAAGATGACATTCAATTTCCTCCACATTTCTTCAGTATTATCTAGAATAAAATAAAACTAGAAATTATGGATGTGTGATAGGGAATTATTGAAAATAAAAAAACATTAATCTTTTCATATTTTCCTCATACTCGTATATTGTATGGAAACAAAAGATAAAGCATTAAAACCTGCTACATAATTCTCTCGACATAGACAGTCTTCTTCGTCAATTCTGATCATATAGGCATCATCGATTATCTGATTAACTTCTTTAGTGAAGGGCGTTTTGTTTTCAACCAAAACACTGATTATCATAGAATCCAAGGTATATCTTGGAATCTGTAATGCCCTGGAAGTATCATTCGCAGCTTTCAAGTAATCTGAAAAAGTTTATAGAATTTTTAGATGGAAAATTACCATCCGATTCTATACAGTGTCTACTTTTAAAGTGGACAAACTTCAAGGGTCGATTATACGAGTGATAGCAACAAAAGATGTCATATAACACACGGTCGAAATGTTGACGGTTATTCTTCAATTTAAAGACCTGGTTTCGTTTGTGCAGCCGCTGCATGCAGCTGCGTCTGAAAGTAGCCGCTGCAGCTCTGAAATACACTGCTTCTTCGGAAGTAGGAAGAAGTGGTTTCGCTTGAGCCACGATCGCAACAGCGGCTGCAACGTCCTGACTGCTGACTGCTCGGGGTGCCAGTCTGTGCGACGTCCTGCAGCATACGCTGGGTGAAAAATGAGTGTTCAGAGTGTAGATAGATTTTCGCGGGACGAGGAAATGATGCTGATAGAATTAGTGTCTATGAATAGAAACTTATATGATGCATCTCACAATGACTATAAAAATAATGGCATAAAGGATAATATATGGCAAAAGATCGCCTCGAAAATGGAGGGAAAACTGGTAATACGCATTTTATTTTTGATATTTTTAATTTTAATTCAGTATGAATACGGGACATTTTTTTACATTTTAATATACAAAATTTCGAACCGTTCTTCCTTTTTTGTACCATTATTTTTATTTATTTTCTTTGATATCTTGTAGCACATAATTGAACTGATTCCTGTTTGACCGAAAAAAACTATGGAATTTTTCTTCATCATCTATTAGATGCTTTGTTATGAGGTTATTGAAGGTACCTTCCTCACTCCTGTTTTTATACATTAAATGTACAGCTCGCCGATTTCTATTTCTCATTGTCATGAATTTCAGAATTATTTCACTCTGCTCTTCTTCTAAAATATGGAGCGCAAGTACATACTCCATGACTGTCGAATTCTCACTGCGACTGCCGATAGTTTGGTTTGGCTGCATGCAGCGGCTGCACTAGCGAAACCACTACGAAGTTGCAGCGGACGCAAGCAGCGGCTGCTTGCAGCTGCATTGATTTCACGAAATATTTCGAGTTTTTCCTCTAAAATGATCATTATTCAGTTTTCCTCGTAGTCTCATCAAATTTGACCAGATGTTTGGAAAAGGCAATAAATCTACAAGAAGGGAGAGTTGGTGTGCAAAAAAACTCCAATTGCGAGCGTGGTAAGGAGATGATAATCACGATTCTGAAGTCGTCAAAATTTGTCCTATTTTTCCAATGTTTTTTTCCGATGAAATATCAATAATTATGTACACTCTTGCTTTTCAGTAGAAAATACCTCATTTAGTGTACTTTCGATTGACATATCAACTTTATTACTAGCGGCTCATCCTCCGCCATAATATCATGGCTAAGATGACAACATTGCGAACCTAAATTTGCTCTTTTTGAAGTCCTTCGTAATTGAATCTTAAAGTAATTTTATGGATGTTATCAAATAATCTTGAAGCAACATAATAACGAAAAAAGGAACCTCCTTCTTCAATACTTTTAATAATACATCGTTTTCGAACTCAACGTAAAACTCTGCAATATTCATAGCGATTATGTCGCAGTTCTGCACAACACAATTTTATTTTGTCGATGAGAGCCTTCCGGGTCTGAAATAGATAAACTTTAGCTTTTGAAGGATTCTAGACATGAAAGTACAAAGGCGTAAGTTCGGGGTTCATCGGTAGCCATCAAACCGTATCTTCCAATCCATTGTATCCTAATATATTCATTCAATAGATCTTCTTGACATTACGACCATTATGTGCTGTGCAGCCATTCATTCGAAACCATATATATTATCTGATAGGCAGGTGCATTTCATCCGATGTCTGTCAAGTAGCTTTGGATTAATCTAATGAATTCTTCAGCATTACAGTGATCGGTAAAGTTCTCCGCTCATGACTGCCAACCTCACGATACTCAACTCATATTGGAAATGAGAAACAATAGTCGAATGAGGGTTTTTTCTCAGTCATACATGGTTTTTTCGTAAATTAATCAAACCTGATTACCTACCTCATTCAATTGGTCATCAGAACATAATATTCTATGCCCCCCCCACTTTCCTTAATTATTCTAGTACCATCTACAAAATGTGAGTCTGTTCTCAGGTAAGAGATGAATTGATGATTTTCATAAAATCACATTAACATTCAATCACGAAGAGCTTCAAAATAGAGGAATTGTTCGTTGTTATCATCTTAGCCATGATATTATGGCAGAGGATGAGCAGCTAGCAATAAAGTTGATATGTCAATCGAAAGTACACTAAAGGTATTTTTTACTGAAAAGCAAGTGTGTACATAATTATTGATATTTCACCGAAAAAACCACTGGAAATATAAGAATAATTTTGCTTACTTCATAATCGTGATATTCATCTCCTTACCACGCTCCCAATAAGAGTTTTTTCTGCACACCAACTCTCTCATCTTGTAGAAAATTGAATTATGGTCTTTTTAGAGGAAAAACTCAAAATATTTCGTGGAATTAAGAAATGTTAATTTGAAAAATAACCTTCATAATATTTGGACCATGTATTATATGACATTTTTGCAAATTACTTGTATAATCATTCCTTGAAGTTTGTCCACTTTGAAAGTAGACACCCACCCTGTATACTAATGAACAATGACCCATAAAAATTGAAATATTCGAAAACCGCTGTTCTCCATCAGCGAGCTTCTTGGTCATACATAGGTAATAGGTATCAGTTTTTGTTAATGGCTTCAATTTTCGAGCAAGAAAGCTCGGAGATAAAAATTTCCACAGGGATTCGCTGTATCTGCTTATAGTACGGTGTTATTAACCTAAAAAAAAGGCCTAACCTTGACATCCAAAGTTAAAGTTTTATTCCAACTCCAAATTGCTCTATATAACCCTCTTATTGTTTGGTAAAAAGTTACACCATTTTGAGCGTCGGGTTTGGGGTGAGGGGGGTGGAATTTGAAGAATTACTAGTTTTTTTAGTTTTTCGTAAATATTTCAAAAACTAAGCGGTTTATTCTAAACATTGTTGTATACAAAAATGTTCTACGTTAAATTTTAAATAAGAATGGTCGTTTTCATATTCACTCTAAATTGTACGGTTCAAGAGTTACAGACGGTGTAAATGTTAACTTTTTCGTAATTTTGATAATTTTTGAGAAAAATAAGCTTCGTAAAAGAATGTTGCTATTTCAGTGGCCGGTGGTATGTTAGTGATAAGCCCTTGAAGGAACGACAACCTCAACACCTTATCAAGGGGCACTCTTTTTTAAGGGAAAAGAGGCTCCCACATGCCTAGGCCATATGAACCTGTGATACGGAGAAACCCACCCTGAACTTTCTACGAACATTGCAACATAAATTCACTTCTTAAGCATAAATATCTTTCAAATTTGGAATGTTCAATGTCTTTATTAACTTCACTCATCCTTCAGTAATTATCCTCCTCCTCTAGCTCGTCGTCTAAGATGTTATTATTGTCCATGTAATCACATGCTTGGCCTGAGCAATTGCTGCATATGCTAGTGCAGTTTAGACCACTCCTTCTGCATTCACAATTACGAACGCACTCATCTTTGCAAGTACACATTATAAGGGACAGTAATTCCTGGGAGGCTGCAGGAGGTGCTGTTGTAATTGGTGTCAGGTGGTCGCCAATCTTCTTCCAATCCCACTCGATTGGATCCTTGTCTTCATTCAGCCACTGTTGTACCTGGTGGTAGGTCCTAAATGAATGCTGTCTGGACGCTCCTGAAGTGGGGGTGTAGTGCATCCAACTTCAGTAATGCATGTATAGGCTGCTTTGCAATCGTTTTCAAGTAGGACTGGTAGCGGAGACAATCTAGATCTTCAGTTTTCTTGGCTCCAAACATTGCAAATAGGAAGTAATTTCCTGCATCAGCCACTGCTGTCTATAAGAAGGGAAACATTGCACCTTATAGGAAAGTTCAAGCCAACACCGTTCTTCGTGAAAAACTTCTGGTCTTCAACAACCCCAAAGCCGACCCCAGTGCAGTGGCTGATGCAGGAAATTACTTCCTACTTGCAATGTTTGGAGCCAAGAACACTGAATATCTTGATTGTCTCCGCTACCAGTCCTACTTGAAAACGATTGCAAAGCAGCATATACATGCATTAATGAAGTTGGATGCACTACCCCCCACTTCAGGAGCGTCCAGACAGCATTCATTTAGGACCTACCACCAGGTACAACAGTGGCTGAATGAAGACAAGGATCCACTCGAGTGGGGTTGGAAGAAGATTGGCGACCACCTGACACCAATTACAACAGCACCTCCTGCAGCCTCCCAGGAATTACTGTCCCTTATAATGTGTACTTGCAAAGATGAGTGCGTTCGTAATTGTGAATGCAGAAGGAGTGGTCTAAACTGCACTAGCATATGCGGCAATTGCTCAGGCCAAGCATGTGATAACATGGACAATAATAACATCTTAGACGACGAGCTAGAGGAGGAGGATAATTACTGGAGGATGAGTGAAGTTAATAAAGACATTAAACATTCCAAATTTGAAAGATATTTATGCTTAAGAAGTGAATTTATGTTGCAATGTTCGTAGAAAGTTCAGGTGGGTTTCTTCGTACCACAGGTTCATATGGCCTAGGCATGTGGGAGCCTCTTTTCCCTTAAAAAAGAGTGCCCCTTGATAAGGTGGTGAGGTTGTCGTTTCTTCAAGGGCTTATCACTAACATACCACCGGCCACTGAAATAGCAACATTCTTTTACGAAGCTTATTTTTTTTAAATTATCAAAATTACGAAAAAGTTAACATTTACACCGTCTGTAACTCTTGAACCGTACAATTTAGAGTGATTATGAAAACGACCATTCTTATTTAAAATTTAACGTAGAACATTTTTGTATATAACAATGTTCAGGATAATTCGCTTAGTTTTTGAAATATTTACGAAAAACTAAAAAACTAGTGATTTTTCAAATTACCGACCCCCTCACACCCAAACCCGACGCTCAAAATGGTGTAACTTTTTACCATAGAATAAGGGGACTATGTAGAGCAATTTGGTGCTGGAGGAAAACTTTTACTTTGGATGTTGAGGTTTAGGTCTAATTACACCGTACTATTAGTGAGTATATTGGGAAGAACCGACTCATTTCTGACAATTCGTACTCATTGGAAATACAGTTCAATTTCCAGATCCCACTGATCTCATCGCGAAAAATTTCGGTACAAAGTTGAAATTTCTTTACAACAAGCAATTCGTAAAAATTTCTTGGGGAAATAATAATCCGAATGGCTGTCAGCTTACTGAATTTCAATTATCGATGATATGAAAAAGTATGTTTTAGAGCTCCATATTTTATATTTATCCAATTAAAGCAATGTCATAAAATCAAGCCTTCTAGTTTATAATTATATTATACTGATTACTATGCTTGGTTGAATATCATCAGAAGTTATTCAGTTTGTGCGAGTTAGGAGAATCAGTTCTGTTTTGTGTAGACTTTGATACTGTGACATAGCTTCATCTTAAGCCTTGTTCGCACTACGCTAGTAGTTTAGTCGAGTAGCTAAAAATTTAGTTACTAAAAGTGTGTGAACACCAAGAATTTAGTCGAGTAGATTAATGTGTAGTTTAGTCGAGTCGATCCATTTGGTTCTATTTTATTAGGCGAGTAGAGGTCCGAACCGATCAGCTTAGTCGACTGCATTAGTATTATTATTTGCCCCCATAGATAACCTAAAATCATAGGTAAAATACTTGTTCTATGCCGAAAATATCTTTCCGTTGAAGCGAAGAAATCACCCTTAAATTCGTATCAGGTTAGCTCGAACATGAATGTTTGTGTAATATTAAATCTGAATCATACAAAAACAAGCAAATGAAGCAGTCCGCATACCAGGATACAAATTTCATCATCCACCTCTTCTAAAGTAACCATCACGATTAGATTCACAAGTTTATTTACTTTATTACGTTGCAATTTGTCCATTTTACGAATGGTTTCGTTTCGCTTCAAAGAAATCGCGTAAAAATTTGTGCGTTGGGAGTTGTTTCATCGACAAAGCGCTTCTCACTTGTGAACTCTACTCGACCAAAGTGCGAACGATTGGATGGACAGTAGCTACTAAATTTCTCACTACTCGACTAAGCTACTAGCGTAGTGCGAACAAGACTTAAGGCACAACGCTACTGACTTGAGAATTTCTTTCTTAGCCTGGAAACGAAATCGAAGCTTCCGTTGATGGTCTGAGCCAGCTTGAAATTAATTTATGATCATGAAATGTTTCAAATTCTTCAGATATGGACTATGATTGCCATAACCAAACTTCTGTTTTTTTACTTACCTGTATATTTATTACCATGGAAAACAATAATTTTAGTTTTGCGTTCCGGTTTTGGTTTATCATTCTCTATATCCGGATCCAAGAATATATCCTGCGATGGTTTTCTTCTTGCAACAGAGCTGTCAACTGAAATTGATCAACTGAATTCATTACATTACCTATCAGAAACAATGTATTTGGTAATCGAATAAAAGCGGTGTATTTTTATTGATGAAATCAATAATATTCCTTGATAGAGATGACAACAAATATGAAACTAATACACTGGGGTTAATCATACACATTGTCTAAAACAACATTCAGTAGATTATATTGTTCAGCTAGAGTATATTGAGATATCTGCTGCGGAATTTCGTTGTTTTCATTGTTGAGAGTCAGCATTAAACATGATTTGATGCGAACTAACATAGTCAGGTTTAAATCGAGGGGGCGTGATCTTATTTGAAATTGGACGAACGGTACACTGCTATTGTGAAGTTTTCTATGATGTTCGCCAATGAAATAACAGTCTTCACCTTTTACAGTTGTAATTCAGAAAATCAAAGTTCAATTTCAGAAAAGGGAACATGTATTTCAGAATAGGAATATGTAATTCAGAAAACAGAAATTGAATTTCAGAATAGTTAATTCAATTTCAGAAAAGCGAAATTGAAATTCAGATTAGGAAGTTGTATTTCAGAAAAACAAAATTGTAATTCAGAATAGTGAATTGAAATTCAGAAATGGCAAATTCAATTTCAGAAAAGGAAAATTGTAATTCAGAAGTTATAAATTGAATTTCAGAAAATGTAATAGATATATGTACTACATATAATATAACATAGATATAAATAGGTACATATTCATGTTCATTATATCTCGAGTACATGCAACCAATTCTGAATTACAATTTCCCATTTCTGAATTTCAAATCACCAATTCTGAATTACAATTTATATTTTCTGAAATTCAAATTACCTTTTCCGAATTACATATCACTATTCTGAAATTCAAATTACGCTTTCTGAATTACATATCATTATTCTGAAATTCAAATCACCATTTCTGAATATCAATTTACTATTCTGAATTACAATTTCCATCTTCTGAAATTCAATTTGCTATTCTGAATTACATTTTACGTTTTCTGAATTACAATTGGAAAAGGTGTAGTTCAATGAATTTCCATTGTATTTTTCAAGATTTAATAGTTTGGTTATTGCTCTAGTGGTGAAAGAGAAGAGGATATTGAACATTTGAGACCTGAAATTGCCGCTAAATGTAAAGATGTGTTTAGCAATACTTCTATGAATTTTGTGAGGATAATTTTCAGTTGTAATTTAACTAGTGCAATGAAAATTATCGAAAATTTTTGGGAAATATGCTCGAATGCAAGTTAAGTTGAAAAAGAGCACGAGTGCGCGGAGCGCTCGGGTGCCTTTTACAGTTTAACTTGCATGAGAGCAGATTTGTCAAAAAATATCGATTCATTTTCATTGCAAGAGTTGAATTTAATAAGAAAATTTTGTGAATCCATCAAATCGTATTGTGTCGCTGTAAGTTGCTGTCACATTGCCGTTACTCTAATAAGTAATAAACGTTCATAATTACGTCTGCATTTATTTTAAAGGACCTGATAATTTTGCACAAGTGCGAATTATCGATAATTTGCACTAATGCAAAATTATCGCCTAATTGTATGCTCATTGGCTAAAACAACAATAAAAATCAAAAAATTCTTGAGGGCCTCATCTAAAGGGATTCCTGACTATCGTGTCCTCTTGTCTTTTGTTGTATACAGTTTTACTTCATTTTTATATTAGTTAGTGCATAAAAACATACCTCTGAGTTCTAAAGTCTCCAGAAGACGTTCTACAGATTCCGATGATGCCCTGAAATAATATCACTTTATTGGAACTCTCTTAAGGATAGAATCATGCCTTCAAAGATTTAAGTGGTCACTAGAGGAGTCCTTAAATTTAAGGTCAGCTTTAGCCATTTTAATACCACCTAACCGTTGGTACAACGTAATTCAAGTTAAGGATTTATTTTGAGGGACCTTCAATACTGAGTGTTATTGGTACAAACAGGTCATATACAGGGTGTTTCATTGGGAAAGGGAAATACTTCACAGGTGCATAGGTGGCACCAAGACGGTTCTAGAGATACCCCATTTATTGGGTCTCGCTGTCTTCGTAGCCGAGATACAGGGTGTTTTATGAATTTTGCCCGTTTCTTCCTGAGGCCGTACCAGACGAACCACCCGGTATATTTTCTTCATATTTGGCAAATATGTTCCTAATTGAGAGCCCAAACATATCATGCAATAACCGCTTCGAAAATCCAGGTCCGGGTTAACAAAAAATTATGAATCGTTTGAATCCTCGAAACAACACCCTGTACATCGTAATTTTGAAAATCTGTTTTAATATTCGAAAACACCACTAAAATCTAAACTGAGACGTATACTTCAAATGTTCGCGCAGAAAGTTTTACTGTACAAATTTTCAAGGTAAAAGTTAAGTTTTTAGGAACTTGGATACCCGAAAGTGGTTTGAAGTGACTTTAACAATGAATTATCAACAAATTGAATCCATAATTATTTCAATATTACTCTGTAATTCATTTTACATTGGTTTTCTTTTTTATAGCTGTATACTTGAAAATCCAGGTCCGGGTCAACGATAATTATGAATCGTTTGAATCCTCGAAACAACCTACCCTGTAACTCGGAATTTTGAAAATCTGTTTTAAAATTCGGAAATACCACTTAAAACTAAACTGAGACGTACACTTCAAATTTTCGCGCAGATAGTTTCACTGCACAATTTTCAACGTGAAAGTGAGGTTTTTAAGAAATAGGATACCTGAAAGTGGTTTGAAGTGACTTTTAACAATGAATTATCAAAATATTTAAATCCATAATTATTATACGTTATAATGCAACTCACTTCTCAATAAATGAAAACTAATGTGGAAATGAATCACAAAGTAATGATGAAATAATTATGGATTCAATATTGCTGATAATTCATTGTTAAAAGTCACTTCTTACCACTTTCAGGTATCTTAGTTCTTGAAAACTTCACTTCTACGTTGAAAATGTGTGCATTGAAACTATCTGCGCGAAAATTTGAAGTGTACATCTCAGTTCAGTTTTTAGTGGTATTTTCGAATTTTAAAACAGATTTTCAAAATTCCGATGTACAGGGTGTTGTTTCGAGGATTCAAACGATTCATAATTTTCGTTAACCGGGACCTGGATTTTCAAGTATACGGCTATAAAAAGGAAAACCAATGTTGAAATGAATTACAAAGTAATGTTTAAATAATTATGGATTCAATATTGTTGATAATTCATTGTTAAAGTCACTTCAAACCACTTTCGGGTATCCAAGTTCCTGAAAACTTCACATTTACCTACCTTGAAAATTTGTGCAGTAAAACTTTCTGCGCGAAAATTTGAAGTATACGTCTCAGTTTAGTTTTTAGTGGTGTTTTCGAATATTAAACAGATTTTCAAAATTCCGATGTACAGGATTCAAACGATTCATAATTTTTTGTTAACCCGGAACTTGATTTTCGAGGCGGTTATTGCATGATATGTTTGGGCTCTCAATTAGGAACATACTTGCCAAATATGAAGAAAATATACCGGGTGGTTCGTCTGGTACGGCCTCAGGAGGAAACGGGCAAAATTCATAAAACACCCTGTATCTCGGCTACGAAGACAGTGAGACCCAATAAATGGGGTATCTCTAGAACCGTCTTGGTGCCACCTATGCACCTGTGAAGTATTTCCCTTTCCCAATGAAACACCCTGTATAACAACAAAATGTTTTCTCGTTGCGATTTTAATTAGGCCATCTATCTGGCAATTATTCAAGGAATCGTATGTAACCTTATTCAAATTAAAAATATTTAATTGGACATTTTTGAATACAACTCTTTATTTGTACAGTAAATTAATGAACTGATTTGACTTCATGAATATAAAATATTTTTCTCAAAGCTGTATGTATCTCAGTAATTCATCGATAATAAAAGCGCATTGGACGTAAATAGAACACAAAATTGAATTTCCTAAGTCGTCGAATTTCAATCTAAGTATATCAGAATGATAAGTACCGGTACTCAAATGAAATCAAGTAGTTCTTAAATTTTCATTTCATCTATGCTTCTACATATTTTGAATTATTGTGTAATGAGGTCATAACCTATCCACTACGGCGAAGGATAAAAAATTAGTTGAACGACAAGGATCACCTGACATCTGTTTTTGATAGTATCATGACCTCTGTGAAACTTTTTTCTCTTCTGAGTCTATCCAAGAGCAATTCTTTGTAGATATATCTGTAAATGTCACTTGGTGTATTACCAAACAGAGACTTGGCTATATATACTTTTTTTGCATTTTTCTCCCTCCAGAATACATTGCAGATCCTTTCATGTAAGGCTACTTGTCTGAAACAAAAAAACTTTGGGTAGGTTTTGTAACGAAGCAAAATAATTTCTATCATTATTTAGTTTCGTTCAATTGAAGTTGACGGAAATCGGGAATTTTTATCTCCGCGCTGAAGATGTACGGCAAATTAGATCGCGATTTCTCGATACCGCACATACCGCGGAAAATCCCGCATTTTAAACCTTTTGGACACGTGTGGCCGGTAACAGGTGGCTCCACCCCCCTGTTACCGGCCACACGTGTCCAAAAGGTTTAAAATGCGGGATTTTCCGCTGAATAAATCAGTCGAATTAAAATCAACGTCCTGACCACAACTCCAGAAGTACTAGCCGACCAGTCCGTCCAGAAGTAAGTGCCACCAGAGGGTTCTGCAGGGACAAGTTCAGTTTAGGTATGATTGTTTTTATTCTTATTTGCTGGCTTTGATATTTATAATGTATTTCTCCTGTTGTATTTTCCTGTCCTTCCGCCGCTCGAGTTCGCAGAGGTTGTGTAGTAGCTTCAAACGGCCTGCATGACTTGTGAGAATTCCGAGATTGCGAGATGGTGTATGCTAGCTTATATTGTCTTGTATTATCCTCTCTGGTATTACTCGAGTTCTTGGACTTTGTGTAGTAGCTTCAAAAGGCCTGCATGAAGTTCTGCAACTCTGAGTCGACAAGAGGGTGTATGTTAGCTTGAAACGGTACATACACTGTCTTGTTGTGCCCTTCCGACACCGTTCGAATTTCAGGGGGTTGTGTAGTAGCTTGAAACGGCCTGCATGATGCCCTGCAATTCCGAATCGGCAAGAGGGTGTATGTTAGCTTGAAACGGCCCATACACTGTCTTGTCATGCCCTTCCGCCACCGTTCGAGTTTTTGGGGTTGTGTAGTAGCTTGAAACGGCCTGCATGACACCCTGAAATTCTGAACCTGCAAGAGGTTGTATGTTAGCTTGAAACGGCCCATACACCGTCTTGTTATGCCCTCCTGGCATCATTCGAACCCCCGGAGGTTGTGTAGTAGCTTGAAACGGCCTGCATGACATCCCGGAGTTCCGATGTGCAAGAACGCGTATGTTAGCTTGAAACGGCCCATATGCAGTCTTGTAAATGCCCCCCTTTATCCTTCCCCACCGTGTGCCGCTCCGGAATATCCAGGTGCATGCCCTAGCTTCAAAAGGCGTGCATGGGCCTCGTGGTTCAGAGCATTAGGGTAGGTGTATGCTAGCTTGAAACGGCGCATATGCTTTCCCTGAATTCCCTGGGACCGCACTTATTTCCTTTCACCGCCTGTCCGTAAACCCTGTTATGGTTAATATAGCCTGTAGTTGTGAACCGAGGTATGCCAGTAAATAAGGATGTCATTTTTGGGAATTTGTTTGTTAGGAACTTGCTCATGTTAGAACCTTCGTTCCGTACCGTTACTTACCACTGCTTGATAAATTTTCCGCTTGCACTCTCATTCGACTATCTTTACCGCTTTTTAATACCGCTTGTATGTATTCTATTGCTTATTTTTCTGAGAGCTCTCACCGCCGACATAATGCTGCATGTTACATCCCGCTTCAACCTTCTCACCGCCCGCTCACCCTCTTTCCTCACATTGTATTTATTATATCATGGTGTATTTTTATGACTGCCGTTATTTACCGTTTACCGAATAAAGATGTTATTATAATTATGTGTTTTCTTTTCCTAAGGAATATTTGAGTATTTTTCAGAGTTAGGGAATATTTAGTTAGGTAAGAACAACTGACCCCTGGACATAACCTTCTCTGGCTAGTAGCTCCCGGACCCCATAGGACACCGCCTATGGGTACCCTAGTGTCCTCAACACTTTAAACTAGAGGTGGCGCCTTCCGAAGGTAAACGATGGCAACGCAGTTTGGTAGAGACGGGGCAACGTCACAGTATTGTAATTATTCACCTTATTTATTGTATCGTTCGTTAGAGTAATCTCAAGCATTAGACTTCTGGGCTCCTGTAAAGCTTAATCAAAACCAAACGAACAATAAATTTTAAAAAGTTAAAACAAAAACATTTCTCATTGTTCTTTAGTGTAAACTCTTCAATGCTCCATGTCTCTGCCTACGCTAGAAGAATTTGATAGAGTGGAAATAAAATGAGGTTTTGCTCGCCTGATGTAAGTCGTCCTAGAAGGTAGATTTAAACCATAGACCTAATAAGAATGGACACCGCATGAGAGAGAGAGGTCAATTGGTTGAATGTGATGGAGCTATTGTGGGCAATGTCATACTTGTTCTATGGGCAATGTCAGTTGAATTATTCGCGATTCAAGTTCATCTCAAAGCCATCTTGCGGCGAAAATTGGAAACCTTGAGTATAGGCTTGTCGGTTGTCAGTTAAGTCAGGTGATTTTGATAAGCCTTCGTTTCGTACAAGTCATCGTGAGGTTTTCGTAAGAATATAATGCTTTGAAGTGGTTTTTTTGCTTTTCGTATTTTGGTATCAAAATGTCGAAATCACGGGTTTATTGTTGTGTGTTTGGATGCAATAGTCGTGCCAATAAAGACAACATATCCTTCCATTCATTTCCAAGAAACAATAGATGCAAAGTTGAAATCATCAACAAAAATGGTACTGTCTAAAAAGTGGAAGTGAGAAAAATGTGGGAAAAAAACTTACGGTGCGGAAAGAAAATAACAAAAAGCATGCGAGTGTGTTCCAAACATTTTGAAAAATCTGATTTTTTTCCACAAAGTGAGTTGTATAATGTTAAGTTACACATGGAGTAACAATTTTTTTTTATATATAGCAGAGGAATTTAGGCAGGCAGATCAGAGTTGGAGAACAAGAAAACTGATCTGAGACGCCAAAGGTTGAAGAGGAATGCTATCCCGACAAAAAACCTTCCCAAGGGTTCTCAAGATTCAACTGAGAGGAAGGAAAGGCGAAAAATAATTAAATATGACCTTGCACAACCCATTGTAATTATATGCCTTTCGATATAATATTCTGAGATTCATTTTTTCAAAATTTTCAGTTGAATTCCAATTGTGAACACATTAATAACGCAATGTTTTATGTTTAT
This sequence comes from Propylea japonica, assembly GCA_013421045.1. Classification (NCBI taxonomy): domain Eukaryota; kingdom Metazoa; phylum Arthropoda; class Insecta; order Coleoptera; family Coccinellidae; genus Propylea; species Propylea japonica. The sequence continues at coordinate 43,498,923 of CM024246.1, read as the reverse complement.
AGAGGGCGCAACCTACACTTGAATCGGGAATATAAAAAAAATATGTTACTCTATGTGTAACTTAACATTATACAACTCACTTTGTGGAAAAAAATCAGATTTTTCAAAATGTTTGGAACACACTCGCATGCTTTTTGTTATTTTCTTTCCGCACCGTAAGTTTTTTTCCCACATTTTTCTCACTTCCACTTTTTCAACAGTACCATTTTTGTTGATGATTTCAACTTTGCATCTATTGTTTCTTGGAAATGAATGGAAGGATATGTTGTCTTTATTGGCACGACTATTGCATCCAAACACACAACAGTAAACCCGTGATTTCGACATTTTGATACCAAAATACGAAAAGCAAAAAAACCACTTCAAAGCTTTATATTCTTACGAAAAACTCACGATGACTTGTACGAAACGAAGGCTTATCAAAATAACCTGACTTAACTGAACCGACAAGCCTATACTCAAGGTTTCCAATTTTCGCCGCAAGATGGCTTTGAGATGAACGTGAATCGCGAATATTCAACGCATCACATCCTTGTGGGCAAAGCAAAATCTGTGGTCACATAAATATTTGTTTACATCTTCCATATGATTTTGACAAGTTGTCCACAAACTTGCTTCATCTCTTTTCTTTTCGATAATATCGCATATGTCTTTCTCTCTCTAATGTATCCAAGTGTTCGATCTTCTGTTAAGTCACGTGATTCTGCATCCATAGTAATTATACAGGGTCTCTATAAATGATTGTAACAGCGCAGTTGGCTTTGGATTATGCAAACCACAGAATTCTGTGATCATGCTATGCTCTGATTGGTTGGAGATTGGTATTCTGCAATCCAAAGCCAACTGCCCTGTTACAATCATTTATAGAGACCCTGTAGATCTATGATTTAAACCGAATGAACAAAAAGTAAGAGCTAAATACTAAAATGGATGCATGGAGGTAAAGGAAGGGGAGGGAACATACTCTATATTTCCCTTGATGCAAAAGTGTCACATATTTGTATAGGCATTTTGTGACGGAAATTTTTGGGATTCATTAGAGCACCCATTCACTGAATAAAAAACCTTTTTTACTAACACTGAATATCTTTCTGCGACAAACTGTATAGGAAATGAACAAGAAATGAGGCACAAACAATATAATTCAACGTTTAAAAAGTTCGAAGTCGGCCATATTGGTGCGTCCCTTCTTTGTTTTGTGTTTTTTTTGTTTACGCGACACTTGTCAAACGTTAGGCCCCCTCCACTTCCTCTACCTCCATGAATATACGAGGTCTGTCAATTATATTCCCGGAAAAGTGATCGGGCAGTCCGGAATATACATAAATTCTTAAAATTAAGTTATAATCCTTCGCAGTAGTCTCCCTCTAGCTCGATGCACCGGCGCCACCGTTGGATCCACGATTGGAAGCACCCCCTGAAGCCCCCCGAAGATAGGTCCACCAGCACCCGTGTCGTGACACTTTGCACCTCCTCTACGCCGTCGTATCGGTTACCCTCGAGGTAGGACTTCAATTGTGGACAGAGATTAAAGTCGTAGGGGCCAGGTCCGGGCTGTAGGGGGGGGGTGCGGAAGCGTTGGAATGCCGTTTTTGGTCAAAAAATCTGCTCAACTGTGAGCACTTTGGGAACCATTTTCGCGCACAACTTGCGCATCCCTAACTCTTCGTGTAGCATCTGTCGAATGGATTCCTTGTTGATACCCAACTCGTCTTCCAATATTCTGAAGGCTTACCCGACGGTCTCCGAGCACACGCACGCGCAGGCGATCGACGTTTTGTGCCGTTCGAGAGGTGCAGGGAGCTCCCTCACGTGGATCGTCCTCCAGCGACTCCCTGCCTTCCCTGAACCGCTTAGCCCACTCGTAGACAGCTGTTTTTTTCAGGCAATCATCCTTGTACATGTCGGTTAACTGTTTTATAATTTCCGCGGAACTTACACCACGTTTGACCAAAAATTTGACCACTACTCTTTGCTCAGTTTTTTTTATCACACATTTTCGCGACAAGGGGTCCAAACACGCCGATGATCAAAGTACTGTAAAACACGAACTGAACAACCGATCGAGACGAAACTTGCACAGACTGACGCAGAAATGAATCCTCTTTCGAATGACACCAACGCGAACGCCGTAGCATAACGAGAGGCGCAGTGGTTGCCACTTTCCGGGAATTAAATTGACAGACCTCGTATGCATAGAATCTTTGCGAACGCAGATTGAACAACGAAAGTTTGTTTAAGCTGGAGGAATTTCATGAAGTGGGAATAGAATGAGCATTTGCTCGTCTGATGTAAATAAAAATGAACTTACTGATCATAATCTGACATGAAGATTTCCGTTAAAAAACTGGATGCGTTTTGAAGCACGAATGACTGTTCCAGAGGTGGTGAATACTGGAGTACAGGAGGAAATTCCACAACTCTTTCTTTGATGATAAAACTCGGTTCGCGACCATAACCGTTCAAATAAGCCGTTAAATCTTCACTGCTTCCTTCTATCTTGAACGTTACGATTCCCTGAGTGGGTCCTTTCTTTTTCGGCTCAAAGTACACCTGTAGTTCTTCAGATTCACCGGCACCTAATACTCCTTCCTTCTTTCGAACGAAAAATATCGTAGTGTCTATTGAACAACTCCATTTGGCATCAACGAAGCCACTGAAAATATCGTAGTTTTACAGATTCACAGTACCTATATTATAATATACAGGTTTGGAAATTCACATCTGAAATATACGATATACAATGCATCAGACAGAAAATTCTTCCCTCCAGTTGCACAGATGAATAGTCGAGACAATCACTTGCTGTAACACACTGAATTCAGTTGTCTTACTTCATTATTCTAGTCTTGTCTCTCTCTCTTATCGTTTAGAAGAGCGTAATTCTTTAGTATGGTAGGCAACAGTAAATACTTGAATCGAGTATTACGGGCAGCCTGATAAATTAAAAATTCTATACGTGTAGTGCGGGTTCCCTACCATACTGCGATAAGAGAGAGACAAGACTAGATTATTGCAGTAAGACAGTTGAATTCATTCAGTTATCGCACTTGATTATCTCGCCTATTCATCTGTGCAACTGGAGGAAAGAATTCTCTGTCTGATGCCTTGTATATCGTATGTTTTCGATGTGAATTTCCAAATCGGTATAGTGTTGCGAATGTTTGAAAATATTTCATTCTCGATTGGAACATAATTGGATGCTAAAAGGTTGGTCACAAATGAGATCTCATCGAATTATATAATGGTCTTTGATTCAATTGAATTTGTACTTTATTTCTCTCAATTCCAGTTACTTTTCAATCAGGAGCTCGAAACCTAAGCCTTTATATATTTTTCTTAAAAAATTTCCAGAATGTGTACTACTTCGGGTGATATCGATCATGCTGATCGATATTACCTGCCAGTGATCGATATAACTGTGCAGTGTTTGAAATTACCCAACCTCATATTTATAATAATGATAATTATATACACCAATTTCCAAAAATCTAAGCGAACGAATGATCCCGAGCCTACTTGCCTACTTTGCTCTCAATAATATGTGAACGGAGTATACACAATTCGTTGATGGGCGAATAGCTCTTATACTCACACGTTAAACAAGCATAGTATTTTCCTCTTGCAATTTCCAACTATGACTCCACAGAAATCCACACATTGATCACTGAGCTCTGTAGTGGGAATACCTACAGATGCACTAATTTTCACAGGAATTCGAGCTCCTTGGTTCACCTGAATATCAGCAGAAACCAAAATGAGGAGAATTTAGATGTTTTTTTTCAAATGACAATATTGAAACTATACGAAATTGTCTATCAGAAAGAGATTCCAATGGTACCATGTTCAAGGTGCACAACATGACTCTTATGAAATCAATATTATTGTTACTATATACTATACTACTATTACTATATATTGTGTTGTTTTTTTATAGAGCATCTCAACTTGTGAGATCATCTGAAGAAATGTAATATGACAAGGTTTGTTTCGCAATACATCCTTATTAGTTTTTTGGTCAAAGATAGATATCTACTGTAAAATCTGCGGAATCATGTCGAAAATGACTATGGGCAGTTCATGGCTGAGTTCCTCTCCAGAACCGAATGAATGTTCTTCTGCTTTTCGAAAAGGCACAGAAGTGGCTGCAAATTGACGGCGCAGCAAAACAAAGGACACCGGTTTGAACATCAGCGCTGAAGAAAAACTCATTTTGGAAGAACGACGCAGCACCATAATGGGTCGATTACATTAAGATACTTTACAAGCTGCTACTGAGCGAATTTAGAAGCGAGTGAATTAGCTTGTGAGATTTTGATGATTACACACAAAACTATGAGGTTTATATTTGTATCGTTGTCAAGGATCAAAGATGAATGTCAAATACGTTTTCAAAATTTCAAATTCAAGAACGAGGAACCATCGAGTAGATGAGAACCCACAGATTGTTTAGTGGCAACTCTGACTACACACGGCTTGTTTACATGCCAAAACGCCAACGATTTAGCGTGTAAAGTAGCTCAGATTTCAATTTTTTTAGCAGCTTTTTACAATCAGGTTGTTGGCTTGTGAAAACGATTACACTAAGCAAATTTACAATCAGCTACTAAATTCGCTCAGTAGTAGCTTGTAAAATCTCAATGTAATCGACCCATTAGAGATAACGGTAAAAACTTCGGCACCCACGGAGGTATATCATTGAGTAAATAATTCATGAACAGCTTGATCACCTCAAAATTTCAGACAGATGGGTCAAATACTTTTCAATTTTGAGCAAAAATTCGCGTGCTGGACAGTTTTCATAACTGACCATATAAACCTTGAACGAACTTTGTCGAATTGGATTGGGAAACACTGGAATACTCTTCTTATAGGAGGATATTTTGACTCTAAGTTATTTGTGTTAAAGTAAATGTAATCAAGCCTTACAGGAAAATATTTATATTTTTATTTGAATGATGAAAATTATTCAACTGAAATTCAACGGCTATCGTGAAGGCTTCTCAGGCAATCAGCTGATCGTGATAGATCGTTGTACTGCCCTATCCTATCTCGCCTTGTCAGCGAACGTTCAACATGTTCCCGTTCCCGCTTCATCCGCTGAAAGAGTATCGCTCACTTGGACTAATGCGGCCCATACACAAGCTACTTTCTCGGCGTTTTGGCAGCTAGCGTCGCCGCAAGCGACCAAAACGCCCAAAAGTAGCCCGAAAAACGCCTGTGTATGTCCATCCGCTGCCACGCTGGCGAGTCGCCTAGCTGGACGCAACGCCGGACGCCAAGATCAAACGTGTTTGATTTTAGCGTCAAGATAGCCGGCGAAACGCTTGAAAAACGCTTGTGTGTGTGCGAGAGCGTCTAGAATGGCAGAAAATCATGCAAGAATTGCACATTCAGAAGAATTTATTACAAATTTTATAGAACTATTCGAAAAGAATAAGTGTTGGTTGGTGATTAAGAGCAAAGAATATATTCGAACAGAACACTAAAGAATAAAGCCTATGAAGAATTGTTAGCTTTATGTAAACAATAAAAAGATGGATGCGATATTGATTTCGTAAAGAAAAAAATGAAAAGCATCCGAGACTCATTCCGTAAAGAATACAAAAAGTTACGAGCTACGGAAAAGTCGGGTGCAAGTACGGATGACATTTTAAACCTTTATCGTCAGCGATCGATGAGCTACTGAGACGCTTGTGTGTGGTGAAAATTGCACGAGCGTCTAGGACGCTCGCCAAAACGCCGAGAAAGTAGCTTGTGTATGGGCCGCATAAGAGGCGCGAAGCTAGACGAAGTGAGGACCGCGATTCCGGCTGCCGACTACCTATTTGAGGACCACGATACACTCACACCGGTATGCCAGATTGGGAGTCTAAATTCGTCCGGCGCGCTCATCTACGTCATTGAGGAACAGAGATAAAAGTGGAGTTATAATTATTATATTATTAATATTATTGTTATAATACCTGCATTCATGCCTAATTGCGCAGTTTTCGGCTGTAAGAATTACAGAAGAGTTAATAAGGGAACCGAAATAAGGTACTTTTGCTTTCCGAAGTCGAAAGTATCCCGTCAGTACTTCATTATCTGAGGAAAAAATATTTTCAAAGTGTTAGAAGATAACACGGTTGCAGAACCGAAAAATTACATTCAGATTCCATTCGATGTTATTCTTTGCTTGAACACAATTCGTACCAACTTAAGACAGGGATCTAAATAAGAAGATCAGTTTTCAGAATATGAAGAAAAAGTGGACAAAAAACATTTCAAATTCACGAATTGTAAGTGAAATTCATTGAAATTTCACTAAAAATGATGAAAATATTTTCATTTTTTCGAAGTTTTTTAATGAACCTTCAACATTCTTAACGAAAAACTCCATTAGTGTGTTTGGTAGAATTAATCAGGAAAATGAGACACACTTATTGTAATAATGATATACTTAGACAATCGATTTCGGCTCTAGGCCATCATCAGGTCAGCTGAAATAAGACATAGATGACAAAAATTAATATAAACGATGATACAGTATGTACAATTCACAAACTTTCTTAATAATAATAAATGATGTTTGATATAAATAAATAAAATAAATAAGGTTTGGACAGGTGGATCATAAACTCACCGTCAATGAAATGTGTACTTTCTAGAAACATTTATGATTTATAATAATATTTTTCCTCTGAGATGTATTTACAAGATGTTATAATCATTAAAGTTAATATGGTTGTATTCTATGGAAATATCATCGATTATTTTCAATCGAGACATATTGTGTTTTCTTGATAGTAGGTATGTGTCAGTTGTCCTCAGATATATAAGAAAGAGTGTACAGGGGTTGGCGGATAAGAAGTCTACACAGTAAATGGGTGAATCATTTTGAAGAGATTGTTTGTTAGAAAATCTTGTATTTCGTTGAGGAGATGTTCGCTGTTTCTATTTTTTAGAATTTCGAGTTGTTCTAATAATGTAAGTTTGTGAAAGTCGTTGTGTAGATGAAGCAAGTCAGATTATCGAGTGATGTAGAATGTTTGCTTTCAATAAGATGATTTCCCATGGCGGAAGTGGGCCTATTTTTAATGTGCTCGTTAAATCTGATCTTTGCAGCTCTGGTGGTCATACCGATATAGAAGGCTGGACAGTTACCGCAGACAATCTTATATATACCACTTTTCTGGTTAAGGTCTGTTTTGGGTTTATTATTGACGAGCACTCTTTTCAGTGTCCCATGTGAAACATTGACAAGGTTCATATTGAAATTTTTGAGTAGAGATTGTATTTTGTTGTTCAGGTTGGAACCTTCAATAATTCATTCGGTATTAACAAATAAATTATTTTCACATACATCCATATTTATACAATTTCATTGATATATTTTAGAATCAACAAACAGAGACATCGGAGAAATTTCATTTGAAATTGTCAGTTAATTGCATTTTCAATGAAACTTGCGATTAATTGCATTATTCCAATCATTCTCTGGAGTTCTAACACTTCCATCCCGCAAATGCAATGGAAATGCTCCGCAGTGACGTCACATCTCGATGCGCGTCGGCATACCGGTGTAAGTGTATCGTGTTTGAGGACCACCTCAAGAAATTTGTCGCGCACATGCCCCAAGGATCATTCACGTCTTAAACGACTCGCCTCCTCGCTGCTTTTTGCTTCGCGCCTCCTAGATGAGCGTATACCTCTCCGGCGGAACACAACGCTTCGCCTCGCTTCGCGCCTCTTCACCCAAGTGAGCGTCAACCTGAAGGCGACCCTTGACTCTACTACTTTGTAAGAAACTTATCAGTATTGACGTTCCCATTTTTATTATTACCTCAATGAAAATAAGCTCCGAAATATGTGGTATAGTAAAATCTGCACCTTTCACGTCTGGTCTGAACTTCACATGCAAAGTTGCGAATTCTTTCAGCTTTAATTTGGTTATATCCAGACTGATACTGAAACCTTTACTATCTAGAAACTTCTTGTCCGGTGCTATCATTCTGATCGTTACCATTCCTGGCCCATAGTTGTACAGGGTTACACTTCTTTCGTACTGGCCATCACGTCTCACATTACCAAAAGAGAGTTCATATGATGGTACTACGTAATTTGGAATTGTGAAATGCTTTCTTCTGAAACTTCCGCGTTCCCCATACAGCTGTAGATTGTTTTGGAGATACTCGTATCCAATCATTCTTTCTATTGCCATGTCTATGTCAACTTGAGAAGGTAGTTCTTGTCCTGAAAAACGCGGAACATTAAATCGATTGAATTTTTTTCACGCTTGCTTAACAAATATGGGGTATTTTCGTATAGCCTGTATACAGGTTGTCTATTTTTAAAGTGACCAAACTTTAAGGGGTATTATACGAATGATTTGCAACAAAGAATTTCATATACCACATCGTCGAAATGTTGGCGGATATTCTTCAATTCTGTGTGCAAAAAAAAACTAGCGTAGTAAGGAGATTACTATCACGAAGTTAACAAAATAAGTTCCATTTTTCCAATGATTTCTTCGTGAGATATTAATAACTATGCACACATTTTCTTCTCAGTAGAAAATACCCCATTTTTTTTACCTTCGAATGACATACAGGGTGACTGGTAACGTATGGGACACAACGGCTATCTGGAGATAGGGGACCTCAAACTGAATGAGGATTGGTGGTTTAAATGTCCTATAAGGCTATTAGTTTCAGAGATACAGGGTGCTAAAACTATAAACTCCCATATCTTCGTCATTATGGCAAATTTTTGGCTGATATTGGCAAACTTGTTACTCTACATATTCTTCATCAGATCGATAAGAAAAAAATTTCAAAAATTGCAGGTCCGTATTCAAAAATTACAATTTCCGAAAAAATATCACTCGGTATATGAGATGAAAAAAATTGAAATGAAAAATTGGAATCTGCAAAAACACTGAGTAAATATCTGTTTTCAGTTTGAATGGCACAAATTTTTTAGAGTTTTTATGATATGTTGAAAGTAGAATATTACAATTTATTTATATTGAATTGAATGAAACATACTATTCCTGATAGAAAAAAACACTGAATTTTAGATGCTTAAAAAATCGTGACGCATTTCAAATATTCCTTCATATAGTATAGTCTTAGTATTTTTATGTAACTTTTTCATTTTCTCTTTTCTTGTTTATATTTTCACCAAACTGAAAATTTAAATTTCCAAAATTCCTAAAGGATCAATACTGATGCCTAAATTTATTGAGTAATGTACGATAATGATATCATTCAAATGTTCGGCAGGGATATTTATGATGACTTCGTCAGTATTCGAGGCGTATTTTCTATTTAATTCTGAATTATTGTACCTATATAACAGAAGATATGCTGTCCATCATCAACAAAGATTTGGTTAGTTTCACATTGAATTTTATGCCAAAATTTTCATGAAAATAAATAAGAGCATTAGAACCATTCTGTAAATCCGATCGATATTGAAGAATTTGGGAACAGGCAACAGTAGTTTCTCAAATGAGCAATTATACAAATACATTTTGAATTAGATATGAATTTTAGCGGAAAATTTTTTTCGAACTGGTTTCACAATATATGACTTCCGGATGTGAAGGAATATTTAAAATGCGTCAGGATTATTTAAGCATCTCCAATTCAGTGCTTTTCTTCATCAGAAATAGTATGTTTCTTCAATTAAATATGAGTAAATTATAATACTCGACTTTCAACATATCATAAAAACTATAAAAAATTGTGCCATTCAAACTAAAAACTGATTTTTACTCATTGTTTTTTGCAGGGTCCAATTTTCTAATTTAATTTTTTTATTTTATATACCGAGTGATATTCTCACCTGACACGGAACTTGAAATTCTTGATACGGACCTGCACTTTTTGAAAATTTTTCTTCTCCATCTGATGGAGAATATGTATAGTAACAAGCTTGCCAAATATCAGCGAAAAATTTGCCATATTGACGAAGATCTGGGAGTTTATAGTTTCAGCACTTTTGCAAAAACTGTATCTCTGAAACTAATAGCCTTATGGGACGTTTCAATTATCAATCCTCATTCAGTTTGAGGTCCTCTATCTCCAGTTAGCCGTTGTCCCTCACGTCACCAGTCACCCTGTATATCGCCTTTTGTGCTAGCTGCTCATCCTCCGCCATAATATCATGGCTAACATGATAACAGCGAAAAAGTCTAGAAAGTCCGAACCTAAATTTGCTCTATTTTGAAGCACTAAGTGAATCTTAAGGTTATTTTATGGAAATTATCAATTCATCTGTTACCTGTAGATGCTGAGACCAGACTTTTTTAGGTGATACCAGAATAATTTAGGAGATTGGGGGTCATAGGATATTATGGACTGATGAAGCCACTTCATGAAATCCGGTGTGATTAATTTACGACATAACCATGTGTGGCATGGGGAAAATCCTCATGCGATTATTGTTCCTCATTTCCAACATGAGTTAAGTATCAACGTAAGTTGTGCAGTCATGAGAGCAGAACTTTTCGGACCAGTTATACTTACTGATCACTTCAATGCTGAAGAATTCATTGGATTAATCCAGAACAACTTGACAGACATGTTGGATGATATGCACCTGTCTAACAGATAAAATGTCTGGTTTCAAATGATGGCCGCCCAGCACATAATAGTTGTAATTTCAGATCTTTTTGAATATATCGCGATACAACGGATTGAAAGATACGGTCAGATGGCCACCGCTTTCAGACTCGGAAAGATCTCATTGACAGAATATAATTGTTTTATGCAGAAATGCCTCAGAAACGCTAGGAATTTTGCAGAGTTGTAGATTCAGTACGAGAATGATGTGTCAAATGTATTGGAGAAGGAGGTTAATATTTCGTTATTATTTTGCTTCAAGATGAATTGATGAATTTTATGAAACTACATTGATATTCAATCACGAAAAGCTCCAAAGTAGAGCAAATTTAGGTTCGGAAGAACTTCTCGTTGTTATTATATTAGCCATGATATCATGGCGGAGGACGAGCAGCTAACACAAAAGTTTAAATAAGCTCTTTTTTATGAAAAGAAAACGTGTATAAAATAATTATATTTCTTCGAAAAAACATTGCAAAAATAGGACTAATTTTGTCAACTTTCAGAATCGTGAATTCATCTCCTTACCACACCTACAATAGGAGCTTTTTTGCACACAAAGTCCTTTATCTCGCAGCAAATTTATTGACCTTTCTGAATACGTGATCAAATTTGATGAAACTACTAGGAAAACTGAAAAATAATCATGTAAGAGAAATAAAATCTAAATATTTCGTGAAATCAAGAATGTTAAATTGAGGAATAACCGTCAGCATTTCGACCATGTGATATACAGGTATAACCTTTTTTGTTGCAAATCACTTGTATAATCCCCTGTTGAAGTTTGGCCAGTTAAAAATTGACATTTTGTTTATTATTAGAGAAATTAATCTCATAAAATTATAAATACATATTCCGGGTCCGGCACTCGAAGTGTAACCAATTCGATAGGCCATAATTCGGTTAGGAAAATGATTTTCATTTATTTTTATGTCAATTCACTATGGCTCGATATGACCTTTCACTGTGACTATTACCTTGAGACAGTCAAAAACCGAATTGCAACTTGCCCGAAAGTAACTTGCTGGTATTTTAGCCCACTCACGGACAATGTCTTTCTTCGGCGTCGTCTCGAGGCTGATATATTTTTAGTACGAACCCTGCTTTTCAAAACGACTCAGAGGGAATGATCCATTGGATTCACGTCTGGTCAATTCGAGAGGCACTGTATGGTCGAATTGAAGTTCGAAACGTTGTTTTTTCAACCATTATTGGTACACTCGCCTCTTAAAACATCTATGGTGTCCGAAATGCTTGCCTGCCCACGGCTTCAAAGCAGGCTCTAGAACACATTCCTGATAATATGTCGCATCAACTTCGACGCCAGGATCAATGAAAACGATTTGGGAATGCTTATCCGCGGATATAGCGGTCCAAACCATTATTTGTGGAGGTTGCTGTTTCCCGGTAGCCAACCGATTATTCAGATTTTCATATAAATGGTTTGTCAGGTGAACTCTATCGTTTTTTGAGTTTGTAATGAATTTCAATTTCATAACCGGGAAATTGGTCTTCATTTTAAAATAATTTATCCGGGTTTTCTTTTTAAATTCGTGGATTTTTATTCCATTTCAGAATTAATTCACAACAATCGAAAAACCGAACATTCTGCGATTGATTTTGTTTTTATACAGAAAACATAGTAGAACCGTCCGCAAGAACAACGCCGATCGCAGATAACGCCGTTTTTTTGCATATACGTACGATAAGCCAGTTTGAAGATGTTTTTACCGAGGTACTCTCCTGAAATTTTTAACGTTTCTGCGCCTACCTTTTCCACCCCCCTCCGGAAGATTATAAAAGGCGGGGTTTCCCTCCATCGGTAATAGTTCTGCTTTAGACGTATACCTTTTTAATTAGTTCTGCAATTAGTTCTGCTTGAGACGTACGATTTTCAAAGTTTTCTAAATTTTTTCAAGCGACCGTGCTGTAGCTATCAAATATTCCGAGTTTTATTACCTTGTTGGAGTGCTTGTGCAACCGAATTGTAAGTACCGAGCCGATTTACTACAGTCCTATTTTTAATCCTCGTTGAGTCTACCTAAAATAGCTGTTCCGTCAGATTCCGTAACATACCTTTCCCAGTTTGTCCAGGTGCCCCGTAGTTAGTCTGTCCTTCATGGTTGTGTATACCCATGGTCAGACCGGAAGGCCCAAACGAACCACTGCTATAGTACGTTTGTCCGTACAACCGGTGCCTGTAGTTCGTCTGTCCTTCATGGCGTGTATACCCATGGTCAGACCGGAAGGCTGATGCAAACCAATGCTATAGTACGTTCAACCGAATAACAATCCTGCTCTGTCCCGCTCCTTAGTGCCTGTAGTTAGTCTGTACTTCATGGCGTGTACACCTATGGTCAGACCGGAAGGCAAACCGAACCAATGCTGTAGCACGTTCGACATATCCTGTTCGACCCTCTAATTTCACCTGGCCAAATCCAACTGTTTAGACGTGAAACAAGCAAAGTGGTAGACAACGTGGTGAATTCTGGACTGAAAGAATATCGGCCAAAGATAACTGTTTGCACTCTTATACTGACCCCTTTTATCCCTGTTTTGCCTGGTATTATCATATATTTCAATTCACTATAGCTCATGTTACTGTGGCTGGTACGCTATAGCTTGAAAATTTGTTAGGTTACACTTCGAGTGCCGCACCTAGTATGTTCAGTGATATTAACTATATTATTTTCAACTTACATCATATTCAACAACAACCCAATCTTCCTTCTCAAGAATAGTTTTTTTGTTATCTCATCGAACTTATTATTCGCATTCCCATGTTTCATATTGTAATGAATATAGCTCAGATCTTGGTCAAAAAACCAATAGCTGTATACATAAATATGTATCTGCATATTCGAGTAAGCTTGGACGAGGAAGCATGATGTATATTTGTGAATATACAGCTGTTCCGTGTACTTGAACAGACAGAGGATCCAAATAACCAATCTGAAAAACAACATTGCACTGGAATAATGAACTTATTAGAAGTGGATTTGGCTGAATTTACAAGATAATCGCTAACGTGTTGAACATTAGTAAACTTTTATTTCAAAGAGAACAATGACAAGTTTTCCAAAAACTACTCATATGACAACTTGACTTTTTCCACACTGGTAATAAGGGGTCCTGCCACCATCAGTGAATGTTTAACATATTCAGTATTCGTGGATAAAGTATATACAATATTCTACTGGCGTATAATGGTATTCAATACCCATTCACAATGATGTTAGTGGTAATGGTAATGTTACTGTTGAGATATGATGTTAAAACTTAAATCATAGAGAATTGATTGATACTGTTTACATCGATGTTAATGTTACGCGTGATGTTGATGTTGATGTTATTTCTATCAAAATTATTCCTTAAATTTCTAACACCACGGTTACCATCAAACAATGATAAACGTTGTTTCTTTAGATGCGCTCTATTTATTCACCATTTTTGTTCAAAACGTCAAACTCATTTTTCTTTTCTTCTAGAATTCGTAGACGGTGATGTATAGTTGTTGGTGTCTATTATTTGTAGCAGAGATAAATTTATAAAAAATGCCGCTCGATGTACCTTTATTAGTAGAACTAGTACGAAACTATAGCTTTATATGACAAAAATAAAAGGGATTTTAGAGATCCACATAAGAAAAATAATGCCTGTATTGAAATAGCAGAAACTGATGTTTTTCCTTTTTTTTTGTCTCACAACAGCCATACTTTCAACTTTTGAGAGTTAAACATTTTCTCAGTTCATTGTATGTTGAAAATTGTTAAAAACCAGAAAGGTTTCATAACATATGCAGAACAAAGCATAAAATAATAATATCTATCATTTTTGTTTTGACGGTTTGAATTACGTTTTTAGGAGCGTAATCCAAATTTTATCTATAGTCCGTTCACGAAAGGTTGAGCAAATAGTAGGCGTTTGTTTATTTATCTGAAATTGGAAGTATTTGCTGTCATAACGTAAAATGAAGTCAACGTTGCCGAGTGTACCCGGCCTCGTCGACGAGCTTGCGAGTTATCAGAGAACTCTAAGCAATATTGACAACATTGCGTATCAATCTGTCAAGAAAATAACATTAGCTAAAATTTCAATATAAATAGTGGAATATGCCAAATTTCCATGGCCAACCGACGGCTCAACCTTTCGTGAACGGGCTATAATATCAACATCATTTATCTATGATCAACAATATTGTGAATAGTCTTGAGGTATACATTAATATTAACATCCTAACATTGACGCTAACATTATATCAACAACATTGTAAATGGGCAGTCACTTGGTGATTTAGGCCACTCGCCTAAAGCTCGTAGCCTAAATTTAACTTTTCAACGTGAATAATATAGCTATCATTATACGCTCGTTGCATGATGTACTATTATACAATTTTAAAATCTGCGCAACAAAATTCTTTCAGAGTTGTTCATTTTGTTTTTCTTCGGGATGAGTATTTCAGTATAGTAGGTTGAATTTGCTTAGTCATTTTATTTGTTGGGATTGGTTCAAATCGATTGATATTATTCTCTGCTTTCATTGTGTCGGAGACTAGATGACGTTTGGTGTGAAAAAATCAACTTTCAAGAAGGCGGCGAGACAGTCGAGGCAGTTGTCATTTTGGAGAGTTCATATGTCAGATTTTGTGAAAACGTAACTGTAGAATCTGTAGGAATATATTCATGAACTCATCTTCTCCATTATTTTATTAAAGAAGCTTCTTTTTTGGGTACGAGCGAAACATTTGGCGACCGTGACAGGACAATTTTACGTTGGAGAAGAACTTTGCGATTAAGGATTTGTGAATTTGGACGATTTGGAGGTTTGACCGAGTTTATGGCACAAACTTTTACCACGTTCCAGAGATTTTGTGAATTTGGACGGTTTGGCGGTTTGACCGAGTTTGTTGCACAAACTTTTACCACGTTCCAGTGTTTTGTATCCTTTAATCGAAAATTGGTTAGTAAATATGGCCACCGAAAAGAATTTAAAGAAAAGCCGGAAAGCATTCGGAGCATGTCCACAAAATACACGAATGAACTCGATGGATTATTAGTGCTGAGCCCGTAGATATGTGTCGGTAGAATTACATTTGAACTTTTAAGGACAAAATCAGATGAAATGAAAAAGTTGAACAATCAAATCTATGAACTTGTGTTAGACAGTGCCTCGGAAGAAGATTTGATTCGAGAAATTGAAAGCTGCGAGGAATACAACAGGAAGTTTGTTTCAGCAAGGTTTAAATTGAGAAAATACAAGGTGAGTCAGCTACAGCAGCTATAGGCATCTGCAGCCATAATATGGGCAAAATGCAAACAAAATATTCGATCGGATGTGGTGATGACGATCTCAATTTGCTTGTCAAGGATGTGTCAACTAGCGATTTATGGGAACTTGAGACTATTGGCATAAAAGATCCTTCAGACAAACTTAGCAAGGAAGAAAATGCCAACGTCGTTAGGGAAGCATTCATTCAGACGATAACAGAAGATGAAAATGGACGTTATGAGGTTCAACTTCCATGGATTGACGGCCACTCTGCACTACCTACAAATTACAAAATGGCTCAGAAAGGTTGATAAATACTGTCAGCAAGCTGAAAAAAGATGGACTTTTGAGCGATATGATGAGTATTTGTAAAATGGAGAGAAGAAGGTATAATCGAAGTAGTTGGACCATCCAAAGAAATTGACTGTAACAAAGGTCACTATCTGCCACACCGACCAGTTTAAAAGAAGCAGCGCTACCACCAAGATCAGGCCAGGTGTGTGTTGGTGTGAAAAAACCAACTTTCAAGAAGGCGGCGAGACAGTCGAGGCAGTTGTCATTTTGGAGAGTTCATGATGTCAGATTTTGCGAAAACGTAACTGTTGAATCTGTAGGAATATATTCATGAACTCATCTTCTCCATTATTTTATTAAAGAACCTTCGTAAACCGGAAGAAGCGGGTAGCTTCTTTTTTGGGTACGAGCGAAAACATTGTTTATATCCTGACTTGCGTTTCTGCGTTAAACTTCATTTTGCATGTTGACTGCTACGTCAATTACCCGGTGTCCACGTCATCGAAAATCGTTGGATAACAGCATAGGTACGTGGACTGTATAGTGCGTGGACTGCCATAGTCAGAATGACACCAGAAGAACATCGCGCTAGTTCGTCTTCAAAGTTATTACCGTAGGATGAGGTTATTCTTGGGAAATCAGAAAATGAGTTTTGTTTCGGTATTTGTAGACATAATATCCAGAACAGTATACCAGATCTAAGTATAAGGTCCTAAAACCTAAAATGGCTCTAGCACTGAAATGCGAAATAGCTATTATATTGGTTTATTTCTATTGATTAATCGATTTTCTGCTTCAATTACTTATGTCGAATAAATGTTGAAAATTGAATATTTCATAGGCAGAATGTCAACTTTTCAATAATTCTGCTGTTAAACCGAAAAATTATTTGTGATCTTACTAGGTAACTCACTTCAATCATAATGTCTCGTTAAATTCTCCTGTGAGCCCTGGGAAATACTTAACTAGGAGTGAAACGGTTTGATTGGGTTCTAATGTTCCCATGCTTGGTGTTACACTCAATACACCCGTTGCCAGTTTCCATAGAACTTTTCGGTCTTGCAACATTTGTGTCGTCTAAAATGGCATATTCGAATCCAACATGTCCGGTATTCGTGAGGTTAATCTGCTCCTCCAGAGCTTCGGAAAAAAAAGCTGAAAATTATGTTCAAGTTAAAAGTAATCACAAAAAATAAATACGGAATCGAGATCTGGGATGTACTAGTGAGTTAATATGTCAATCAGAATGATAGCGATTACCTCGTGGGTAAGCTACAAATCAAACCCTACACGAAAACCGTACCGTACGTGAAAGACGTCATCAGAGAAAATAGCAACACACATAACACAAAGCTTGAGAGCCACACAAATACTAACACAGGTCAGATAAGCAAGAGAGAAATAATCTTATATAAGGTACAAAGGCTTGCCTGTGTTTGCATCACTGCAGCTATGGGAATTACCTGACTGATCACTTGAGATCTAACTCCTCTTCAACTAGGTTCAAAAGGGTAGCCCATGACGCTATCCTCAATATTAGAACATGTACAGATAGTGAGAGAATCGAAAAAACAGAGCCTGGTATTTTCTGAACAATTCTCTATGATTCTGTTAACACTATGACCACAAAATTCTGCATGTAAATTCAGTATATCAGTTTACATCCAGTCGAATCGAATCCTGTTATGGAAATATAAAGATTCTACTTTTCATATTTCAATTGAATTTTCTATACTTCGGTTGAAACTATGGCCACGAAATTTTGCATGAGACTTGTTATGAGCATCTTGCATTGACCGCAACATTTCATTTCGATGGGTAGTATCGTTTTTCTGAGATATTGAGGAACAACATTTTGAATGACCATATTTACTGGAGCACATGTAAGATTTCGCTGGTTACGAGCTTAACCAAGCCATTTGAAACCCGAGCTCATCCTGAAAATTTCGAGTCTCTAGGTCAATCCCTTCGAAAGTTATTGTGCTAAGGGAAGGACGGGCGGCCCCAGGGGCTGAATTGAATTTGGCCATGAATTCGTCATCAGCAAATCTAACTCTCTCGTTTTAGACCATTTTCGGTTCAGAATTCTAAAATTACAGACATTTGGCCGAAACGAGATAGCACTGGTTTAAGTAGAACGAGCGCTCAAAATAGCCAAATATCCTCTGTAGAACTTCACATTTCGCTTGCCGGCAGTACATCTCATCGGCTGACCTTACTAGTGATGTAAAGATAAAAAACTATAACTCGATGCGATGGAAGAATGAAACATGGGAAAATGAATACTTAGCAAAAACGTCGTTCTTTGTAGATGGGTCACTCAGGAATCGAAGGAAACGACGAGGCTAAGAGATAGGGAGACCAAACACCACTTACTGGCCCAAAACCGGCAAAACCTTTTCTGTGGTACCTATAGGCAAATGCCACCTATAACAAGAAATTTTCGGAAGAGGAAGATACTAAGAGAAATGCAAATTGCAGGAATCCTATGGAAATGGATAATACCGAAAACCTCCTTCTACACTTTGAAACTGCAAGGTCCAAAAATTATTTGGATCTCAGTATGAATGACTTACACCTCCGGACTGGCTTCCATACCCAGGGACGGACCGAAGGAAAATTTTGGGGGGGGGGTGTACCAAGTAACGAAAATTTGCCAACTGTGCATTGAAGGTTCAGAAACCGATTGTGGAAGGGGTGGTATTTCGCAATTCAATGTTTTTCCCGGGAAAAATTATTTGAAATTCTGTGGTGATACTTTTTAAAGCGGCATTTCCAAATCAACAAACTCTTCAGGATTACACGGCATTTGATATTCTTTGTGTATGATGTGCTCATATCTACTTAATTCCATAAAAATCGAATTATTACTCGTGTTTTGACAATTTACTCATAACTGAATAAAAATTCAGAAAAAATGTTATGGTTCTTTCGAAAAGAATGAAAGTGAGAAGGCTTTGACTCGTATGATGACTATACAATATGTATAATATTCAGATATCATAAAATTTAGCAGACATGAGCACCTGAAGAATTCGCATTTAAATTCTGATTTATTTTCATATCGCTGGGATAAACAATTATTGAAAGGAGAACATTCCAGACTCCAGTGACAATAAATTGAAAGCTACTGAACCGTCGTTCTGACCCGCTAAAGAACTCGTATGAGATATTCAGATCCCACACCTATGCTGAAAATTTTAAATTTCAAACTCTTTCCCGTTATGTGTGTTAAATTTCAGACCAGCAGAATAGGTACTAGCCAGAGTTTTTATCTTTTTCAAAATCTGTGATTTGATTCTGACGAAATGAAGGACAAATATGCTCGTCGCGACTGACCTAGTTCCCCCACGTGAAAAAGACTGCCCGATATTTTAAAACTTTTTTCGAAGAAGTTAAATCCATTCAATTTTATGACAACTTTTTGGAATAATTTTACCAATTGTTTTGAAATTTTTCAACTGATCTGAAATGTTCAAACTGCTTCAAAATTTGGTCAACTGCTCCGAAAAACTATCAACTGCTTTGAAAAAATGCCAACTCTGATCAAAATTGGGCACGGCCCTAGATCAACTTCATTGACATTTGACATTGAAATTTTCCATTTGCTTCCGGAATTTTTCCAACTGCATTCGAAAATTACTGGCTGCTTTGAAAAATTGCAAAATCTGATCAACGTCCTTGTCTTGAAATTTACAAACCACTTCAAAAATTTTTCCAACTGTTTGACAATTTTTTTAATGTTTTCGAAAATTTGCCAACTCTGTTCAACATTGCAGGGAGCCCCCCTTGCGTCCTGTTCCTTCTGGACTTGTAGCGTACTAGATGAGGACGAGGACGCTTAGAAATTGAAAAATAGATGGAAAAAATACTGGGGGGAGGGGAGGAAACTCCTGTGTTGTTGATCAGTACAGAATACCTCTCCATTGCTAGCCTGCGCAAATTAATGTCTGTTGTAACGAAAAATTATAAGAAAAACGCGGATTTTTCTCTTTGACTCAGCAGCGTCTCAGGTACTGGAGTTATTGCAGTGAATCTAGGAAATCTGGTAAAGTTATGCTGCTCTAGAAGAAACTGAATTTCTTGTTCCCATATAAGAATATCTACCGAAATTATATAGGAGGGCTCACGTCATTAGAAGGTTGAAAAAATAAAAAAATTCAAATAAATATGGTGAACAAATCTGGGATCACATTATATTTAAGTATTTCTTGCATTTAGTGTCTGGTTTATCACTCACCTGATTACCAAAGTAAACTTCTATTCTATCTATGTCATATGCGATAGTATCACATATGGCGGATATCTCAATGTTTCTATGGCTCCACCTAGTATCCTACATTGAACTGTAGCCTTCAAGGGTTAGCAATTGGAGGCCTATAAAAATTAACGAGACTACAATTCGAAAGGCTGGAGGCAAACTTGATACGGTGATGACGTTAAGCATTGCTTATTTATGACTGTCTGCTCTATGATCTATCATCCATCTCTTCAAGAATTCTCAACATATATCTTCTCTAAGATTCAGTCCTTGTGGAGTGGAGGGCGGACACAGACATCACTGCAAGAGCTTCAACCAATTTTGTATTATCCGAACTCAGATCAGGAATTTTCAAAGTGTCGAGTAGTATATCGTAGATCGTTTGCAAATGAGGCAGTTTATATGGCCCAGCTCATACTCTTCCACTAGGTGATCTAGGATTTGTTTATAATTTTCTCATCTGCATTGGGTTCTGAGTTCTGTATACAGTCGAATCTGTTGACGCTCCAGGTCGGTGATTTGCAAGCAGAAGAAAGGTAACACTGAAATGTTTATTTAAATGAATTATTGCATGTATCACATGCATATGGAGATAGGATAGTATAGAGTTGTCATCATTAAAATAAACGTAGTATCAGATCCGCCATTTTACTAAGTACCACCTTAACGTCAAATTTTAAAATGGTTGAATTCTATGGAGGAAATGTGATTCTTGCTCCTTTTCTTGTTAAATTGTGATTTTATCTGCTTAATATTATTCAATAAAATGTGCGCTGTAGGCTTTGCTCAAACCAGAGAAGAGACAGATGAAAATAAAAATTGTTAGTTAATATTCAATTGTCCTTATTGAACAGGTTTCCTGAGACACAACACGTCGTATTTTTTGGGTGAAATTTGTGAACAGAAAAAACTGGCAACTTAATTCAACCCTGAACTTTCCGCCCAGTGGTACTATTTTTCCTTACTCAATCGTATGTCATAGCGTCTCTTCTCTATTTAATCTCGATGGAAATAAACGTGGTATCAGGTCCACCCTATACGTTCACCTTAACGTCAAATTTGACAATCGTTGAATTTTCTGGAGGAATTGTGATACTTGCGCTTTCTCCAGTAAAATTGTGATTTTTTCTGCTATTAATAAACAAAAAATAAAATAGAGGAAAAAAAAAACATATCACAGGTAGGTATAAGTAAAAACTGAACAGATCCGCATTAGCAATTTTTGAAAGTATGTCTTGATAAACTGATATCTTTTTAGATGTGTATATTTACACCCGAAAAAAAACTGTTTATTTGATATTCCTGACCTTATTTGAAGAGGTTTCTCAAAGACCCAATACGTCGCATTTTTGGGCGAAATTCGTTGAACAGAAAAAACTGGCAACTTAATTCAACCCTGAACTTTCGGCCATTGGTCCCCGACTTAGCCCCGCCCAGTGATTCCATTTTTACTCAATATATGTCATAGCCTCTCCTCTCTATCATATTCCATGATAACCTATTTATATGATATAATTTCAGGAAAAACCTCCCGATCTAAAACTCCTGAAATCAAGAGAATAAAGGTACTAAATATGTTGATAGCTATACAAGACTGAAGAAGAAATCGATATGAACCCTAGTTTTTCACCTGTTTTCAATTTTCCGATAACATTATTACACAAATCTATAGCCGGGAAAGGACGTTCTCCCTTTTCAGCCTAGGATATTTTCTTGTGAGCTGACTGAGGAACAGTCCTATATTATTATTAAGAGAAATGAGTCAGGTAACTGAATATTTTGAGTTTTTTTGAATTGAATTTATTTCTTATTAGTATCAATGTTCTGCTGAAGAAGTAGAACAAAAGACAAAATGAAATACATATCTACAGGAATAGGACAAGGATATTTTGTTACGATAGAGAATCTATTGGCCAAATATCTCAAAACATATATTACTGAGATCTTGATTTACTTCCTTTCTACAGTTTGATTTTAGTATTTATGTTTTAAATTGCAGTGGCGACGCTGGGGGAACATGGGTGGGCGCGAGCCCTTCCTAAATTTTTGCTGTTCCCCCTGAAAAATGGTCTATGTAAAAATATGATCATTATGGCTACCACTGAAAAATCCTGGCCGTTAGTCGCTCCCCTCTGTTTTCAGAACTGGGGTCGCCCACTGTAAAGTTTGGGATGAAGTGTATAGATCAACTAGCTCAAAACTCACTTTGTGAATTACTGAACTTAATCAGTGCCCAGAGTGAGTTATGACCTGCATTAATAACTCGTTTAATAACTGATATACTATAATTCTTTAATATTTTAGACGGAAAAACCGTTCATTAAAAGTGAAAATACCACAATATACTTTACTCTTGAAGTTGTGAGCTTTTCATATTATAAGAGGTCATTTCCATTCGTACTTGTATGCCACTGGCAGAGGACTGACATTTTTTATGATAAGTTCTTTACTAGCATGAGCCATCGGTGCTATATGTTGATTCTTGATCGATTCTGGATATGTGAATAACGTTGGATAATTAACATCTCCAGTAAGTGGATTAGAAAACTGTAAATAGCATTAATGATAAATAATAAAAATAAAAAAAAAAAGCATCATCTGAAGTTATTTAACGAACTAGTTTATCGATGGCAATAATTTATGGTCGAGATATTAAGTTTATAGTTGGAGACCATTCAGATCAGTACTTGAAGGATTGATGTGGAGTTATTTTCGTCGACCTCATTAACAATTGAGAAGGAAACTTTTTTGAAATACAGTTTTATTCCTCATGAAAGATACATTTGAAATAATATGAATGTTCCACTAGAGTTGTGACGTTACTCGTATTGCTTCTGAATATTTTGTGTTCGGTTGCCATCGACAACTGCACATTAATGAGTCGATTACATTGAGATACTTTACAAGCTGCTACTGACCGAATTCAGAAGCGAGTGAATTAGCTTGTGAGATTGTAATGATACACACAATCGGTCTACTCGCTGAGTAGCCAACAATCCAGCGATCCACGTGAGGTTTATGTTTGTATCGTGTCAAGTATCTAAGATAAATGTCAAATACGTTTTCAAAATTTCAAATTTGAGAACCAGGAACCAAGAGAAAATGAGAACTCACAAATTGTTCAGTAGCAACTGTGATTACACACGCCCTTGTTTACGTGTAAAGTAGAACCATAGATAAATAAATAAAAGAGTTTATTTATCTATGAGTAGAACCACAAGCGTTCGACTCGACAGTATCCCTTCACCCCTCTTTCCGACGACCCTTCTTCAAGACGAGTCGGGTTAAAATCGGTACCCGTGCGATCAACAAGGTCTCTTTTGTCGACTTTATCGACACGTACACCACAGAACATATAATAAAAAGAAATGCGAAGTCCTCACTATCTGTGGAAACAAACTGGCGGCCATTTTGAGTGGCCAACTACTGTGTAGAGGACATTTGCGGCCACAATTAGGAACTAATATCTGTCGAAAGAATTTTCGATATGGCCGGTAAAATTCAAATTATCGAAAATCTTAATAGGTCGCGTTTTTATTTTCATCACTTCCTTCGATGAATTCAATCGGAGAGAAAGATGAAGATAGTTTTCATCTTCCTCCACGATTGAATTCATCGCAAAATTTTGAAAATAAAAACATGACCTATCACACATTTCAGACGTTGCTAAAGTCGAAAAGGTTACATTTGTAAACATGGAGGTGTAACTAATGTTTTAATAAGTATTCAGAAAATATGACCAGTAATATAATAAATTACATTAAATTTGTTGATGACCACGATTCATGATTTATGTACATAGCATCAATATCAATCGCCAGCGACACTATGGAATGCAAATCCTATGAAGCAGAACCAGTGATGACAAGAGCAGTGGATGACCTAGAATAAAAGAATATGAAGATGATTTATTGCAATAATCCATGCAGGTTCTATATTCTACCTTGTACCCAAATCAAACAAGACATGGCTATATTCTTCGCTCGTGTCTTTCATAAAACAATCCACAACTTAAAGCTATCTCATCGAAGAGCACAAAAAGGATAAAGCGTCGTTCGTATATCTAATCTGAACTTTCAGATGTTTTAATGAAACGGATACCATAAATTTATTGAAGAGAACCTGGGTTGAATGAAAGGTTGGAGGTATGTAGTTGTATTACTTCCTACTCTTAAATATGGACGGTGAGATATTTCATGCTTCTGATTATGGAATAAATTCGTTAAATTTTTGGGAACTCTGAAGAATAGTCTTCAGGGGAAAAATTTATATTGAGTTTCATTAAAACATGTTGGATGAAGAAGGTTATGATGAATGGGATTAAATAGTGAGTTAGCAATTCTTGTCAGTATGAATATGAATAGACATAATAGAGTAAAATTTACTGATAAATTCAAAAGCAATCCGTAAAGGTTTGAAAAAATTCACTGATTACCACTTCCGACTTCGCACATTTTCTAACAAAAACTGAATTGTCAAATTGATGCGTCAAATGTCAAAACATCCATTCCATTTAGAGTGAGACAACAAACATCATCTTCATCTCCCTCAATCTGAGTGGCCACCATAGAATATTTTGTTTCCAACCTAGCACTAGCAGTTTCACCCCCCTGACGTACACTGTCAAATCAGTGTGGAACCACAAGCGCTCGACAGCGTATCGATCCCGACATCGAAGTAGGGTACGTCACTGTCGAGTCGAAGAGAACAACAACAATACTTGAGAAGGATATCTCGCCAAGCGCTCGGCTAAGTTCGTTATCACGACAAGGAAATATCGTTTGCCTAAAAACGTTGACTGAAATCTGTCACTTTTTGAGGTTTTGTTGATTGTTTACAGCAGTCAGTGCTGCTGGGAATTTCGAATATCATGTCATTTGTCAGGCTATAAAATTTCATTGCCGTTTAAGGCCCAAATTTGTATACGTTGAAAAAACCTTTAAGTATTGGTTGATCCGGTTGGGAATTATGGTTTCAGTCTTGTAATATACAAAACTACAATAAAAAATCATCTTTCCAAAAACACTATTGTCATAAAATCTCAGTATCTCAACAATAAAAAGAATTTGTATTTAGAAGCGTAGACATTGAATATACCTTTCTTAGTCCTTATCCCTCTGTACCTGCAGAGATACCATTCAAGAGGTGTGTATATTACAGGTGTGGGCAAATGAACATGTTACCTAGCATTGTTGTTTTGTTTGGATATGCATAAAGTTTCTTCCGCTGTAGGGTAATTCTGGGTATTCGCAAAATTGGGTTTTTCCATTTTGGAACTACCTTTTGGAAAGTAATGCAAATATAGATCAGTCGAAGTTTGAAGGGTGAAAATTCCTGATAAGTATAAGAATATTTGGTGTATTAATTGCTGTTAAGTTTGGTAAAAAGTAGATAGTGAAATTTTCTTTTTGGAAGATATAGTTTTAAAATTTAATTGTGATTGCAATGCATATCATTATGTTTCCTGTGGAATATTTGATTAGCAGACAACGCAGAAGACAGAAATTGAGGGAGTCAATATTGAGAGGATTATGCTGAGAAATAAATATAATCCATTTGATTTGGATGACCATGAATTCAGGAGGAGATATCGTTTGACGAAAAAATTAGCGTGTAATGTAATGAAAATTTATTGCCCACATATGAATAACCGTCATAGAAAAAATACTATTGAACCCAGTACGAGAATATAGTAGCTTTATCGTTTTTCGCAACTGGTGGCTATCAAAGAACTATTGGACAAAGCCACAATATTTCTATCAGCCGCAAAATGCTTCGAATTGCATAGGGAAGTATCATCTTTATAACTACCCATTTGAAAGACAAATATATAAAATTACCTATATGTTATAAACTGGTAATAAAACATCAAGTTCAAAATTGATTTATTTTCGAATAACTATAAAAATTCAATTCATGTTTTTTTAAAACATCTTCTCAATACAAACCTCCATCAATTTAGAAAGATTATTTAGATGGTCAGCAACATTAGCAACACTTCTCTACAACTTACACGAGTGTTGTCGGCAAACTGATTGTACCCGACAGTGTACGTGTCGATAAAATCGACAAAAGAGATCTTGTTGATCGCACGTGGTACCGATTTACCCGACTCGTCTTGAAGAAGGGTCGTCGGAGGGAGGGTGGTAAAAGGATTACTGTCGGTGTCGAGTCGAGCGTTTGTGGTTCCACCACAGTTTGCCGCCAACACTCGTGTGAGTTGTATAGAAGTTTTTCATTTTTATATTATCATGGCCGAGAACAGAAAAGAATGCGTGTAACCCTAATCATTGGGAACTATTATTGAACTTTTTAGAAGCTCATCCTGAGCTTCTGACGGGGAAATTTGTGTGTGTGTGAACGCTAAGCAGAGATCCCAAGAATTGTGGAAAGAGGTGACGGATCAATTGAACGCCTTGGGACTTGGAGAAAAAATCACCGCGAGAAGTGGAAAATTGCCCTCAAGACTGGAAATATAAGGTTTAAGTTGAAAATAGCTAATATAAAAACAGCATATCCAACAACTGGAGGGGGGGCCACCAACAAATATTCAGCTGAATCAACAAGAAGAGCGGGTGATGTCTATAGTTGGTTGGAGTTCCATAGCAATAGAAACTATTCCGGAATCGGGCATACCACCTCAATCTCCATCAGTCCAAAATGTGGAGTTGTCGACCGGCCAAAATGTGGAGTTGTCCACCCGGCCAAATGTGGAGTTGCCGATCGGTCAAAACTGTGGAGTGTGTCGAACGTTGATGTGGAATCGCCCACCTTTAGATATTCAGAACGTTCACAGTATATATCTTGTTATTTCGAAAATTTCAGAATCTAGATTATGACAACTATGCATATTACTGAAAATATCATTCTTATCATTTAAAAACTGACTTTTTCAAAGAAAATCACACTCATTTCAGTTTATATGCTCAAAATAAAGCTAATAGTTTTCGTTTTCTAGACACCTACTGCACAAAGTAGACAGTTTCCTTCTCAGAGGACGCCGGCAAGGAAAAAGAAAATTGAATGATGCCGATGAGATTACCCGGGCTACCAGGACAGAAGAGAAAGAAGAAACAATAGATGGGTCCTACGAACTATTGCTACCAATGTAGCAAATAAAGCGAAAAACCAGAAAGACACCATGGACCAGGTTAAAAACTCTTTCCACAAGTGTAGCTAATGTTGCTGACCATCTGAATAATCTTTCAAATTGAATGATGCCGATGAGATTACAGCGGTATCAGGAAGAAGAAACAATAGAGGTCCTACGAACTATTGCTACCAATGTAGAAAATATAGCGAAAAACCAGAAAGACACCATGAGGTCTTAAAAACTCTTTCCACAAGTGTAGCATGGTTGCTGACCATCTGAATAATCTTTCTAAATTGATGGAGGTTTGTGTTGAGAAGATGTTAAAAAAAAACATGAATTAAATTTATAGTTATTCGAAAATAAATCAATTTCAAGAACTTGATGTTTTATTATTAGTTGAAAACAATACTTAACAACAGGTGAGAAACAAATGCATATTGAATATAATAATATTAATTATACGTATTAATTATTGATATTCAATTCGACAGAATGAAATACAGTTCTGAAATTTCACAATAAACCGACACAAATAAAACATCCTTGAAGATAATATGTACCTACATGAATTTTCAATTGATAGATTACAGTCTCAAAACATCTGGCTACAATCTGCCTTATAATTCTAAGACCTTCATTAACAAATGACCTCTAAAAATATTGAGGAACCACATTGGGAATTATCTTCTCGTAATGAGGCTATATCTTCGTTATCATTAATTATCAAATTGTTCATTGTACTATATTATGTAGAACTGTACAAGCCGTAATGATTTTTCCTACCACTTCAGGCTCATATCTAAGTGATCTATCCACTCCAGACATCGAAACCTCTGCTTTAGTACACCATGCAATGCCCGATTGTATGTCGGACTCTAAACAATAAGATCGATTAAAACGACTTCTGGGGGTGTCAGGAGGTGCATCTATAATGGTGTCATTAGCCAATTGTTGTAGAGGATATCCTGAGTCCCACAGAAGAGAATTTCTGTTCCCAATGTCTTTCAAGTCCGCCAAATGAAAGCATCATGTGTAGCACCAGCATGCTGAGGATTAATGTCCAGAATTTTAAATTAGAGTCACAAATCTGAAAATACAATCCAATTTAAAAATTAATATTTTTCATAAAAATTTTTGGTACTACTATTTCGTATTTATTGAATGATATCCCTTTCTGTTTAAGAAATTATGCCCCTAATTTACTGGTCTCCAAAATTCTGATTATGGGTGCAGTCCAGCTACTATCACTCCAGGAAAATGAAATTTTTGGTGAAATCCCAGTTTTACTATGTTTTCTTTGATTCAGTTGTAGGAAATTTGATTGATATACTTGTCTCTCAAATGGGTAGTTATTAAAGATGATTAGATTAGATAGTGGTCGATCGGCGAAGTGATTCCCTTCTGCTCTGCGACCAATAAGGTCTTGTGCGCGTTCATATTAAAGATGATTTACTGTATGCATTCAAGAGAAATGGTGGTTGAAAGCGGTGGCTATGTGGAGTCCAATAGTTCTTTGATAGCCCCCAGTTGCGAAAAACTATAAAGCTACTAATATTCTCGTATTGGGTTCAATTGTATTCTTTCTATGACGGTTATTTATATGTGGCAATAAATCTTCAAACACATACACGCCAATTTTTCGTCAAAACGATATCTCCTCCTGAATTCATGGTCATCCAAATCAAATGGATTATATTTATTCTAAGCATAATCCTCCTCAATATTGAACTCCCTCAATTTCGTCTTCTGCGTTGTTGCTTATCAAACTATTCACAGAAAACATAATGATATGCAATCACAATTGAATTTGAAAACTATATCTTCCAAAAAGGAAATTTCACTATTACTTTTTACCAAACTAAATTTTTCAAAATAAAAAAAATGGAGGAGCAATGTAATACACCAAATGTTCTTATACTTATCAGGAATTTTCACCCTTCAACTTCGACTGATCTATATTTGCATTACTTTTTACTTATAGACTAAATTGCGCTCCCCACCTGAGCATTGTCTGAGGGTAGTTCCAAAATGGAAAAAACCCAATTTTGCGAATACCCAGAATTACCCTACAGCGGAAGAAACTTTATTCATAGCCGTATACCAAACCAGTGATTGGGTTTTTCTAGGTTCGTTTTGCACACCCGAAAACAACAATGCTAGGTAACAACAGGTTCATTTGCCCAACACCTGTAAATAAACCCCTCTTGAATGGGATCTCTGCAGATACAAAGGGATAAGGACTAAGGAAGGTATATCAATGGCTACGCTTCTAAATACAAATCTTTTTATTGGTGAGTTACTGAGATGTTATGATAATCGAATAAAAGTTTTTTGGAAGAAAAATGATTTTTATTGTAGTTGTTTTGTACATTACAAGACTAACTGTGAGTTGCAGGACGTCCATTAAAATTTAAAGGTCCATTAAACTCTTATGCCGATTGCACCGTTAGTCTAAGCAAAACGTTCAAGCCCTGAAATGACGTTTCATCAATGGAATAAAAAGTACACTTTAAAGGCTTAATCTTTGCTTAGACGAACGGTGCAATCGGGCATTAACCCTCCATTATTACAAGGAACTAATGGAGGATTAAGGGTTTAATGAACCTTTAAATTTTAATGGACGTTCCTGCAACTGAGAGCATAAAAACCCATAATTCCTCAACGGGCTCAACCCAATACTTAAGGATTTTCAACGATTATAAAAATTTGGGCCTTAACGGCAATGAAAATTTTATAGCCATGACACAATTTCCTCCTTTTAAACTTTGATATTCGAAATTCCCAGCAGGCATTGACTGCTGTAAAACAATCAACAAAACCTCAAAAATAGACAGATTTCAGTCAACGTTTTTGGGACAGACGATATTTTCTTGTCGAGATATCGAACTTAGCCGAGCCCATGTCGAGATATCCTTCTCAAGTATTGTTGGTACCTATTCGGTTCGACACTGGACAGTAACGTATCCGAATTCGATGTCGGGATCGATACGCTGTCGAGCGTTGTGGGCTAAAGTTTTCAACTTAAGTTGCAGCATTTCTACAATCAGATTGCTGGCTTTTTAACACGATTACACTGAGCAAATTTACAATAAGG